>AP025059.1:23099118-23196271 GCA_036186865.1 Eustoma russellianum
AAGGAATAGATTACCATGAGATGTTTTCTCCTGTCGCTAAGTTGACTACAGTACGGACATTACTTGCCTAGATGCTGCTCAGGGTTGGTACTTGCATTAGTTGGATATTAACAATGCATTTCTACATGGGGATTTGAAGGAAGAAATATACATGAAGCTACCTCCGGGATTTGAGGTAACGGAGCAGGGGATGGCCTATAAGCTACATAAGCCGTTGTATGGGCTTAAACAAGCTAGCCGAGAATGGAATGAAAAGTTGAAGGCTTTAAATGTGTCAAATCTTTTCCAACTGGCCAGATTGCGGGGGGTGTTAAAACCAGTGCTGAGCTGGTTGGCCGAGCTGAGCTTAAGGATGTCGGACTGACTGGCCGAGCTGAGTCATGTGACCGAGCAGAGCATGAGGGAGAAGTCTATGAAAGCACGAGAATTGAAGGTGTGCAAGTTCCGGTTGGCTGAGCTGAGATTTGAGATCAAATCAGCTCTGTTGCAGAGCACAACAAGAGTAGAGGTAAGGAAGTATTGCAGGATAACAGTACCGAGCTTGGGAGAGAAGCTCAGGTCGGCAGAGCAGAGGAAGGTCAGGTCGGCATGGCAGCCAAATGAAGAAAAAGGAAAACTGTGGATGCTAAGCAAAAGGGAAGAGTTGCTTAACAATATGGTGTCATTGTAGCAGTTAACAGTATTTATTTATTATTTGTAAATACTCATATAAGCGCTGTCATTTCACTGATAACTTGAAGGATACGATAACCAATTAGTATAAAAGGTTGACTGTGTAGGAGAACAATTATAACTTTTCTCAGAATTGATATGAATCAGAAAAGTGATTCTCTCTCTCCTGTCAGTTTCTTTTCCTGCACTCTTTTCTCCCCTTTCTCTTTCTTCCTCTCCTTCTTCTCCGGTGATACTTTTCTGCAAATCTATAAATCTGCAAATAACGATTTTCTTTACACCCCTTGCACATGCCTCGGCCACTTCATTCTTGGAGACATGGTCAATGTAATCCTGAAAATACCATCTATGGATGGCATACTCAATTTCTTTCATTAAAACATTGAAGCTGCTGACTCAGTAGCCTGTTTGATTGCAACAATTTTGTAGCTTGATACATGCCTTTTCTGAGAAAGTGCTGGACATCAAAATTGTAGCTTATCCTCTTAGCTTTCGCATCCAACGGATTCATGTCAATTGGAGTTCTGGTTGATGAGCTATGGCTGAAATACTAAGAGGATGTCAACCTGCCTGCTTGCATTTTCAATTCAACTTTGTGTTTGAACATTGGCATGGATTCAATCAAGCTTCCTTGACCTAAAAACAGTTCAAACATACACCAAACAACATATACAACATACTAGGACATATCTAGATTAGTTTACAACAATTTATAAAGGAAAGAAATCTAAGTACTCAACAATATGAACAACACTCACAATATTATCTAATATATTACAACATGGTTTAAAACTAAATTAAACCTTGTACCAAATGGACCAGATGGATGCCACCTTGATTTGGTTCATCCTCAACATGCTTGTAAAGGAAAATTCCCACTTCATGGATCAATTTTTTGGCCATGCTCCTTACAAAACCGTTGCAATCAAGAACTTGTGAGCGTTCTTCTTGTTTGCTGAAGCTTTGGTGGCTCAAGACTCTGAAGATATTTATCTTGTTTGCCTCATACAGAACCTCTGTAGGTGATACCAAGAGACGAGCCATTGGATAGGACAAGGGATTCATAGCAGACTTCTTCTTGGGACCTAAACTGTAAAGAAAATGCTACCTCTGTGGCTCCGGAGTCTCCAGGGAGGAAGAACGTCTCTCTGTCATTTGTTTTCTCTTTTGTTTTTGCTAGATTTTGGCTCTGCATTGACCCTATCCACAATCTGGGCCCCATGAGAATCGTTGATTCCAAATTGCAATGTATGCTTTTTCTTAATCTCAATGTGCTTCTCAATCATGACAAGTAGCTCGACAACTATTTTAGGCTTTTACAAGTAATTTCATCACTTAAGGCTCTTTCCTTCACGCAAATGACAAATGCATAGATACGCGCCTATCTTATTTTGTTGCTCACGGCGCCGCCTCCGCGTGAAACCGACTTGTGTAACCTTTCAGGGACTCATCTCCTGGTTACTTTTTTTTTACGAGGGAATGAGTTCTCCCCACATGTACCAGAGGCCCCTTAGCCAGGTGTGATGTAAATCAAGGGATGTGCTCCACCGGCAGCCCTGCAAAGGGAGAGGATACACGAGACTCAGCCAGCCCAGAGGCAACCCTTGTAATATTTCAACAAGGATTGTCTCCACACAGACTCGAACTCGGGACGTCGGGGTTCTAGCCCAATCACCTTTGCCACTTACCACTGGACTATGCCCCTGGGGCTCTCCTGGTTACTTAATCAACATCAGGTTGGTTATAGATCTGGTATGTTTTCTTCCTCCAAGAAAGATGGAAAGAAAATCGAAGGAAAATTCATCAAAATCACAATACTTAACCGTAGGTAAGTTGGCAAACCACGTAGTAGCCTTGTCCGACATATTTAAAGTAAAAGGGGCGGTAATAAATTGCAACAAACACATTCTACAGATTCATGTAAGCGTGATATGTAAGGCCAAAATGAATAATGGAAGCATAAAAGTTACCTCCGGTCATTATCGTCTCGTTGCTGCCTTCGAACGGACAGCCTGCTGATATCAATTCTTGTGGAAAATGGAGTCTTCTAGCCTATGCCTATCTGAATGCTGTATAGCTTGGATCGATGGAATATCACATTGTAGCGGCCCGCTCCCAAACCCTAGCATCGGGAACAGTACGCCGCCGTATCTCACTAAGGAGAATACAAAGCGTCGAATCGCTTTCTAACATGTCCGAAAAAGGCGTAGAAATTTGTCGCACGGAAACGAAATATCATTCATTAAATTCCATAGATAAAGAAAAGTATCTCAATAAAACACTAAACCAGTTCTGACAATAAGGTGTCAACGGTCTAATCCGGATAGTAACTAATGAAATCCCAATAAAATAATAGCAAATGACCGCAGGGTCGTCTCATGTCCTAAGTGCGGCCATCAGCCTGCCCACTCCACTGTGTCCGCCCCGTCCTCAACAAAGACATAATCGTAGGCCTCTACCTGCTCACTTGGAGGGGGGGAGAGTAGGGGTGAGTGATGGGGAAATCACTCAGTAGGCACCTGCCTTCAAGTAGTACAAGACAAGCATCCAATAATGATATACACATAGCACATAAAGCATGATACCACATAAGCATGTGAAAGAATACGAAAAGGTAAAGCACTCCAGATAAAGTATGCGCAACAACGTGATGCATGTCCCACTATGCATGTCATACGCAACAAAGTCATGTCACACAGTGTGCCGATATCCCTACCGTGCAATGCATGAACCCGGGTCCTACTGAGTGGCTGCAGGTCGTACACCCCACAGTCACCATACTGAGTGTGCGTGGCCGCGCCTCCGCACACCATCCTGAGTGTTGTGGCCCCGGCACCGTACACCATCCTGAGCGCCCGTGACCTGTACGTCACGACCCGCCATCAATGCAATGCACGTGCCATGGATGCAAGAACACAAACGCCTGAGGCCCCTGGCCCATCCTCACCATCCTCCGGCGCTCAATTCTAGGTTCACTTATTATCCGAGTACTGATTCAGCGTTGTTCGGCGTCAAATCAACTTTCCACGGCTTACATACCTTTATCGTGCATTTTCTATATTTTTCCTCATTTTTTCCTTATATATATATTTGTTACCTAATTATCCAATTTAAATAAATTATCATAATTTCTAAAATTTAATGAAAATAACTTAATTTTAGCATTTTATAAATTCTGGAATTTATTTATAATTTTCTGATATTTTTTTATGATTTTCTTATAATTATTACCATTTAAAATTAATTAAAATTCATTTACTAAAATTTCAGAAATTCCAGAAATTAAAATTAATATTTAAAAATAGAAATTGGGCTGGCCCTTTTTTGCCAGCCCTGGTCCGCGGTTAATCTGGGTCTGGCCCGCCAGGGGTCCGGCCCGCAATCCCCCTTTCTCTTTTTTTTTCCAAAGTTATTGGGCCGGTTGGCAGCTGGCCCGGTCCGTTGGCCATTCGGCCCGGTCTGCTAAGCTCAACCAGCCCTTTTCTTTTTTCTTTTACTGTATGATGGAAATGGGCCTGACTGCTGAAAGTGCAGCCAGCCCATTAAGACTGGCCTGCCATCAGTCAGGGCCTCGGGCCCTTTTCGTCCCTTAATCATTTTTTTTGTTTAAAACGCAAATCCAGCGCCTGCAATGTCAGCGGCGCGTGTAGCCAAGCGCGGCCGCTTCCGGCTGCACGTGTGGCACTCCAACGACCGTTTTTCAACCCCGATCTATATTTTCGCCTATTTCAAAGTCTATGGGGACCTATTCTAAGGCCAAACCAAAATGAAAAATCTCTAATCTTGCAACAGTTTTACTATTTTGACTATCAAATTTTATCAAATTTTTCCCTAAAACCAAATCAAATCTACGCAGTGTTTTCAAGACAATTTCACAGAATCCAAACTTCATGCTTTTCACAGATTGAACAACATGCTATGAGATTCAACAATTAAAACAACAAAAACACATAGAATATCACCAAAACATGCTTGAATTTGTACCATTTGGAGGGAGAAAAGGGAACCTACCTGGATTCCAGACCACACTACGCGATTGACTTCTCTCCCTTCTCTCTCCTCTCCTTCCTGCCCGTTCCTCACTCACGCTGCTCTATCCTTCTTTTATTTTTTTTTCAATTTTGTTGCTGCTGCTCCCTCTGGCAGCCCCCCTGTTGCCCCTTTTAATCTCCTATGCGACATTGAGGGGGGGGGGAATGGTTATCCCCCGTAACCCACGTTCCTCTTTTTTTTTTTAACTTAATTCTTATCCTTATCCCCTTTTGTTTTATAAATATGTTATTATTATATTATTTATTTTTTTATATTCCTTTAATCCTTATCCCCTTATCCCTTTTTAAATAACATAATACCTCTCCCTTTTCAAATTATCAATTTCTTTACTTATATATTTAACTATTATTTTTATTTTTATCATTATCTTATCTTTTTTTTCCTGGCTATAACATCCTACCCACCTTACAAAAGTTTCGTCCTCGAAACTTGACGCAATTTAATCGTAAGGACTGAGTAGGCTCGATGTACCTTAGTTGAAGAGTTCAGGGTAGCGTTCTCGCATCTGATCCTCCAGCTCCCAAGTTGCTTCATTCTCTCTATGATTGCTCCATTGCACTTTGACGCATGGAATGATTCTTCTCCTCAGCGCCTGGTCCTTGCGGTCGATAATCCGAACAGGGGTCTCTTCATATGATGTGTCTGGTCTGATCCTCAAGGATGGTGCATCCAGTACGTGACTCGGGTCTGAGATGTACTTTCTCAACTGTGAAACATGAAAGACATTGTACACCTGAGCTAACGCCGGGGGTAATGCCAAATGGTAAGCTAGCGAACCAACCCTTTTGAGCACCTCATAAGGTCCAATGTACCGAGGCCTCACCTTACCCTTCAATCCAAATCTCGCAACACCCTTCATAGGCGATACTCTCAAGTAGACCTTTTCTCCAACATCAAACTTCAACGGACGCCTCTTCGAGTCAGCCCAGCTCTTACTTCTATCTTGAGCAACCTTAAGCCTTTCTCGAATCAACTTAACCTTCTCCTTAGTTTGCTCAACCAACTCTGGACCAGTGATAGTGCGCTCTCCAACTTCATCCCAAATGATAGGAGATCTGCATTTACGACCATAGAGCGCCTCAAATGGTGCCATGCCGATGGCGCTGTGATGACTGTTGTTGTAGGAGAACTCAATCAACTTGATCATACTATCCCAGTTCCTCTTGAAGTCAATGGTGCAAGCTCTCAACATATCCTCCAACGTCTGTATAGTCCTCTTTGACTATCCATCTGTTTGTGGATGAAACGCAGTACTCAATCGTAGCTCGGTCCCCATTCTTCTCTGACATGCTGACCAGAACCTGGAAGTGAACTTCGAGTCACGGTCGGAGACAATACTGACTGGAACG
This sequence comes from Eustoma russellianum, assembly GCA_036186865.1. Classification (NCBI taxonomy): domain Eukaryota; kingdom Viridiplantae; phylum Streptophyta; class Magnoliopsida; order Gentianales; family Gentianaceae; genus Eustoma; species Eustoma russellianum. Next base: position 23,105,193 of record AP025059.1, read on the forward strand.
CCATGTAAAGTGATGATGTTGTCGATATAGAGTGTAACCAACCTCTCTAGAGCCACATCATTCTGTACTGGTAGGAAATAAGCGGACTTAGTCAAACGGTCCACGATCACCCAGATCATGTCATTACCATTTCTTGTCCTCGAAAGACCCATCACAAAAATCCATAGTTACATGCTCCCATTTCCACTCAGGAATCTCCAACGGCATCAGCAACCCTCCTGGTCTCTGGTGTTCCGCCTTGACCTGCTGACATACTAAACACCTCTCAACAAACTCAGCTATATGTCTCTTCATACCGCTCCACCAGTAATGCTTCTTCAGGTCATTATACATCTTGGTAGCACCCGGATGAATTGACAACTTCGAGTTATGTGCCTCCTTCAATACCGTTCGTCTAAGATCCTCAACCTCCGGTACGCACAGTCTCTCATGAAACCACATACTACCATCGTCATGGATCTGGAACCCATCAACTTGACTAGTCATCATTCTCTCCCGTAGCTCACAAAGTGTTACATCTCCCTTCTGCGCCTCTTTGATCTGCTCAATCAAAGATGGAGTGATAATCAACGCCGCTAGAACATTCGCTGTGGAGTCCACAATGTCAAGGTCCAACTCCGCCATATCTCTCTCCAGCGGTGTCTATCTGGCATGGCTGGACTTCCTACTCAGAGCATCCGCGACTCGGTTCGCCTTTCCCAGATAGTAGCTGATAATCAAATCGTAGTCCTTTAAAAGCTCAAGCCATCTCCTTTGACGCATGTTCAGCTCCTTCTGGGCGAATAAATACTTTAAACTTTTATGATCCGTGAATACTTCGCACTTTACTCCATAAAGATAATGACGCCAAATCTTAAGTGCGAAGACTACTGCAGCTAACTCCAGGTCATGCGTCGGATAATTTTGCTCGTATGGTTTCAACTGTCTCGAAGCATACGCGATGACCTTGCCATTTCGCATAAGGACACATCCTGCAAAGAAACAGTTAGGCCACCATTGTAATGCGTATAATTCAATTTTGAAAACATATACATTACCCAATCCGTTCTTCGATGCATCGCTATATATGACAAACCTTTCTGAGCCTAAGGGTTGAGCAAGAATAGGGGCCGTCGTCAATCGTCTCTTAAGTTCTTCAAAACTCTGCTCGCATTCAGCGGTCCAGACAAACTTTGACTTTTAATGAGTCAGTCTGCTTAAAGGCACTGCTATCGATGAAAATCCTTCAACAAACTTCCGATAGTAGCCGGTCAAGCCCAGAAAACTCCTCACTTCGGTCACATTAGTCGGTCTAGGACATTCAGTAATGGCTTCAATCTTCTTGGGATCTATAGAAATTCCCTCCTCTGAGACCACGTGTCTCAAGAACGCGACACTCTTCAGCCAAAACTCGCACTTACTAAACTTAGCATATAACGTTTTCTTCCTGAGAACATCCAGAACCTCCCGCGAATGATTTTTGTGGGATTCCTCATCCGAAGAATAGACTAATATATCATCGATAAAGACCACCACAAACTTGTCAAGCTGGTCCCTGAACACCGTATTCAACAAATCCATGAAGGTTGCGGGAGCATTAGTCAGACCGAATGGCATCACTAAAAACTCATAGTGGCCATATCTAATGCGAAAAGCAGTTTTCGCTACATCTTCTGCTTTAATCCTCAACTGATGATATCCGGAACGAAGATCAATCTTGGAGAATACCTTAGCTTCTTGAAGAATGCCAAAATTGAGGGGGCAGTTGTAAAATTTCACGGTAGTAACATGAATTGCATTGATTTAAAAAAATACCCTTAACTGATCGAAGAGGTCCTCGATCCGTGGTAGCGGATATTTGTTCTTGATGGTGATCTTATTAATCTCTCTATAATCAATGCAGAGTCTCATGCTTCTTTTTCACGAACAAAACCGGAGCTCCCCAGGGTGAGACACTGGGTCGAATAAACTTCCGGTCCAGTAACTCCTGTAGCTGCTCTTTTAGTTCCTTCAGCTCAGCCGGAGCCATTCTGTATGGTGCCTTCGATATCGGTTCAGCACCGGGCAGTAAATTAATCTCAAACTCTACCTCTCGACTGGGCGGTAGTCCTGGTAGCTCGTCGGGAAATACATCTTTATACTCACTCACCACTGGTATTGATTCTATCGAGGGTACCTCTTTTTCTGCGCCAATAGCATATACAAGGAAACATTGATTTCCTTTCCTCAACGCCTTGTGCGCCTGCGCTGCACTCATGTAGATCTTCTTGGGCGCCTTATGTAACTTGTAATCTCCTTGAAAGATGGTTTCCTGCTTACTCTGTGTCTGCATGCGGACCTGCCTCGGACGACAATCGATCTTGGCCTCATGCTTAGCCAGAAAATCCATGCCCAGAATAACATCAAAATCTTGCTTCTGGATCGGAATCAGAGTCGCCGTGAACTCCAACTCATTAATCTCCATCGAACAATCCATGTACTGATAGTGCGAGACAAACACCTGGTCACCAGCGGTTTTGACACGGAAAGGAATCTCAAGCCGTTCTGGTGAAATATTCAGACTCTTGACAAACCTCCTCGCGATAAATGATTGGGCGGCCCCACTATCGAAAAGAACGTAGGCTGGGACCTTGTTAATCAATATCTCACCTAACATGGGCAGGGTTATACATATAACACATAACCGCAATAAGGAAAGGTATTTAAAGCAACTAGAATTTTAACACTGAATTAAGGTGTACCTGCTACGACGTCGCCGGTCTCCTCGACGTCAGCATGTGTCAGGACGTGTACTTGGGCATTAGTCTTCGGTCTCCCCTTCTGCTGCATCTGACTCTGCTGTGCTGGGGGTGCATGTCCATGCGCGGGGCAGTCTCTAGCAAAGTGCCCTGGTGTGCCGCATCTGTAGCAAACATCCTTGGTCCTCCAGTACTGACCCGGATGAAAACGCCCACAATGGACACATGGTGTAGTGGGTGCCACCGTCCTCACTGGCTGTGCATCTGTCAATGCCGGTCCCTCGATGGCTAATGGCTGAGTAAACTGCCTCTGCTGCGGTGGTTGAGAAGAGCTCCTCTGCTGCTGGCGGCGGGGCACCTTCAGCCATCTCCCAGGTCTCCCTGAACGGTACTCCTCCCGTGGCCGCTTTGTCCGGTCATCTACCGTACTCTTCCTGAGGTCACCCTCAACATCCTGGCACACCTCCAGCAAATCCTCGAAAGTCCTCGGTCTAGCACAAATGATCAACGACTGAATGCGAGGGCTCAGTCCAGTCTTGAATTTAGACATCTTTGCCCTCTCGTTATCCACAACAGAGTCTCCCCAGCGCATGAAATCTCTCTGCGTACTGGTCCACGGTCATGGCCCCTGAGTAAGTAGTTGGAACTCAGTCATCCTCCTCTGTATGGCACTCTCTGGAATGTAGTGCCTCTCATACTCTTCTCGAAACTGAGTCCAAGTCACCTGAGGGGTCAACCAGCGCTGCACGTTAATCCACCATCCCCTCGCATCACCCTCTAGAAATGAAACGACCACCTCCACCTTCAGGTCATCAGGGACCTGCAATAACCTCAACTGCTCGGTCATATTCTGGAGCCAAATCTCAGCCTCCTCTGGCCGTGTAGTGCCCCTAAACATCGGTACTCGGGAGTGCTGCATCTCCCTATAAAAGAAACGAAGTCCCGGGGGTGGTGGTGGTGGGGGCTGCTGCTGCTATTGCTGCTGTTCCTGCTGTTGCTGCAGGTGAGCCATCTGCACCTGCTGCTGAGCCACCAGGGTAGTCAGGGTGGCTAGAGTATCAGCAATAACTTAGGGGATAGCCCCCTGACCCTGATGGTCATCTCCATCGCACCCTCTATTTCCTGCTGGCTCACGTCTTGGAGGCATTTTCCTAAAGTTCAAGTTCATAAAGGTATGCAGGTTAGTCACAAATAAAGTAAATAGTTGATCGTGGGGTAAAGCAGTAATTAACAAGAAAAGCTCTCCATCAGCACACACATCCCTTAACCCGATCATAACTTAGGTCTACTTCATTTATTATGGGTATACTAGTCGTTTTTAAGAAAAGATCATAACTTATGTCTAGGTGATCTAGTTAATCCTGTGTTTCCGAAGTGGATCTGAAGCCTCGGCTCTGATACCACCTATAGCGGCCCGCTCCTGAACCCTAGCATTGGGAACAGTACGCCCGCTGTATCTCACTAAGGAGAATACAAAGCGTCGAATCGCTTTCTAACATGTCCGAAAAAGGCGTAGAAATTTTTCGCGTAGAAACGAAATATCATTCATTAAATTCCATAGATAAAGAAAAGTATCTCAATAAAACACTAAACCAGTTCTGACAATAAGGTGTCAACGGTCTAATCCGGATAGTAACTAATGAAATCCCAATAAAATAATAGCAAATGACCGCAGGGTCGTCTCATGTCCTAAGTGCGGCCATCAGCCTGCCCACTCCACTGTGTCCGCCCCGTCCTCAACAAAGACATAATCGTAGGCCTCTACCTGCTCACTTGGAGGGGGGGAGAGTAGGGGTGAGTGATGGGGAAATCACTCAGTAGGCACCTGCCTTCAAGTAGTACAAGACAAGCATCCAATAATGATATACACATAGCACATAAAGCATGATACCACATAAGCATGTGAAAGAATACGAAAAGGTAAAGCACTCCAGATAAAGTATGCGCAACAACGTGATGCATGTCCCACTATGCATGTCATACGCAACAAAGTCATGTCACACAGCGTGCCGATATCCCTACCGTGCAATGCATGAACCCGGGTCCTACTGAGTGGCTGCAGGTCGTACACCCCACATACACCATACTGAGTGTGCGTGGCCGCGCCTCCGCACACCATCCTGAGTGTTGTTACCCCGCCACCGTACACCATCCTGAGCGCCCGTGACCCGTACGTCACGACCCGCCATCAATGCAATGCACGTGCCATGGATGCTAGAACACAAACGCATGAGGCCCCTGGCCCATCCTCATCATCCTCCGGCACTTAATTCTAGGTTCACTTATTATCCGAGTACTGATTAAGCGTTGTTCGGCGTCAAATCAACTTTCCACGGCTTGCATACCTTTATCGTGCATTTTCTATATTTTTCCTCATTTTTTCCTTATATATATCTATTTGTTATCTAATTATCCAATTTAAATAAATTATCATAATTTCTAAAATTTAATGGAAATAACTTAATTTTAGCATTTTATAAATTCTGGAATTTATTTATAATTTTCTGATATTTTTTTATGATTTTCTTATAATTATTACAATTTAAAATTAATTAAAATTCATTTACTAAAATTTCAGAAATTCTAGAAATTAAAATTAATATTTAAAAATAGAAATTGGGCTGGCCCTTTTTTTTGCCAGCCCTGGTCCGCGGTTAATCTGGGTCCGTCTGGGCCGCAATCCCCCTTTCTCTTTTTTTATTTTCGGAAGTTTTTGGGTCGGCTGGCAGCTGGCCCGGTCCGTTGGCCATTCGGCCTGGTCCGCTAAGCTCAACCAGCCCTTTTCTTTTTTTTTACTGTATGATGGAAATGGGCCTGACTGCTGAAAGTGCAGCCAGCCCATTAAGACTGGCATGCCATCAGTCAGGGCCTCAGGCCCTTTTCGCCCCTTAATCATTTTTTTTGTTTAAAACGCAAATCCAACGCCTGCAATGTCAGCGGCGCGTGTAGCCACGCGCGGCCGCTTCCGACGGCGCATGTGGCGCTCCAGCGACCGTTTTTTGACCCCGATCTATATTTTCGCCTATTTCCAGTCTATGGGGACCTAATCTAAGGCCAAACCAAAATGAAAAATCACTAATCTTGCAACAGTTTTACTATTTTGACTATCAAATTTTTCTCCAAAACCAAATCAAATCCACGCAGTGTTTTCAAGACAATTTCACAGAATCCAAACTTCATGCTTTTCACAGATTGAACAACATGCTATGAGATTCAACAATTAAAACAACAAAAACACATAGAATATCACCAAAACATGCTTGAATTTGTACTATTTGGAGGGAGAAAAGGGAACCTACCTAGATTCCAGACCACACTACGCGATTGACTTCTCTCCCTTCTCTCTCCTCTCCTTCCTGCCTATTCCTCACTCACGCTGCTCTATCCTTCTTTTATTTTATTTTTTTTTCAACTTTGTTGCTGCTGCTGCTCCCTCTGGCAGCCCCTGTTGCCTCTTTTAATCTCGTATGCAACATTGAGGGGGGAAAAACAGTTATCCCCCCGTAACCCACGTTCCTCTTTTTTTTTAACTTAATTCTTATCCTTATCCCCTTTTGTTTTATAAATATTATTATTATATTATTTATTTATTTTTTATTCCTTTAATCCTTATCCCCTTATCCCTTTTTAAATAACATAATACCTCTCCCTTTTCAAATTATCAATTTCTTTACTTATATATTTAACTATTATTTTTATTTTTATAATTATCTTATCTTTTTTTTTCCTGGCTATAACACACATGCCCTCTATTTATAGACTAGGCCAGGGACCTCTTACCTTATTTGACTGTCAATTAATTCATTCCATCAGGGAATTATATTAATTGTCAATCAATCAGAATCAAATCTGATCATTAATGCAGTCAATAATTGCAATGTGTCTATCTAATAAAACGTACGGATACGTTTACACATGTGATCCACATTAGTGATTTATAAATAAATCACTAGATTCTTGCAATCAATTAGAATTAATATAATAGATTCTAACATTCTCCCACTTGGAACACATGTCGAATGCTAGATAACACAGCATAAGCGACAAAACAATGTGGCCATAATTTTATTGTCACTTGGATCTATTGACTACCAAACTTAGACTGAAAATATAATGCATGAATCAAGGCGGTCATGCTTTGATGTCAAGCACCCCCTTCTAAGAATTACAATGCATTATACACTCAGTCGAACAAAATGAATGATTTACTATAGATCATCTCAAAATGGGTCCAGTGCATGGATCAAATAGATCCTAACAACTTTAAATGCGCATATTCAAAGTCAACAAATGTCTAGACACAATAAGATCAAAATACAATAAATCAAGAAGAATTAAGAAGTCCCATATCAGCAGCATGATCCCTGAAAACTTTAACCAGTAACCCTTTAGTCATAGGATCAGCAACCATTGACTCCGTACTAATGTGTTTAATCGTTATTCCTCCTTATTTAACATGATTTCTGACCTTCAAATACTTTTTGTCGATATGTTTACTGTGACTCCCACTTTTATTTTTTTCGCAAAGAACACAACAGCTGAATCGTCGCAGAAAATCTAATGGGTCTATCAATAGTATTGACAACTTTAAAACCACTGATGACATTTGTCATCCATAAGGCCTGTGAAGTAGCTTCATAGCATGCAATAAACTCAGCCTCCATTGTGGATGAAACAATAATGGATTGCTTCTTACTCCTCCAAAATACAGCTCCTCCAGCAAGAAGAAAGATGTATCCAGAAGAAGACTTACTTGTATCCACACAACCAGAGTAATCAGAATCGGAATATCCAATAACTTCCAAATTCTCTGACCGTCTATATGTGAGCTTATAATATTTGGTTCCATGTAAATATCTCAACACCCTCTTAGCTGCTTTCCAATGAGCCATACCAGGGTTGTTTTGATATCTACCAAGCACTCCAACCGCAAATGCAATATCAGGTCTGATACAGACCAATGCATACATAAGGTTCCCAATGAGCGAGGCATATGGAATGTTTTTCATTTGATCCTGCTCCAATGCATTCTTATGATACTGGTCCAAACTAAACTTTTCTCCTTTGACAATAAATGACGCAATGGATGCACAATTCTGCATAGCGAATTTCTCAAGTACTTTGATGATGTAGGACTTCTGAGAAAGACCAAGTATTTTAATTGTTCTATCTCTGTGAATCTCTGTGTCAAGGACATAAGAGGCTTCACCCATATCTTTCATATCAAGGTTCAAAGAGAGAAATTGCTTAGTCTCATGCAATAACCCAAGATCACTGCTTGCCACTAGAATATCATCCACATATAGGACTAAGAAAATGTATTTGCTCTCACTCATCTTGAGGTATATACATTGATCAACAATGTTCTCTACGAAACCGAATGAAGAGATTACCTCATGAAACCTGAGGTTCCATTGACGTGGAGCATGTTTAAGCCCATATATGAATTTATTCAATTTGCAAACCAATTGATCTTTATCAAAATTGACAAAGCCTTCAGGTTGACGCATGTATACTTCTTCACAAGAAACCCATTCAGAAACGTAGTTTTCACATCCATTTGACGTAGCTCGAGATCAAAATGAGCTACTAATGCCATGATTATCAGAAATGAATCCTTCTTTGAGACTAGAGAGAAGGTTTCATGGTAATCAATGCCTTCTTTCTGAGTGAAATCTTTGGCTACAAGTCTGGCTTTATATCGTTCAATGTTACCAAACGAGTCTCTTTTGTTCTTAAAGGCCCATTTGCATCTCACTATAGAGGCTCTGTTTGGTAATGGAATAAGGTCCCAGACATTGTTTTTAGCCATTGATTCCATCTCCTCTTTCATGTCATCATACCATAGTGAAGATTTGTCACAACTTATGGCTTGTGAAAGCGAGATAGGGTCATGATTCATTCCAATGTCATAATCAGACTCTTGAAGATATACAACCTAATCGCTAGAAATTTCTGGCCTTTTAGTTCTTGAGGATCTTTGTACTCCCACTGGTTCAGTAAATGTGGGATTAGTGGGTTCAGCTTGTTCTTGATGTGATTCTTCAATTTGAGGTTGCACAATTGTCGGCTCTTCATTATGATGAATAGCAACCGGATTGTCTACATATAAAGGTACAACATGTGTATCCCTTACTTCCTCAAAATTGAATTCTCGATTCGAATCACTCCCACTGACTTTATGATCCTCTAGAAATTTAGCACTTCTAGCTTCAACCACTTTTGGAGCATGTGAGGGGCAGTAAAATCAATATCCTTTGGAGTTAACTGCATATCCAAAAAAATAACCATTTTTTGTTCGTTCATCCAGTTTTTTTATGCTTGGGTTGTATACCCTAACTTCAACTGGACAACCCCATGTGTGTAAATGTTTTAAACTTGGCTTCAAACCATTCCACAACTCCAAAGGTGTTTTAAGAATGGCCTGAGATAGAACCCTATTTAAAACATACACAGCGGTTTTAAGAGCTTCACTCCAAAAGGATATAGGCAAATTTGTCGTGCTAATCATGCTCATGAACATGTCCGTTAGAGTCTGATTCCTTTTTTCAACAACACCATTTTTTTGCGGTGTGCGAGGCATGGTGTATTAAGCAACAATACCCTCCTTTTGAAGGAATTCGGCAAATGGACCAATCATTTCTCCTTTTGCTGTGTAACGTCCATAATATTTACCACCTCTATTAGATCGGACAATTTTAATTATCTTCTCCTTTTGTTTCTCTACTTCTAATTTGAAGTTTTTAAATGCATCAAGTGCTTCCGATTTATCAAATAGAAGATAGAGATACATGAACATTGAATAGTCGTCGATAAATGAAATAAAGTATCTCTGACCATTCAAGCAAGGTTTCTGAAAAGGTCCACATATATCCGTGTGTATGATTTGAAGAGATTGAGAACTTCTTTTGGCATTCTTAATGGTCTTGTTGGTTTGCTTGCCCTTTATGCATCTCACACAAGTACCTAAATCTGCAAAGTCTAAAGTTTGCAAAACTCCTTTATTCACCAATCTTTTCATTCTTTTGATTGAGATATGTTCCAAACTTTTGTGCCAAAGACATGATGAGTTCTCATTGATAATACAACGCGTTCTCATTGATAATACAATGCTTTATACCAGTTTCTGTTAAAAGAGTATGCTCATAAATGGGATCTAACTCAAATTGAAATAGAAAACCATTCAATCTCGCAGAACCAATAGCTTTATTCTCTTTCAAAAGGTTCATAACAAAAAAGATGTGAATTGAAATCATATCCAATAATTGAAAGTCTTGAAAGAAAAACTAAATTTCTTGAAAAATAATGTACATAAAAAGTGTTTTCTAAATCAAGTTGAAAACCGGTCTTCAAAATGAGTCTATAAGATCTCACTCCTTCAACAGTAGAGTGCATTCGGTTTCCAGAATAGATACATTGCTCACTTTCATTTGGCTTCCTCAGGTTTAGAAAGCCCAGCATGGTTTTTACAATGTGAATTGTAGAACCACAATCAATCCACCATGTATTATCAGAAACTCAATAAAATTAGATTCATGACACACAAAGGACAAATTACATTTCTTCTCTAGCCATCCCTTATACTTCCTGCAATCTTCCTTTCATTGTCCCTTTTTCTTGCAAAATCGACATTTGTCTTTATCGCCGGTTTTCTTTATTGAAACACCTTTGCCCTTTTTAGCATTTCTCTTAACATGAGTCACAAGATGCACAGTCTCAATTAACTCATTCTTCAACCTCTGTTCCTCTTGAACACACATGGTCAGAAGTTCATTAATTGACCAGAATTTTTATGTGTATTATATGAGATCTTGAATGGAGGGAACTCCGAAGGGAGAGAGTTGAGTATGAAATGCACCAGGAATGGCTCCAAAATTTCAACCTTAAGGGAGCTCAAATTTAGCAGCAATGTCCCTCATCTTCATGATGTGCTCGCACACACCACGGCTTCTGCATGGATCATATTTGAAAGCTCTTCATAAGGGTGCTGGCAACTGCCTTGTCAGAGCTTATGAATTGTTCATCAATGGCTTTTATGTAAGCTTTGACATCATCAAGATTAGGGATAGGACCCCTAATGCTTGGACTTATACGAGACTTGATGAGCATCATGCTGAGGCGATTAGATCGCTCACAGTGCTCATAACTAGATCTCTCAGATGGCGTACTTGATTCCGTAAGATTTGGTGGTTTCTCTTCACGGAGTGCTAGGTCTAAGTCCATTCACTCTAACATCAAAAGGATGATATCCTTCCATTCAGTGTAATCATCACCAGTCAGCATTGGAGTACTAGCAGAATCAAATAAAGCAGTAGTGGGATTGCATAACCAAAGAGACGCAGATCATGCTATGAACATATATAACCATAATGAATTAATCAAGTTAATTCAAATAGTATATTCTAAACCTTCCTGTGAGTAGAGGTTGCACTCATGAATAGAATATACTTAAACAATATGAAAATTAAACAACCAAAATATTTCCGTACCTGTGGGCATATGAAATGTTTATGTTTAATTTTCTTGATCAATAAAATAACAACTTCCCTGTGGGGCAGAGTGATTACCTTATTAATCAAAACCATAGTTATGATGACATCTTATTTTTCTTTATACAATACAATTTTAAGATGTTGTGATTAATCTTAAAATTAAGAAAATAATTCTTTATATGTCATCAACTTTAAAACCCTTTATATGACATCAACAAAAGATGAAATCATAATAAAAATATGAAGTGAACCGATTCGGCGATACCCAAGAAAGATCATTAATCAATTTCCTAGACATAATTTACCATTCCACGTAAAATCTCAGGCCGCACGGTGGGGTCACAACGGTCCCGCTTAAGTACCGACTTTCTAGACATAAATTACGTACATAGTGTATTTATCACACCTTCAATAACTCACTTTTTGTATTTGCCACACAATTTTCTCAATGAGAAAGGATACTTGAACTGGAATTAAGAACAACTCAGGATGCAGTTGGTAATATTAGACCCCCTCTTTTTTCTAAAAAAGTAAATTCTTAGACAAGACTTAGGAAGAATAAATCTAACTGGGAAATAGCAATGCATATGTACATAGACCTCAAATTGCCATTTATGTGTGTGCGAGTCATATGATAATAAGGCGCGCAGGTTTTCATTTTGTTGAAGCAATATTGGTTACCCCGTCAATGTTGTAAATCCTTATTTTTCATACGTGAAATTTAATTCATAAATTTTTTTTTTAAAAAAAAACAAACAAAATCTAGCTTCAATGACCCTCAAGCAACGATGCAAAAGTGTAAATATAAAAATGGGTCAAAGTCCAAATGAATAGAGCCCAAAACCTTTGCAAATTTGATCACATGCCTAATCGGATAACCCAGTGTTGAATCCCAATTTATGAATTGCAATTAAATTAAGCAAAGCCATACACAGCAAGCCCAAACTAAATCCAGACCCTTATTATCATTTTTTAAATTCTTCGCCGCCACCAAAGGCAGAGCCTTCAATAGCAGCCACAATAGGATTCTTCGAGGCTAAGTTAATCACCAAAAAGAAGTGCAGGAAAAATGTTATTTATATGAGCAGCAGATTACCACATAAACTTCAATTCTTTAGTTCAATTCTTTCAATCTAGATCTCACAATACTAAACCCAAAGAAAGGAAATATGCGTAGGCAGCAAAAGGAAAAACTTCATGCTTGGATTGTTTGTATAAACCAGACATAGTGAGGCCTACAAAAGAGTTGCCTATTTCTAGCTGAGAGAATGATGGTATGCTTCGTTCTCAAGGTCATATTTTAAGAGGAAAAATAAAATGATCCTTTTTGACTTAAAAATTGGAGATGAATATTTTGTAGATAGAGTTTGTAAATAAATCTTGTAGATAGAGTTTATCCTGTTATCCTTGATTGTAGAGATTGTGGTTACACAACCACTTGTGTATGTACGCACAGACTCTGTATGCTTTGGATCAAGAACAACAATATTGATATCGATATACATATTTCTTCATGGTATTAGACCGAGGTTTGACTACCTACTGATCTTTTTTTCTTTTGGTTGTGCCATCAGTTCCATTCGATCTCAGTTCCATTTGTTTTGTCTTAATTCCATTTGTTTGTCCTCTTCGTTTTGTCATACAATTGACATTCAATGCACAAAGTCGACATTCTTGGTTGGTCGACTTTTCAAAGTCGACATTCGTTTTTTTTCAGCCTCAGTTCGTCGACTTTCATCGTCGACATTTGTTTTGTTTGCATCTTGTCTCTACAAGTCGGCTGCAGTTTGTTGTCATCATAGTAGTCGTGTTCTTCCGATGGAAGTGTCTTCGACTGTTTTGTTCTTTCTTCGATCGTCGTTCTGAGTTATTTTCGGTCTTAAAGTTGACAACAGTTTTTTATAATTTTGTTCATTTTGTCAAAGCGACTGGTAGCGATGCAGGCTGAGGTTTCGGTTGACACTGCAATGCCGCCTACATTTGCGGGTCTCACGCTTGCGCAGCAGTATCAGTTGGTACAGTTCGTCGAACATTTGAACGGAGCTAATTTTGGATCAAATGTTTCGATGACAGGCAAGAAAGATTCAGGTACTGTTTCTTTTTTCGTCTTCCTTATCGTCTTATTGGCTTTTTGATAGTGGAGCCAATGCACATGTTGTCAATGGTTTGTCACTGTTTACTACTGTTGTTACTGACAAAATAGCTGCAATGGTACAAATCCCTGATGGTACACGTGTCCGTGCCATTAGGACAGTCAGGCTCTCGGATTCGTTGATTTTGCATGATGTTTTTGGAGTACCAGAGTTTGCATTTAATTTGATATCCGTCAGTCAGTTAGTAAAAGATCAGAAGTGTGCACTGACATTTGGACCAGATTTTTGTGTTGTGCAGGAAATGCCATCGAGGAAGCTGCTTGGAGTGGATAGGCAGCATGATGGTCTTTATCGGTTGGTTCAGAATCCGGATAGTCAAAGTCTTGCAGCAATAAAATGTAGTGACTCAGTTTGGCATAATCACATGGGTCATCTGCCTCTTTCCAAGTTTCGTTTTCTTTCTTCTATTGTTGTCACTGCTAAAGAAGTGTTTTGTGATGCTTGTAGTCGTGGCAAACAAACTCGTTTACCATTTCCTCTTAGCACTAGCAGAACTGTGTAGGTTTTTGATTTCATTCATTGTGATATTTGGGGACCTAATAAAACACCTAGTTTGTGTGGTGCACATTATTTCTTGACTATTGTTGATGATTACAGTCGTAGTACTTGGGTTTATTTGATGAGATCTAAATCCGACACTAGTTGATATTTGTTGCATTTTTTCAAATGGGTTCGCACACAGTTTGATAAGCCAGTCAAACGAGTTCGTAGTGACAATGTGTTGGAATTTACTCATGCCACTCTCCTTGATTATTATGTTGATCAGGGTATAGAAGCCCAAACTTCTTGTGTTTATACTCCGCAACAAAATAGTGTTGCGGAGCGTAAACATCATCATATTTTAGAGGTAGCTCGTGCTCTTCGTTTTCATGCACATTTACCTATCATGTTCTGGGGGGAATGTATTCTCACTGCCGTTTATCTTATTAATCGTACGTTTGTTACTCTTCTTCAAAATAAAACGCCATATGAACCTCTAATGGGGTGTTTGCCTACCTATTCGCATCTTCGGGTCTTTGGTTGCTTGTGTTATGGTTACACTTATCATGGTACTCGTGACAAGTTTGCACCACGTTCTGCACCAGGTACATTTCTCGGTTATCCTCACTCTCAAAAGGGCTACAAAATTTTTGATTTGTCTAATCAAAGGTTTGTGTAAGTCGTGACATGTCCTTCTACAAAAATGTTTTTCCTTTTGCTGTGAACTCTTGTTTTGATGTATCTAGTCCTCCATCCTCGGGTCTCGTGGCTTCTCCTTTCTGGGATCCTGTTGTGCCGCCCACCATCGACATCTCACAGCCCCCAGCCGACACTCTACAGTCTTCGGCTTACTCTGCACTGCCTAAAGCTGACGCTTCCAACTCTTCGGTTGGTATGTCTCCCTCCTCTAATGTTTCGCTAGTCGTTCCTCCTCAGTCCATGCGCAGTGTGCGTACTCGTCAGTTGTCCCGCCACCTTACAGATTTCGATGTCGCTTTGCCACCTTCTCTTGTGCCATCTGCGCCCTAGCCTGCTCCTACGGCGAATTCAATGGTATTTCCTTATCTAGTTTCCTTTTGTACGCTCGTTTATCTCGGTCTTATCATGGTTATGTTGCGGCCATCACCGCGGGTGATGAGCCATTTTTTTGCCAGGCAGTTCAGCATGCGTATTGGCGTGAAGCAATGCAGCGTGAAATTTCTGCCCTTGAAGCCAATCATACATGATCCGTTGTTCCCTTGCCACCGGACAAACGCACCATTGATTCCAAATGGGTTTACGAAATTAAATATAATCCAGATGGCACTGTTGAGCGTTATAAGGCATGTTTGGTGGCTTGCGGATACACTCAAATCGAGGATGTTGATTTTCATGAGACTTTCGCTCCTGTAGCCAAGTTGGTTACTGTCCGGTGTTTATTAGCAGTTGTCGTTGTGCGTGGTTGGCATGTTCACCAGTTAGATGTTAATAACGTTTTCTTGCATGGTGATCTTACGGAGGATGTTTATATGCACATTCCACCTGGTTTCTCTGTCAGGGGGAGCATCATGTTTTTAAATCATGAAAGTCTTTGTATGGTTTGCGCCAGGTGTCACGCAATTGGTATGCTAAATTCACGACCTCCCTTACCGCACTCGGTTATACACAGTCCCATGCGGATCCTTCGTTGTTTATTTTGTCTGCCGACTTGTTTTTTGTTGTTGTCTTAATTTATGTAGATGATGTCATTGTTGCTGGTAATGATCTTGATCGTATCACGGCGTTAAAGACTTATCTTGATCATCAATTTAAAATCAAAAATCTCGGTCCGCTCAAATATTTTCTTGGAATCGAAGTTGCTCGTTCTCCTTCTGGTATGGTGCTAAATCAGCGTAGGTATGTTCTTGATATACTCATGGAATGTGGTCTCCTTGGTTGTTGACCTTCCAGCACTCCGATGGATCAAAAGAGTCAGTTTTCCGAGTCAGATCCGCTTCTTGATGATCCTTCGTTTTATCGTCACATTGTGGGTTGTTTGCTTTATCTTATTGTTACACGGCCCGATATTTATTTTGCTGTTAATACACTTAGTCAGTTCATGCATATGCCTCGCAAGTGTTAAATGCGGTTTTTCAACTGCTTTGATATCTTAAGCGTGCTCTAGGCCAAGGGCTCTTCTTTCCTGCGACTACATCTCTGTGACTTCAAGACTATTGTGATGCCGAATGCGTAGGCTGCCCTATTAAACGCCGCTCTACTACAGGATATCTGATTTTTCTTGGTTCTGCGCTTGTTTCTTGGCGGTCCAAGAAACAGCCAGTGGTCTCTCGATCGTCTGCTGAAGCTGAGTATCGTGCCATGGCGTATGCGACAAGTGAGATTGTTTTGTTGCGCCAACTTTTGGCTGATCTCGGTGTCTCAATTTATGCTCCTGTGGATCTTCACTGTGACAATCAGGCAGCATTACACATTGTGGCTAATCCGGTTTTTCACAAACACACAAAGCATAGTCATTTTGTTCGTCAGCATTATTATGCTAGTCGTATTCTTCCTCGTAAAATTCCGGGCTCACAGCAGTTAGCCGATGGCTTCACCAAGGCGTTAGGCCCTGCGGCATTTCAGCAATTTCTGGGCAAGTTGGGCATTACTGATATTCATGCTCCAACTTGAGGGGGAGTATTGTGATATATAAGATATTTGTCTAACTACTTTGTAGACAAATCTTGTAGATAGAGTTTGTAGATAAATCTTGTAGATAGAGTTTATCCTGTTATCCTTGATTGTAGAGATTGTGGTTACACAACCACTTGTGTATGTACGCACAGACTCTGTATGTTTTGGATCAAGAACAACAATACTGATATCAATGTACATATTTCTTCAGAATAAAAATGGCTTGGACAATGCTTGGTCAGATTCGGCAAACCATGTGCAAATTGCAAAATGAAACACATAATGCAATTGCATACTACAATTTCGGCAGAATGACAATATACTCAATTGAATAATGAAGGTCTCGAAAAGTATAATTTCGTAAGCTTTGAACGATTGAATTGCATTAAAGGGTACGGAAAAAAGTTTTCTAAATGCAAATGATATGGTCAGATGTCACTCTGATACCAAATGTAAGGCCAAAATGAATAACGGAAGCATAAAAGTTACCTCCGGCCATTATCGTTTAGTCGTTGCCTTAGACGGACAGCTGCTGCAGAGATCAATTCCTGTAAAAAATGGAGCCTTCCAGCCTATGCCTATCTGAATGCTGTATAGCTTGGATTGATGGAATATCACATGCCCTCTATTTATAGACTAGGCCAGTTCATTATTTGACCGTCAATTAATTCCTTCCATCAATGAATTATATTAATTGTCAATCAATCAGAATCAAATTTGATCATTAATGCAGTCAATAATTGCAATGTATTTAGCCAATAAAACGTACGAATACGTTTACACATGTGATCCATATTAGTGATTTATAAATAAATCTCGAGATTCTTGTAATCAATTATAATTAATATAATCGATTCTAACATGATAACGATCAAGATGCTCTTGTCGACATGTTTTTTCCACTATACATAGGAATCCTAGCGGTTGAAAGCCTAATTACATAGGTTCCACCATAACTTCTAGTGCGAAAGGAGATGCATGCCTTGTATAGATCATAAAAGGGCACTTAGAGCCTATAGACACATTTTGATGTTGGCGTAGAGCCTCTTTCACAGCATCTTCAACTTAATCTTTCTGAGATGATTCGCTTTTTTAAGGGTCTAGCCTTAGACTTAACCATAGGCTTTAGATTAACGTAAGATCTAGCTGGAGCATAGCCGAAGCTGAGGGATTGTTGTGCGAATGAGGAGGTGGTGGGACCTCCTCTATGTTGCTTTTCTACACCAGATCATAAATCGCCAAATTGGGTGATAGGATCATCTTCAGCCATATAATCCTCGTCTTATTCCTCCTCATCGTCATAATATTTATCACCATCAACCTCTTTGTTAAAAGCTTCTTTTAGGGTATTAGGCTCTATGCTCCCAGAAAATTTGATGACTCCACCGTGTAGTGGGAGGAGCAGGGACCGAAGCAGCTTTGGATTGACCTATTTTAGCCAGAGCTGTGGCCATCAGTTGCTTCTTTATTTAGTTATATTCCTTGAACCACTTAAAATATCTCAACCTCTATTGCAATTTCTGAAGTAATTCCGGAATTTGTAGGAGGGAGGAGAGCAGTGCTGTTGCGGGCGTGCTCTCTATGATTTTTTTTCTTGAAAATTGGAGAGGGGAATCGAACTCAAGACCCGAGGTTGGAATAAATTCTACTCAACCGTCAAACCTAAAAGTTTTTCGCACGCATGCTCTCTATGATATTTGCCGGAGCACTTGTAAAAGTTATTGTTGGTGCAAGTTCTTTTTCAGGCGGATTTTGTGGTGTATTCTTGGACATCTTTATTGTTTTCAAAACAAAAAAGGAGATCTATTCTTTAAGTGGCTATTTAGTGCGGTTTTAGATTTATAAACTCATGGAATTAGGGGTGTCAAACAGGTTGTGTATCGTGTTTCGTGTTTTGTGTTTTTCGGGTTTCGTGTATCAAAGTGCCGTACACATACCTTACCCGTTTGCTTCGCGTGTATAGATGTAGATACCCAAACCCGTACATGTCAGGTTTCGTGTCGTGTATCGGGTATACCCGTGAACTTGACAAGTACAAATATTTCAAGTCGTGTATAGGTCATTTCATGTATTTTTCATGTATTTTCAGGTTTCGTGTATTTTTTAGGTTTCATGTACTTAGACGACTACTGATACAATGTATGAAACAACAATACGTACACAACCAAAGGTTAAAGATTAAAATGATTGAGCTCTTCTAAACTCAAATCACTTGACTACACAATAATAGATTAAAGAAATAGGATTTGGAAATGGAGGAAGGGAGAAACCGAATAAAGTTACTTAGTAGCACGGTAGTCTTTTTTGGAAAATTTATTTTTTATTTTATTAATTATAAATTTTATTTAAAATTATTTTTTAAATTTCGTGTATAAACGGGTATAAACGGGTACCCGCGGATATACCCGGACACGACCCGCCGTTGGCGGGCATCTTTGAGGTCTTACCCGATTTGTACACGAAACCCACCAAGGTCATACCCATACCCGCAAAAATTCGTGTCAGGTTCGGGTCGTGTTTCGTGTCGTGTCTGAAATTGCCACCCCTACATGGAATGAATGTTGTCCATAAACGGCACAAAATGATGCTTCCGGGATCTGCTACCAGATTAAATCTGAAAGCACAATCACCTGAAATGGTTCTGGTAGCTTCTGCAAGAGAAAAAATTGTTGGAGAATTAAAGGTTGGATGTTTAAAGGTTTGGGCTTTGGCCCATTAATGAATGTTGCAAAACTTGATTGAGCAACGTACTTTGAGCTTAATGAGTTTCCGATGATGAAAATCGAAAACTAGTGTGTCCTTAATTATCTACGTGACGAGTAGTTAATTTTAGGATGTGGATTCACTCAATTATGACATTGGGTGTGTAGCGCCCCGGCCCGATACCATCATCGGAACCAGTGCACCCGCCGTAGTCTACTATGAGAACTACGAAGCGTCAAAGCGGATCAAGCATACATCATCTATGACGAAAGATAAATCAGTAGAAACGTCATCAAATTTAAAACTTTATCATCATTAATACAACCAGAAAGTACAGCGGAACTAAAAGGGGTGTTCAATCAACTGTCTAACTTATCCTCCAGTACAACATAATAAACATCGAGTTTCCAACATAAAGAGAGTAAGCAACCATCTATCTACTTCCATGTCCATCATTCCACTGAACCCACTCGCCATCGTCTTCGATAAATATCAACTCATATTCAAGCTCACCTGAAAAAGAATAGAGTAACTGTTCTTAGCGAAATTATCGCCAGCAAGTAACCCGTCTATACACCTTACGGAATCACACACGTCGAGTCACCAGTGTATAGAACATTGCCCAAAAATAAGGTGCTCGGGTTAGCAGATAACATTTTAATAAGAATTCCTCAAACAGATAAAGCACATATATGTACACAGATACGAGAACCAACATGTATTAAAACAACGTATCACATAAGCAAGTCATAGACTAACCACGTTTCTTGCATGTCAAGTCTTATGCTTCGTGTACCATGATGCATGTATTTCTTTAAAATCACACACAACACCCATGCGTATGTCTTCTTTCATAAACATGTCATGCATGTCATTTCACAAAACATTTCATCACTTTACATATCATATTCTTCGCGTAGCAGAACTTTATACCCTGTGGGTGATCAGTCCACAGCAAACAGAACTTTATACCCCGTGCTGAAAGGTCCACGGCCCCATAACATATAACTTTATACCCCGTGCTGAAAGGTCCACGGCCCCATTACATATATCATATATCCGTGCTGAAAGGTCCACGGCCCCATTACATATATCATATATCCGTGCTGAAAGGTCCACGGCCCCATAAAATAACTTTATTTTCCGTGCTGATAGGTCCACGGCCCCATAAAATAACTTTATTTTCCGTGCTGATAGGTCCACGGCCCCATTAAATACTTTATACCCTGCTGTTGATTCACAGATCATGCTTTTATACCCTGCTTTCGCAGGCGTGACTTTTATACCCTGCGATCAACCAGCAGCCATCTTGTCTTTCGAAAACTTCAAACTTTTCTTGTAACACATGTTCTTTCGCAAAGCAATTCTCAAATCAAATGCAAGTGCCCATGTCATGATGCAGAATGCTCATGTAACATCATATCAAACGTGTAAACATGCACACACACTTTACATATCAAGTACAAAGTCCTGAACCCCTATCACATTCTGCTCGTATCATTTCATGTCCCTCCGTATTACGAAATCATCTCGAGTTCACACTTAACCTTGCCCGTTCATACTGCCTCAAACACACCCTTTTCGTACCATTTTGTGCTCTTTCATATTGCTAACTCACTATGGATTCATACCTAGCTTTACTCATTCACACTTAACGTTTACTACTCAAATACACCTCATTCATACCACTTCATGCCCTTTCGTATCACGAATCCACTTCGAATTCATACTTAACCGTTTACAACTCTAGCACACTTTCAAAACACTTTGTAATTTATGAGCAATGGAAGATAATAAAGGTATCTCACACACATCTTACATATCAAGTATACGGTCTTGAACCTCAAACACTCCCTGTTTGTATCTTTCCAAGTCCGTTCGTCTCACTAATTCACTTGGGATTCAATCTTATTCTTACTTAGTCAATCTTACCATCTATTCCTCAATTACACCTCAAATACCCTTGCACTTTATGTTCAAAAGAAGTGTATAAAGTTACTACACATACATAGGGCGCCTAAAGGGTCAAAAAGACTTCCAGTATAGTTGGAACGCTACATGAAGCGCCTATAGTGACTTAAAGCGCCTATACTAGGTGTTCGAAGTGTTCGGGGATGATTCAGGACACATTGAACGCTACATTAGGCGCCTAATGTGACATAAAGCGCCTAATGTAGGTGTTCGAAGTGTTCTGACGGTTCTAAATTGCAGTTTTTCTGTACGGGAAAGCTTCAGGACACATTGAACGCTACATTAGGCGCCTAATGTGACATAGAGCGCCTAATGTAGGCGTTCGAAGTGTTCTGACGATGCCAAACTGCAGTTTTTTTTGCAGTAACTTCCTCTCCAACACCCTCCTTCTTCAACCCTTCCATTTTCAACACTTAAAGATCCATCTTAACATCTAGATTCATCTTACTTAACACACATCTAAACATGAATTGATGCCTAGTCATGCCTAGCAATATCTACTCTAGCCTTCAATCATGCACAACCTTCAAAAGATCTCATCAACTTTCCCAACAAAACAAGACTGCAGCAATGTCATCACTCATCTCTCAATTTCCTGCACTTACTCTCAACGTCTAAGTGTAGACAATCAACATAAGAGTAGAGCAAGACAGTAAGCACGTCAAAATATACACTTTTATGGGCATGTTTGACAAACAATAAAGCACCACACAACTGTTTTCAGAAATATGGCCCAAAGAGCAAGACTTTACACAATTAGCAACAAGACTTACATATAGCAAAGCATTTAAGATAGACAAGACAAGAATACTAATGTGTGATTCATGTTTTCTCTTTGTAAGAACATAGGGCCTTAAGTATCAAAATTTACGTAAAGCGTATAGAAAGATTACTTGCCTTGGTTTCTAGTTAATCTTATGGATTTACTGCAGAACCTTGATAAGTATTGAACCTAGAATGGCCTTTTTCCTTCTTTTCCTTCTTCTCTTCTTTTTCTTCCTTTCCTTTTCCTCTTCTCTCTCTTTTCCTGCGGTTTTCCCTCTCCTCTTTGGTGTGGAAACCGTCACCTATAGGCTGATGGGGAGTTATACTAAGCTTTGGTAACTCCCATATCCTTAGTAGGGACTATTTTGATAATTTACCATACTTTCATTTAATTCAACTTTTAACCCCTTTCTTTTGTTCTTCTTTGTTTTGTGTAACTAAGTCTCATAACCTACATAATTAATTAAGTTGCATTTAAGGTTGACCTCTAAGTATTGAAAGTTGCGCTTAAAAGTCACGGGGTGTAACATTCCGCCCCCCTTAAAAAAAGTTTCGTCCTCGAAACTTACGTACCTTAGTCAAAGAGCTGAGGATACTTCTCCCGCATTTGTTCTTCGAGCTCCCAAGTGGCTTCACGTTCCGTGTGATTGCTCCACTGGACCTTTACATAAGGAATCACTTGCTTCCTCAACACTTGATCCTTTCGGTCCACAATTTTTTTTTACGGGTACCTCCTCATATGTAACATCGTCCTTGAATTTCAAAGGTTGAGCTTCAAGTACATGACTTGGATCCGCCACGTACTTTCTTAATTGTGACACGTGGAATACATCGTGAACTTGCGCCAACACCGGAGGTAATGCCAACCTATATGTGATACGATCTTGGATCGTATGGAAATGACGATCGCTTCTTTCAACTCCAAAAGACACGTTTGATCACCCTTGCGTGGGACAATGGCGCCAACACCACCTTCTTGGACAAGAGAAAATCAACAACGTCTACGTTGAGCAATTCGAATCTCCCAATCCAACACGTCGTTCCGTATCCTTGGATTGTGATTCACCAACTAGGTTTGCTCAAACCTTGATTGGATCTAGCTTTGATTTTAATTTGTAAAAACCAAAGGAAAAACACACAAAGAAGGCAACACACGTTGCAACAAAAACTGAATTTTTAATTCTCCAAAAAGTTACCCTCTGGCTGCCGATTTTTCTTACATAATATAATGCTATAATTTTTCTAATCTTAAAAATTAACTAATCAATCAAATTCCTAAGATTACTATCTATCAATCTTAATCAAATTTACATAAAAGATAAGTCAAAGCTAATCAAGGAAGATTACATAATTCAAATCCCTAAAATCTCGCACTGGAATTACACCCTGTCGATTATTGGCTTCTGCCCGCTTCTACACGCCGAATTAGGGTTTGCACTCTTCACCAAAGTTGTAGCTCATGAAATTCTATTGAATTTGGGCTTTTGAATCACCTCATTTGGACTCTTCTTGACAGAGATACGGGCCTCCAAAGATTAGGTATTCATCCAGTGATCTTCAGTACTTTCTATTCTGGACTCCCAATTTGCACCTGATTTCGGTCCATTTGTAAACCGAATTAGCAAAAGTGTAAAACATCAAATTCGTCACAAATTGAGTTATCTGAAACCTCCAAGTGGTTTGAACTCATTTGGATCAGTGCTCCGACCTAGGCGTTCAAAATAACGACTGGTGTCTGGCTGCCTTCCTGAAAAATAGGGACTCTTCAAGCCACTTTCCTTATTTAGCCTTGCCTCCTTAGAAAACACTTCAAAACGGTAATTAGCACTATAAACACATATCATAAGACTCTATAAAATATCCTAGATCTAAAACAAAGACAACGCAAACAACTAGACTCGATATTACAACGACAACGCCTGAAATGACCATCTTGTCTTCCCACCAATCTTTACATCTTAAAATCTGCATTAAACTCAAGGATAATCAGATCATGGCCTCAATGAACATAGAAAAATCATGCATCTACATTCCTTGGCTCATCTTGTACATGTTTGAACAAGAAACGTCTAACTGTAGGATTACTAATAGTGCACACGTTTCTTGTGTGTGTAGAATGAAATGAGGATGCTCCTTGTGCCGCATCAATCCCTCCCTCCTCGGAAGGATTCGACCTCGAATCTAAATAGTCAAATGTACAAGAGGGATACTTCAACAAAAACTCACAATACATACATGACACAAACCTAAGAGAATAAAGTATAATAAATATGCGTAATTTGAGTTTAACATGTTTAGGATGAACAATTAACTGAAGGAAGAAGCATGTAGACAACAACACATTATAACATATATCTACATGAACATTTAGCAATAAACACCTCTTTCTAATGTGTTTAGGATGCATCAACAAGATAGGTAGAAAACTCCTCACATAATATTTATCATGCATGAAAGAGAAAGTATGTAAAACATGAGGAATAAACAACATACCTTGTACGCTCCTTAGAACCTCCAAACCACAGGTATTTGAACTATCATGCTCAACAAAGCACAAATCATCACTAACATTTAGATTATCATCTTCAAGATCAGTGTGCAACGTAACGTCAAGTGGAATTTCAGATTCATACGCATGCAAACTAGAATTTTCTTGGGATGGAATATCACTATCAAGGCACTCAAACAAGGGATTATCATAGATATCCCATTCATGCTTCTCAATGTTATCATATTTATGACCTAGAACATCACTATTCTCACTTGAAATGTCACTCAAATCATCTTGTAAATCAGCATGCAAATCAAGCAAATCATGTGAGTGATGTGTAGCACAAACAACTTTAGATTCGAGCTCATCACTTTCATCACGCAAGTCAGTCTCATGCATATGAACATGATGAACATCAACAAGTCTCCTAAGACTTTGCAATTTATTAAGGAAGTCTAATATGTGTACCTTTTGTTCTTCTACTTCTGCAAGGATCTGAAAGTTATGTTCTTTTTGTGCTAGAAGTTTCTTACGAATGTCAGAGTTACGTTCTAAGAACTTCACACAGTCATGTTCAACTTCAATATGGTCATGGAAGCCAACATGCGATTTCTTATTAGGTTCACACACTTTAGAGTGCAAAACATCATCAGATTCAGACAAACCAGATTTAAACAATTTAGGATCATGCAAGTCAAGAAGCTTATCATGTAAGTCATGTTCATTCGACACATCAACTTTATCATCATGAACAACATGTGTATCAATTGAAATTTCAGCATCATCATCATAAGAATCATGCTCAATATCAACAATAGAATCGTCACTCATATCACGCAAATCATATGCAATTCCATAAGTAAAATGAGCTTGACGTAACCCTTCTATCGTTGCACGATAGAGGTCCCTAATATCATCCTCCGTGGAGTCCATGAGTAACCTGAAATTATGCAAGCAAACAACGAAAGGAAAAACTTACACAAAGACAAAAGAAACATCGTTACGTTAGTGAAATCAAAATCAATGTGTATGTTCCTCTCTTGCTCTTGTATAGTCACTCAAGTTTATGCTTTTCCTCGGCCAATCTTGAGCTAGATACAACCAAAGCGAGCTTCTCAAGTGGCTAACACAATCCGTTGATCAATTGCACCTTTTTCTCCAATGTGTCAACCAAATTTCAGCAACTAATAAGCAAAAGTATCAAGCCAAGAAGTAGACAATTTAACACACTTAACCTTCTAAGAATCAAGGAAAAAGAGACCAAAAATTATGTCAAAGGCTGAGCCAAAGAAAACTAAGGGTTGCCCTGGGCAATCTTTAGTTAACCTTAGCCTTATGCAAATTAATCACAAGTTGTTGATTCGATTACAACAATCAAGTATCCAAGTGTACGACAATGAAAAGGTGATGTATTTTGTGGCTTCAAAGAACCTGATTTGCAAATAAATTTGACAACAATCTTGATACTTTTCTTCAAACAATCTTCATCAAACTTGGATACTTGCACTTCGCTTTTTTTTGCACTGTTTTTTTTCTTTTTGTGCTCTGGCCCTTTTTTTTGAATGTCAATAGTAATGGTAGGGCACATCGAAAATGTGCACTGCGTTACGTGAATTGTAATTTCAAAAAACAAAAAGCACTATAAGTACGTAAGTGGCAATACATCATCCACTATCCTGAGAGAAAAGAAAAGGAATAGATCACCATTTCAGTGTAATTAGGCTATTAGGAAAGCCAATTGTGCATTTTTTTCGGTAGTCTCACAGGGGCTGATTTTTGTTGAAAGAAATATGTGAGATTCCGGAGTGTCAATCTTTTGCCATTTTCATAACTTGTTGATCGTGTATTTTAGACTGGGAGAATGATGTCCATTAGGAAATTTATACCCAAGGTTAGGTCTTTTGTGGCTTGGTGTGGTTTGGTAAAATGATAGCTTTGTATGGCCGTATGTATGGTGAAGGAAGATTAGCCTTGGATACAAGAAAATTGCAACACAAACCAAGCAACAATGTAATCAAGTCACACAAGTCTAAAATCAACTAAAAGCTTCGTTAGCAACAAGATTTATATGTGACACGGGTAGCACTTTCAAGCAATGGACTAGATTTATATGTTATGGCTGAATTTAAACTCTAACACAATGACTCTATTGTTAAGTGCGTGTAAAGATTCAATCTTGAGGGGTTAATAGCAAAAATATCCGCAAAGTTCAAACTTTTCTTTTGGTGTATAACTTTTTTTTATAGAATGGATTGAATATGCCGTGAATCAAGCAAAGGACAAAGGTTCCCTTGCAATAGAATGGACAACAACGTGACCTGAAGCAAAAAGGGTAGGAACCTTTGAATTTTTTTTATGGGTTTCCGTTTGTTGATAGGACTAAACCAAGATAACAACGCAGCTCTTTTTTTTTTGTGAATAAGATGACAAGCAGATTGAGAAAAAAAAAGAATAGTGAACAGGGATGAGGAATGGGCGTTTGAGGATGATGAAGAAGGCAATAAGAAAATAAGAGAATAAAGGATATGCGAGTTGTAAAGAAGAAACCTTCGCTCTGATACCACTTTGATACGATCTTGGATCGTATGGAAATGACGATCGCTTCTTTCAACTCCAAAAGACACGTTTGATCACCCTTGCGTGGGACAATGGCGCCAACACCACCTTCTTGGACAAGAGAAAATCAACAACGTCTACGTTGAGCAATTCGAATCTCCCAATCCAACACGTCGTTCCGTATCCTTGGATTGTGATTCACCAACTAGGTTTGCTCAAACCTTGATTGGATCTAGCTTTGATTTTAATTTGTAAAAACCAAAGGAAAAACACACAAAGAAGGCAACACACGTTGCAACAAAAACTGAATTTTTAATTCTCCAAAAAGTTACCCTCTGGCTGCCGATTTTTCTTACATAATATAATGCTATAATTTTTCTAATCTTAAAAATTAACTAATCAATCAAATTCCTAAGATTACTATCTATCAATCTTAATCAAATTTACATAAAAGATAAGTCAAAGCTAATCAAGGAAGATTACATAATTCAAATCCCTAAAATCTCGCACTGGAATTACACCCTGTCGGTTATTGGCTTCTGCCCGCTTCTACACGCCGCATTAGGGTTTGCACTCTTCACCAAAGTTGTAGCTCATGAAATTCTCTTGAATTTGGGCTTTTGAATCACCTCATTTGGACTCTTCTTGACAGAGATACGGGCCTCCAAAGATTAGGTATTCATCCAGTGATCTTCAGTACTTTCTATTCTGGACTCCCAATTTGCACCTGATTTCGGTCCATTTTGTAAACCGAATTAGCAAAAGTGTAAAACATCAAAATCGTCACAAATTGAGTTATCTGAAACCTCCAAGTGGTTTGAACTCATTTGGATCAGTGCTCCGACCTAGGCGTTCAAAATAACGACTGGTGTCCGGCTGCCTTCCTGAAAAATAGGGACTCTTCAAGCCACTTTCCTTATTTAGCCTTGCCTCCTTAGAAAACACTCCAAAACGGTAATTAGCACTATAAACACATATCATAAGACTCTATAAAATATCCTAGATCTAAAACAAAGACAACGCAAACAACTAGACTCGATATTACAACGACAACGCCTGAAATGACCATCTTGTCTTCCCACCAATCTTTACATCTTAAAATCTGCATTAAACTCAAGGATAATCAGATCATGGCCTCAATGAACATAGAAAAATCATGCATCTACATTCCTTGGCTCATCTTGTACATGTTTGAACAAGAAACGTCTAACTGTAGGATTACTAATAGTGCACACGTTTCTTGTGTGTGTAGAATGAAATGAGGATGCTCCTTGTGCCGCATCAATATGCCAAGGCTCCTACCTTCTCAAGTATTTCATAAGGACCAATAAAACGAGGCCTTAACTTGCCTTTTACTCCAAACCTCATGACGCCCTTCGTAGGTGATACATTCAAATAAACTTTTTCACCCACATCAAATTCCAATGGTCGTCGTTTGGAATCTGTCCAACTCTTGCTGCGATCCTGAGCCGCCTTGAGTCTTTCCTGGATAACTTTCACCTTCTCTAACGTTTTCTCCAATAGTTCAGGTACCGTGATAGTTCTCACACCCACTTCGTCCCAATAAACCGGGGACCTACACTTCCTTCCGTACAACGCCTCAAAAGGAGCCATGTCAATTGCGCTGTGATAACTATTGTTATAAGAAAATTCCATCATCTTTACCATTCCATCCCAACTCCCTTTAAAGTCCAACACGCAAGCCCTTAGCATATCTTCCAAGGTTTGAATAGTCCGCTCGGACTGTCCATCAGTTTGGGGATGATACGCCGTACTCAACCTTAATTCTGTACCCATGGCCTTCTGGAATGCTGTCCAAAACTTAGATGTGAACCGTGAATCTCGGTCGGACACTATACTTACTGGAACACCATGTAAGCTGACAATGTTGTCCATATCTAAACTTACCAACTTTCGAGAAATACTTCCCTCGAGACCGATAGAAAATGTGCAGATTGGTCGATCGATCTACGATCACCAAAATCATGTTATATCCACTTCTTGTTTTCGGTAATCAACCAGAAAGTCCATAGTAATAAGTTCCTATCTCTACCCTGGAAGCTCCAACGGTCCACTAGGTTCTTGGTGTTCAGTCTCAACTTACTGACACACCAGACCTCTCCCAATGAACTCCGCAATGTGTCTCTTCATCTTACACCACCAATAATATTGTTAGCGATCCTTGTACATTCTGGTGCTACCATGATTTATTGATAACCTTGTGCTGTAAGCCCCCTTGCAAAATTTCTTTTCTTAGCTCATCTAAATCATGTACACACATTTTTTCCTCTAACATAAGTTCTTGTCCACCTTGGTGTGAAATCCATCAATCTGACTATACCTCAGTTCCCCAGCAATATCACCCACAGTCTTATTTTTCTCTTTTGCGCTTCTGTCACACAATCCATCAAACTCAAGGTGACGGTCAATGTTGTGAAAACATTAACTATAGAATCAACCAAATCCAAGCTAAATTCTTCTATTTCCCACTCAAGTGGTGACTATCGCGCATAGTTAGATTTTCTGCTTAATACATTGGCCACTCTATTAGCTTTCCCTGGATGGTAATTAATGGTCAAGTCGTAGTCCTTTTATAGTTCCAACCGTCTTAGCTGTCTCATGTTTAGCTGTCTTGAGGCATACACGATAACTCGTTCGTGTTGCACCAAAACACAACCTACAAGTAAAGTATCAACTAAACTCAATTTGGATGGAAAGTCATCACTTACGCTACAGTTTACGTACCTAGACTGTTTTTTTTTTGACCCATCACTACATATCACAACCCATCAGTACCAGAAGGTTGAGCCAATACTGGAGCTATGGTTAACCTCCTCTCACGCTCCGTGAAGCTTGTCTCGCATTATGCCGTCCACTCAAACTTGGACTTCTTTTGAGTAAGGCAATTGAGAAACATCGCTATTGTCGAGAATCCCTCGACAAACTTCCTATAATAACTAGCTAGACCCAAGAAACGCTGACTTCGGTGTCATTCGTAGATCTAGACCACTTGGTAATCAGTTCAACTTCCTTCAATCAACAGCAATTCCCTTGAAAGGTTATACCTTCCATCACAGAATTCTTAACTGTCACTTGTTTTAAATGGATAGTCAATGTTGATTTGAAATCGTAATTTGATCTTGGACGCTTGGACACAGTATGGAATCTCCAACTATTCTGGTGAACCACAAAGGCGCTTAACAAATCCCTTTGCCACAAAAGAGGGGTTCACGCCGCTATCAAAAGTACATTGGTGAATATCTTGTTCACTAAAATTGTACCTCATTCCACATCGGCGACTTCCAAATATCCACGGCAATCATGACATTGACGCAGACATTCGTCCTCGGCTGCTGAGCGACTTCTTCCAGAGCATTCTTTCTCATCTCTGAGCAATCTCGAATAAGGTTTCCCACATGTCCGCATCGATAACATGCTCTTTCCAACTTCCTACATTCGCCGACATGACCCTTATTGGAGTGCGGCAAACTCTTTCAACCTACTGTACAACTAAATTCTGTTGTGGGGGTCTATGAAATTTTCTCAACCGAGCCTCTCTTCAGAACCTTGATCTAACGTCCTAGCCTGCCACCAACTCAAATCTCTTCTCTTAACCTCTTACCTTTGTCGGAGTACCCTGCATCGGCCTTTCTTGCCGCCACTCTGCGGAAATCACTCTCGACGTGAAAACATGCATCCATCATGTCCTCGTATGTTCTCATCCATACGTTTACAATTGCTGACTGAATTCTTGAGTCCAAACCTCGTTCGAACTTTGTCATCTTTAAGCGATTATCAGGCATAATCGCAGGAGCAAATTAACCC
This sequence comes from Eustoma russellianum, assembly GCA_036186865.1. NCBI lineage: Eukaryota > Viridiplantae > Streptophyta > Magnoliopsida > Gentianales > Gentianaceae > Eustoma > Eustoma russellianum. Next base: position 23,135,998 of record AP025059.1, read on the forward strand.
ATCGCATGGAAACGGTCGGCATACTCCGACACTGTTATCCATCTCTGTTTCAGCCTGTCGGACGTCCTTATCTTGTCTAAGCATGCTATCTCGGCCACGTAATACTGCAGAGAGGCATATCGTGTCCAAGAGATTGGTGGGGTCCACAATTAAAATTATTATAAAAAAGTTAAATGATAAACGCATTCGCACACACCCAACCCAGATCATACTTAGGCTCTAGATAATCAGCACTTACACCTAAGGATCAAACTTAAGGGAAAATCATATCTTAGGTGTCTAAAAGATCATGAACCTAAGTTTTCGAGATAGATCTGAAGCCTAGTCTCTGATACCACCTGTAGCGCCCCGGCCCGATACCATCATCGGAACCAGTGCACCCGCTGTAGTCTACTATGAGAACTACGAAGCGTCAAAGCGGATCAAGCATACATCATCTATGACGAAAGATAAATCAGCGGAAACGTCATCAAATTTAAAACTTTATCATCATTAATACAACCAGAAAGTACAGCGGAACTAAAGGGGGTGTTCAATCAACTGTCTAACTTATCCTCCAGTACAACATAATAAACATCGAGTTTCCAACATAAAGAGAGTAAGCAACCATCTATCTACTTCCATGTCCATCATTCCACTGAACCCACTCGCCATCGTCTTCGATAAATATCAACTCATATTCAAGCTCACCTGAAAAAGAATAGAGTAACTGTTCTTAGCGAAATTATCGCCAGCAAGTAACCCGTCTATACACCTTACGGAATCACACACGTCGAGTCACCAGTGTATAGAACATTGCCCAAAAATAAGGTGCTCGGGTTAGCAGATAACATTTTAATAAGAATTCCTCAAACAGATAAAGCACATATATGTACACAGATACGAGAACCAACATGTATTAAAACAACGTATCACATAAGCAATTCATAGACTAACCACGTTTCTTGCATGTCAAGTCTTATGCTTCGTGTACCATGATGCATGTATTTCTTTAAAATCACACACAACACCCATGCGTATGTCTTCTTTCATAAACATGTCATGCATGTCATTTCACAAAACATTTCATCACTTTACATATCATATTCTTCGCGTAGCAGAACTTTATACCCTGTGGGTGATCAGTCAACAGCAAACAGAACTTTATACCCCGTGTTGAAAGGTCCACGGCCCCATAACATATAACTTTATACCCCGTGCTGAAAGGTCCACGGCCCCATTACATATATCATATATCCGTGCTGAAAGGTCCACGGCCCCATTACATATATCATATATCCATGCTGAAAGGTCCACGGCCCCATAAAATAACTTTATTTTCCGTGCTGATAGGTCCACGGCCCCATAAAATAACTTTATTTTCCGTGCTGATAGGTCCACGGCCCCATAAAATACTTTATACCCTGCTGTTGATTCACAGATCACGCTTTTACACCCTGCTTTCGCAGGCGTGACTTTTATACCCTGCGATCAACCAGCAGCCATCTTGTCTTTCGAAAACTTCAAACTTTTCTTGTAACACATGTTCTTTCACAAAGCAATTCTCAAATCAAATGCAAGTGCCCATGTCATGATGCAGAATGCTCATGTAACATCATATCAAACGTGTAAACATGCACACACACTTTACATATCAAGTACAAAGTCCTGAACCCCTATCACATTCTGCTCGTATCATTTCATGTCCCTCCGTATTACGAAATCATCTCGAGTTCACACTTAACCTTGCCCGTTCATACTTCCTCAAACACACCCTTTTCGTACCATTTTGTGCTCTTTCATATTGCTAACTCACTATGGATTCATACCTAACTTTACTCATTCACACTTAACGTTTACTACTCAAATACACCTCATTCATACCACTTCATGCCCTTTCGTATCACGAATCTACTTCGAATTCATACTTAACCCTACTCATTCACACTTAATGTTTACAACTCTAGCACACTTTCAAAACACTTTGTAATTTATGAGCAATGGAAGATAATAAAGGTATCTCACACACATCTTACATATCAAGTATACGGTCTTGAACCTCAAACACTCCCTGTTTGTATCTTTCCAAGTCCGTTCGTCTCACTAATTCACTTGGGATTCAATCTTATTCTTACTTAGTCAATCTTACCATCTATTCCTCAATTACACCTCAAATACCCTTGCACTTTATGTTCAAAAGAAGTGTATAAAGTTACTACACATACATAGGGCGCCTAAAGGGTCAAAAAGACTTCCAGTATAGTTGGAACGCTACATGAAGCGCCTATAGTGACTTAAAGCGCCTATACTAGGTGTTCGAAGTGTTCGGGGATGATTCAGGACACATTGAACGCTACATTAGGCGCCTAATGTGACATAAAGCGCCTAATGTAGGTGTTCGAAGTGTTCTGACGGTTCTAAATTGCAGTTTTTCTGTACGGGAAAGCTTCAGGACACATTGAACGCTACATTAGGCGCCTAATGTGACATAGAGCGCCTAATGTAGGCGTTCGAAGTGTTCTGATGATGCCAAACTGCAGTTTTTCTGCAGTAACTTCCTCTCCAACACCCTCCTTCTTCAACCCTTCCATTTTCAACACTTAAAGATCCATCTTAACATCTAGATTCATCTTACTTAACACACATCTAAACATGAATTGATGCCTAGTCATGCCTAGCAATATCTACTCTAGCCTTCAATCATGCACAACCTTCAAAAGATCTCATCAACTTTCCCAACAAAACAAGACTGCAGCAATATCATCACTCATCTCTCAATTTCCTGCACTTACTCTCAACGTCTAAGTGTAGACAATCAACATAAGAGTAGAGCAAGACAATAAGCACGTCAAAATATACACTTTTATGGGCATGTTTGACAAACAATAAAGCACCACACAACTGTTTTCAGAAATATGGCCCAAAGAGCAAGACTTTACACAATTAGCAACAAGACTTACATATAGCAAAGCATTTAAGATAGACAAGACAAGAATACTAATGTGTGATTCATGTTTTCTCTTTGTAAGAACATAGGGCCTTAAGTATCAAAATTTACGTAAAGCGTATAGAAAGATTACTTGCCTTGGTTTCTAGTTAGTCTTACGGATTTACTGCAGAACCTTGATAAGTATTGAACCTAGAATGGCCTTTTTCCTTCTTTTCCTTCTTCTCTTCTTCTTCTTCCTTTCCTTTTCCTCTTCTCTCTCTTTTCCTGCGGTTTTCCCTCTCCTCTTTGGTGTGGAAACCGTCCCCTATAGGCTGATGGGGAGTTATACTAAGCTTTGGTAACTCCCCTATCCTTAGTAGGGACTATTTTGATAATTTACCATACTTTCTTTTAATTCAACTTTTAACCCCTTTCTTTTGTTCTTCTTTGTTTTGTGTAACTAAGTCTCATAACCTACATAATTAATTAAGTTGCATTTAAGGTTGACCTCTAAGTATTGAAAGTTGCGCTTAAAAGTCACGGGGTGTAACAGGGTGAATGAGAAATTAATTCTCAAAGTAGGTGGAAAACGTTGTGGATGGGTGACGTGTCATCCTTATGGAGGAATACCACATTGGATGTGTCCATGTGGCGTAAAGAGCTTCTGACGGACACCGATCGATGGCATCGATCGATCGATGTCACTATCGATCGATCGATGTCATCGATCGAAGTTGATCAGAGAGCTTCAGTCGATTCTGTCTTACGTCGATCGATCACATCGATCGATCGATCGAAGTTGGACAAAAGGGTTCGAAGTGATTCTGAGTACATCGATCGATCGATGTAATCGATCGATGTTGGACAGCGTGCAGAATCCTTCTGTTTGTGCAGTTGTGTTTCAAACTTGAAACAAACACTATCCTCCTACATAAGATAAGATCAATCTGTTGTGATCTAACGGTGGTGGAAGAGGCAGCTTTGATCTAACGGCCAAGATTTAAACTGTCTTAACCGCCCAACCGAATGTGGTTTCCATCTAACGCTCCAGGTTTAAACCTGCGAATCAGATTTCGATCTAAAGGCTGAGATTAAACCTTCCTAATCTAGATAGGAGGTTTTAATCTAACGGCTTAAATCAAACATCGGTTTTGATCCAACGGACACGGTAACCTGTTCTCTAACCGACTCCCCTATATAAACAAGGCTAGGGATGCATTCTAGACACAATCAATTTTGGCATTCATAGCATACTACATTCATAAGCATTCGAGGTCTGCATAACGTCCGGGAGAAGTCAGGACATTCGAAGGTTCGAAGTAGTTCAAGTTCAGCAGTGCCGCTCAACTGAACAGGTACCCGTTGTATCCTGGGAGACGGTTGCTAACGCCGGTTGGGCACAGTATACCGGAGCAATACGTCTTAAGGACAGAGTCCTCGACTCGCCCCGGGTTTGATTTATTTTGTTATTTTACTGTTTCATATGCACACATTGAACGACTGCGTCTTGGTACAGGATTGATTGTCTCCAACAATCTTAAGACGTATTTTATTCAATTATTTCTGTACTGTTTTTTTATTTACGCAAAAGCAGTGTTCATACTGATTTGCAGTCTACTTCTACCCCTTTCTTAAATCTGTTTCTGTTCTGATCTATACGTTTTGATCAACTGAACAGAAATCTGATGGAGAACGCAAGCTCAGGCTCGGTTCAAGGTGCAGACATACAGAGTTCTGCTCCAATGGCACCAACTGCTGGGGTGCCAAGACATGCTCCTCCTGCACAGGGTCCTGCAGTGGCCCAAGTGGAGAAACCGGAGAAGTTCAGTGGAAGCTTCTTCAAACGTTGGCAGCAGAAGATGTTGTTCTTCTTGAATGCTGTGGGGTTGGCTACCTTTCTGACTGAGGACCCGCCTATGGTGAATCTGCTGGAGGACCAAACCCAGAATATGCAAAACCAACATTTTGTTGAAGCGTGGAACTTCAACAATTATGTTTGTTTGAGCCATATTCTGAGTTATTTGGACAACTCCTTGTATGTTTTGTACTGCACGTACAAAACCGCAAAGTCTTTGTGGCAGGCATTGGAAAAGAAATACCGTACGAAAGATGCCGGCACTAAGAAATTTATTGTCGGCAAATTCTTGGATTTCAAAATGTCTGATTCTCGGACTGTTGTTTCTCAAGTTGAGGAACTTCAGACGTTGGTTTCTGAGATGGAAGAGGAGGGCATGTTGCTCAGTGAATCTTTCGTCGTGGCTGCAGTGATTGAGAAACTGCCTCTTTCGTGGAGGGAATTCAGAAGCTATCTCAAACACAAGAGAAATGAGATGACATTGGAAGATCTGATTGTTCGACTCTGTATTGAGGAGGACAATCGTAGATCTGAGAGAGCGCCACAATCTAGCTCTGGTCAGCCAAGGCCCATGTTGCGGAGGCCAAGAAAAAGAAAGGCCAACTCGGGGTGAACAAGGAAGGCAAGCAGATCGCCAAGAATTTCACTGGGAAATGCTACAACTGTGGCATTCAGGGGCATGTCAGCAATGAATGTAGAAAGCCCAAGAAGAAGCAGACCAAGGCAAAGGCCAACATAATCGATGCCTTGGATGATCTGAATCTCTGTGCGGTGGTCTCAGAGTGCAACGCTGTGGGGAACATACGCGAATGATGGCTTGATACTGGCGCCACTAGACATGTTTGCTCCAGCAGAGAGATGTTCACGGAGTACCAGGCCGGGAACAACGAACAACTTTACATGGGGAACTCGGCCTCCTCGAAGATCGAAGGCGAGGGCAAAGTTGTTCTGAAGCTCACCTCAGGGAAGCATCTGACTCTGCAGAATGTGCTGCACGTCCCTGACATTCGGAAGAATTTAGTATCTGGATCTCTTCTAGTCATGCATGGTTTTAGACTAGTGTTAGAGTCCAATAAAGTTATTCTTTCGAAAAATGGCATGTATTTGGGAAGGGGTACTTGTCGAATAGGATGTTTAAATTGAATGTCATCACTATTGTACCCAAAAGAGATTTGCCCGCAGAGGCTAATAAAAATGCTTCCTCTTCTGCTTACATGCTTGAGTCTTCTTGTCTATGGTATTTTCGTTTGGGACATGTTAATTACAAGTCAATACAACGAATGAGTAATCTTGACTTATTGCCCAAACTGGACTTTAGTAAAAAAGGAAAATGTCAAATATGTGTTGAAGCGAAGATGGCAAAGGTGCCATTTCCTTCAATAGAAAGGAACACTGAACCTTTGGATTTAATTCATACCGATATGTGTGATTTAAAATTTGTGCAAACGAGAGGTGGTAAAAAGTATTTTGTAACTTTTATCGACGATTGCACACGATACTGTTATGTATATTTGCTAAGTAGCAAAGACGAGGCCCTTGATGCTTTCAAGGATTAAAAAAATGAAGTTGAGAATCAACTTAGCAAACGAATTAAAACAATTCGTAGTGATAGAGGTGGAGAATATGATACACCATTTAATGAATTATGTTCAGAACATGGCATTATTCATCAAACGACTGCACCATATTCACCTCAATCGAACGGTATTGCTAAACGCAAAAAACCGTACTCTAAAGGAGATGATGAATGCTATGTTGATAAGTTCGGGTTTACCTTAGAACTTGTGGGGGAAAGCAATTCTCTCAGCCAACGTCATTTTAAATAGAATTCCATCTAAGAAGATGGAAGTAACCCCATTCGAGCTTTGGAAAGGCCACAAGCCTAGTTATAAATACTTGAAAGTGTGGGGGTGTCTGGCGAAGGTTGCTGTACCTAAACCAAGACAGGTGAAAATTGGGCCTAAAACGGTTGATTGCATATTCATCGGTTATGCAACTAACAGTAGTGCATATCGGTTCTTGGTGCACAAGTCGGATATTCCTGACATACATCAAAACGTTGTCTCGAGGTCAAGGAATGCAGTGTTCTTTGAAGATGTCTTTCCGATGAAAGATAAAATTCAAGAAGAAACAAGATTTGGTAAGCGATTGCGTGAGGTGACTCCTCAAGGAAATGAGGAGCTTCGTCAAAGCAAGCGTGCCAGAATACCAACTTTGTTTGGACCAGATTTTCTAACTTATATGGTAGAAAATGAGCCGAGGAAATTTTCCGAGGCTATGTCAACTCCAGAAGCTCCATTCTAGAAAGAGGCAGTTGACAGTGAGATAGACTCGATTCTTCAAAATCACACTTGGGAGTTGATTGACCTTCCACCTGGAAGTAAACCACTTGGTTGCAAGTGGGTTTTCAAGAAGAAACTGAAAGAGGATGGGTCTATTGAAAAGTATAAAGCCAGGTTGGTAGCTAAAGGCTATCGACAAAAGGAGGGCTTTGACTTTTTTGACACCTACTCACCAGTGACTAGGATCACTTTTATAAGGGTGTTAGTTGCAATTGCTGCAGTCTATAACTTGGAAATCCATCAGATGGATGTGAAGACTGCTTTTCTGAATGGTGAGTTGGATGAAGAAATCTATATGGAACAACCCGAAGGGTTTGTGGTTCCAGGACAAGAGTTTAAAGTCTGTAGACTCGTTAAGTCGTTGTACGGACTTAAGCAAGCGCCTAAACAGTGGCACTTGAAGTTTGATCAAGCTATGTTAGCTAATGGTTTCAAGATCAATGAGTGTGACAAGTGTGTCTACATTAAGAGCACACAGAATGCATATGTGATAGTGTGTCTATATGTAGATGACATGCTAATTATGGGGAGTACTCGGGACATAATCTTAAACACAAAGAGAATGTTGATGACAAACTTTGATATGAAGGATATGGGAGTTGCCAATGTTATTCTAGGAATTAAAATTTCTAGGGTAACCGAGGGACTCATATTGTCACAAACTCACTATATTGAGTCTGTTCTAAAACGGTTCAATATGGATGATGTGAAACCGGTAAAGACCCCGCTCGACTTAAGTGTGTACTTAAGAAAGAATCGAGGCGAACCTGTAGCTCAGTTAAAATACTCTCAGGTAATCGGGAGTCTGATGTACGTAACGAATTGTACAAGACCAGACTTAGCTTGTTCAGTAAACAAGTTGAGCAGGTTCACCAGTAATCCAAGTGATGATCAATGGAAAGCTCTTAACAGAGTGATGAGGTATCTGAAATACACAATGAATCTTGGATTACATTATACGAGATATCCAGTAGCATTAGAAGGATATTGCGATGCAAATTGGATATCGGACAGTAAGGACTCAAAGTCTACCAGTGGATACTTGTTCACGGTTGGTGGTGCTGTTGTGTCGTGGAAATCCACGAAACAAACATGCATAGCTCGGTCCACTATGGAAGCTGAGTTCATAGCGTTGGACAAAGCTGGGGAAGAGGCTGAGTGGCTTCGGAATTTCCTGGAAGATATTCCGTGCTGGCCTAAGCCGATCGCTCCTATTAGCATACACTGTGATAGTCAGTCAGCATAGGACGTGCTCAAAGCAGCATCTACAATGGTAAGTCACGACATATACGTCGAAGACATAACACCATTAAACAATTGATCTCTAATGGCGTGATTTCCATAGATTATATAAAATCAATGGAGAATCTTGCGGATCCGCTTACAAAAGGTTTGCCTAGAGGTCAGATGTCAAGATTCACAAACGGAATGGGACTAAAGCCCATAATGCAAGAATCTTTGTAATGGTAACCCAACCTTGTTGACTGGAGATCCCAGAATCTTGGTTCAATGGGACAACTAAGTTATGAAGATTCAGTTAGCACTTACTCATTCCGTCTGATAAAAGTGCTGTCTGCAGAGAATTTTAGGGTAAGCTAAGGCTTTTAATGATGTCCTATATCTTGATACATCAAGTGGGGTATGACAGAATACTCTTGATAGGAATCACCTATATAAGTGTGAAGTGGGGCCGCTTCTATGAGAAAGTCTAGGAGGCAAGATTTCTCTAAAACACATTCTGAAACCAGGTTGTTCATGGCCAAAATGAACACAACCATGAAACCAAAGGGTGTTAAAGAAAATATTGTGTGAGTATCATTGTCTTGGTTCACAAAAAAGGCTGACTGGTTCAAGACATCAAGTCACTATTTAGCCGAGTGAATCCGATGGTACATCACTATGAAAGGTTCAAAGCCAGAAGCTACCTATTCTGATGCAATATTTTCTTGTCTGACTTCTCCTTAGAGTCTGCATATGCATTTGCATTAATTTCCATTCATGTGGGGGATTGTTGGAGAATTAAAGGTTGGATGTTTAAAGGTTTGGGCTTTGGCCCATTAATGAATGTTACAAAACTTGATTGAGCAACGTACTTTGAGCTTAATGAGTTTCCGATGATGAAAATCGAAAACTAGTGTGTCCTTAATTAGCTACGTGACGAGTAGTTAATTTTAGGATGTGGATTCACTCAATTATGACATTGGGTGAATGAGAAATTAATGCTCAAAGTAGGTGAAAAACGTTGTGGATGGGTGATGTGTCATCCTTATGGAGGAATACCACATTGGATGTGTCCATGTGGCGTAAACAGCTTCTGACGGACATCGATCGATGACATCGATCGATTGATGTCACTATCGATCGATCGATGTCATCGATCGAAGTTGATCAGAGAGCTTCAGTCGATTCTGTCTTACATCGATCGATCGATGTCACTTCGATCGATCGATGTACCGATCGAGGTTGGACAGAAGGGTTCGAAGTGATTCTGAGTACATCCATCGATCACATCGATCGATCGATGTAATCGATCGATGTTGGACAGCGTGCAGAATCCTTCTGTTTGTGCAGTTGTGTTTTAAACTTGAAACAAACACTATCCTCCTAGATAAGATAAGATCAATCTGTTGTGATCTAACGGTGGTGGAAGAGGCAGCTTTGATCTAACGGCCGAGATTTAAACTGTCTTAACTGCCCAACCGAATGTGGTTTCCATCTAACGCTCCAGGTTTAAACCTGCGAATCAGTTTTCGATCTAAAGGCTGAGATTAAACCTTCCTAATCTAGATAGGAGGTTTTAATCTAACGGCTTAAATCAAACTTCGGTTTTGATCCAACGGACACGGTAACCTGTTCTCTAACCGACTTTCCTATATAAACAAGGCCAGGGATGCATTCTAGACACAATTAATTTTGGCATTGATAGCATATTGCAGTCATAAGCATTCGAGGTCTGCATAACGTCCGGGAGAAGTCAGGACATTCGAAGGTTCGAAGTAGTTCAAGTTCAGCAGTGCCGCTCAACTGAACATGTACGCATTGTATCCTGGGAGACGGTTGCTAACGCCAGTTGGGCACAGTATACCGGAGCAATACGTCTTAAGGACAGAGTCCTCGACTTGCCCCGGGTTTGATTTATTTTGTTATTTTACTGTTTCATATGCACACATTGAACGATTGCGTCTTGGTACATGATTATTGTCTCCAACAAAAATAGGGTTCGAACTGTAGGAGTTGTCTTCTCCGGGGTCCTCTGTTGCTTAAATCAGTTCAAGATTAGAAAAGAAAAGGATTGCTGAAACGTCAGAATCCTTTATCTAAAGAAACACGCAATATTTTATATGTGATATGTTGGACCTGTCTTGGTCGGCAATCTTACTTTGTGGGCCTCAATTAAGCCTTAATGAAAAAGTCCAACTTATATGATCCGAAATTATATAGTAGTGATAGATTTAGATATTTTTTGCTGTGAGATATTCTTTTCACGATGAGTGGTCCCACAAGACACTTGTTTTCTTACAACATGATCGTTTTCCTATGACATCTGTTAACCAACAATGCTTTGTTGGCCAATTCTCGTCCCGCGTGATATACGGCATGCCATAGCATGCCATGACAGGCCGTTTAACCTCGCAAACGTTATTTGGCATGTACGAAGGACATAAGAGTTGTCTCCAAGAGACGGCGAAGTTACGGCCTTCCGAAGCGGCCGTCGCCGGTGACTCCTTTCCGGACGTCCCGACTCGACCAGACGAGAAGGAAGCGTGTATGCATCGCCGAAGCTGCTGCCGCGGTAGGTGCGCCGGTTCCGACGGGCAAAAAGAAGAAAGGGAAAACGGTCCGGAAACAGAAAACGAAAAAAGGGTGCAACACGAGGACTTCCCAGGGGGTCACCCGTCCTAGTACTACTCTCGCCCAAGCACGCTTAACTTCGGAGTTCTGATGGGATCCGGTGCATTAGTGCTGGTATGATCGCACCCATCGTGTTGTTGTACGTAAAAGGATTTGAGTGGAACTATGGCCGAGAATCATCATCATCCGGACCCAGTATATTCTAACGACAGCAAAAGCTATCGCTAGGGTCTGGAGAGGGTAAGTAGTAGGCAGACAATACCTCTATCCCAAGGGATAAAGAGTCTGCTTCCAGTAAGACCTCCGGCTCTATATGTACCTGCATAAATGACAATAATAGAGATATATTGTGCTAGTGTGTTAGTGAGGAAATTCAAGAAATACAAAGAAAAGACTTCGACATTAAAATACACATCACGTGTATATGTACATATAATGTAAAACAACGGTATAACATACGCAACCAAGTGGAAAGTCAACCTAAAGCGTAGATAGTGTCTACGCCTATCTATGTCCCTAAATATAATCTAAAGTGTCCCTATATATGACTTATACCTCGTTAACATTAATCTTATGTCTCCATGAACTCCTATCCTAGACCATGTCCTTAGAGAGGTGCAAATCTAGTAGGTCGTGTCTAATCTGCTCATCCCAAGTCAGTTTGAACCTGCCTTTACTCCTGTTCCCCTCTACAATGAGGCTTTCAATTGCTCTGACCGACGTCGTTGTCTGTCTTCGCTTGACATGCCCAAACTATCTCATTCTTTCCTCCCTTATCTTATCTTCTATACTAGCCACGCCTAACCTTTCTCGAAACACCTCGTTTCTGATCCGGTCTAGCCTTGTATGCCAACACATCCAACTCAACATCTTCATCTTTGCCACTTCCATCTTCTGTAATTGTGACCTCTTGAAGGCCTAGCAGTCTGTCCCACATAGCATTGCCGATCGCACTGCCACCCTATAAAATTTTCTGTTAATTTAGTTGGGAAATTTTTGTCACACAGCACCCCTGAGGCCGCCCTCCATCTACACCAGCCTACTTGAACTCGATGTGCTACATCATTATCTATGTCGCCATTCTGCTGCACAAATGATCCTAGGTACTTAAACTTACTTACCTGTGGTACCACTTGATCATCGATGGTGAGCTGGCTATATTCACTGTCTGCTACACCGTTGAAGTCGCAGTGCAGATACTCGATATTAGAACGGCTAATCTTTAAGCCTTTTCTCTCTAAAACACCTCTCCACTGCTCCAGTCTCATACTCAGGGTATGTCTACTTTCTGCAACTAATACAATATCGTTAGCAAAAAGCATACACCATGGAACTGCCTCCTGTATCGGCTTTGACAACTCGTCAAGGACAACTGCAAAAAGAAATGAGCTCAACGTAGACCCTTGATGGAGACCGACCTCCACCGGAAAGAAGTCCGTATTCTCCACAGGTGTACGAACGGTTGTTTTTGTCCTAGCATACATATCTATAATTATGTTTATGTGCTTCATATGGATCCCTCTTGCATCCAGACTATCTCATATCAGGCTACGTGGCACACTATCATACGCTTTTTCAAGATCGATGAAAAACATATGTAAATCGTGCTTCTTCTCCCTATACTTCTCTATTAATCTCCTGAGAATGTGTCTTGCTTCCTTAGTTGACCTTCCTGGCATAAAACCAAATTGGTTCACCGTAACCCGAGTTTCTCTCCTAATTCGAGTGTCGATTACTCTCTCCCATAACTTCATGGTATGGCTTATCAACTTAATCTCTCTATAGTTTCCACAACACTGTGCGTCTCCTTTGTTCTTATATAGGGGGACCACGACACTCTTTCTCCACTCATCTGGCATCTTCCATGTTTTGTAAATACGGTTGAACAGAGTAGTTAGCCATTGTACCCCTTCCTCTCCTAAATACTTCCACGCCTCAGTGTGTATGTTATCTAGACCGACCGCTTTAGCTTTTCCCATCTTCTTCAGTGCTCCAATCACCTCTCCTTGTGTGATGTTTTGACAGTCGGAGTTATTATGTTCTCGTTGTTTGTTAGTAGTGCTTTCTCGTTCTTCGTAGTCGGCAATACTGCTGTTGAAAAGATTGTGAAAGTATGTTTGCCATTTCAACTTGACGTCTTGTGCTTTGACTAACACATGTCCATCTTCTCCTTTTATTAACTTCCCGCCTCCTAGGTCATGCCTCTTTCGATCCCTAGTTTTGGCAATCTTGAACATATCCTGCTCTCCTTCTTTTGTTTCTAGTCTCTCATACATTCTTTTATAAGCTGCAGTCTTTGCCTCTGTCACTGCCTGCTTCGCCTCCTTCCTGGCGATTTTGTAATTCTCCTTCAATCTCACTTTCTCTTCCACATTTGTGCAGATTAACAACTCTCTAAAAATCTTCTGTTTGTCTTTTATTTTTTGTTGCACATACTCGTTCCACCACCACGTCTCTTTATGTATGAACGTCTTTCTAGTTGTTACCCCGAGCGTTTCTCTCGCCGCTTGAGTAATAGTAGTCGATATAGCATCCCACATTTGATTTGTGTCATCATCCAGACGATCTAGTTTCACAAAGATGACTTTGTCTCTGAATATATTAATTTTTTCGTCTTTCAAACTTCCCCATCGAATCCTGGGTGGGAATTTTCCCACCCCCTTACTCATCTTTTGGCTCAATGATATAACTACCACTAATAAACGATGTTGCATCACCGCTGTCTCCCCTGGTATAACCTTGCAGTCCCTCCACAATCGTCGATCTTCACGCCTCATCAGAAAATAGTCGATCTGTGTGTTACGTCCTCCGCTGCTAAACGTAATCAAATGCGATTTTTTCTTAATAAACGAGTTTATAATGCCTAGGTCATGGGCTACTGCTAGATCTAGCAGATCTCTACCCTGTTCGTTTCTATCTCCATAACCAAATCCGCCATGTACCGACTGAAAACCATCGCTATTTATTCCAATATGTCCATTAAAATCACCTCCCATACAAATTCGTTCATTTGCTGGGTATTGCCTTTAACACTACATCTAAGCAATCCCAAAACCTTTTCTTCTCCTGTTCTCCTAGTCCCACTTGGGGTGCGTATGCGCAAATCACTGCCACTATCTCCTTATTTAGTACTAACTTCAACACCATAATTCTATCATTATATCTAATCACATCAATCGCGTTCGTGTGTAATTCTATCTTTACTAGGAATCCTACCCCATTCTTTGTCCCATCTGACCCTGAATACAACAACTTATACTTATTACACTCTTTACATTTATTCCCTTTCCACCTAGTTTCTTGGAGGCATGCTATATCTATCTTACGTTTCTTAAGTGTATCTACAACCTCAAACAATTTACCACTTAATGTTCCTACATTCCAAGAGGCTACCTTTAGAGTATCTTCATTTTTCTTCCCCTTACCTACACCCCTCTTCCGTAGACATGGTCTCACGGAAAAATCATGACGTCTTCTATCTATTATTGCAACTAAAACTAAAAATTCAAGGTATGCTACTGATGCCGAAAGTTTGAAACTAAATGTAAACAATCAAAAGTACTTCAATGATAATAAAACAAAAATGGAATTATATCACCTGGTTGGACTGTTGCACACCAAGATCCAATAGAGCAGATCTGGATCGCTGAATAGCCAGAAAAGAGCGGTACCAATCGGGGGTGCAGGCTTCCTCCTTCCGCTGTTCCCAATATTTAACTCAAATTGCCAGCCGAAATGGAAACACACGGGCGAGCAGTGAGAATGAATCGGGTTTAAAGGAGGCAGCTGGCACACTTCGAACGAACCCTAGATTTAATTTGAATCGACTGCGGAATTGCAGTACTGGGTTGCAGAGGTGGGCGTAGGAGGAGAGCGGGGTGGAGTTTTAGGAAATAATATAAACAATTGAAATGCAGAAGTTTGTAAAAAAACGCATAACTAGTGGTCACCAATATCATCACTCTGTTAGGTGTCAATTTTAGAGGGATAACATGAGCAATAAAGCTAATTATTTATTAATAAAAAGTACATTCTGCAGAGCTTAGTCAAATAGTGACTCCACAAAAGCCAAATAAATAACGCTCTGCATAGGGACAAACAAGTCGTTTTGCGACTTTATTCCTGGGTTCAACCAGGGTATCTTTCGTTGAGTCAGAGAAACTGCATTCCTAGTCGACTTCTAAGGTCGATCGTTAATTTAGTCAATGTTTTATCAAGAAGCCTGTCAAAACCAAGCAGGTTTTGTGAGTAAGAGACTAATTTCACATAATATTCTTGTGATGCAATAATTTCACGGATAGATTAATTTAGCAAAGATCTTATATTATTTTCCAGCTTTATCATGTCAAGCCTTTTGATCGGGACACATTAGGGATTCGTACCATTGATTTTGAAAGATTTTGGTCTTTCTGTAAGCTGGATACTGTTAATCAAAAAAGTGGTGGGAGTCACGGACAAGTTTAGAGACAAACTCTATAACTTCTCTCTAGAAGTACAACTTGTTCTAGGTGGATGCACCCATCTAATCTCCCACAACCCCCTAAAACTTCTACTGAATCTTGCTCTTCTTGCTCTTTCCGTTGTTGCTACACTTTCCACCTCTTAGTTTTGGCCCAAAGGCCTTCTCGGGTGGGACAAAATGATGAGGTCAAGGGCTGCAAGGGCAACCACGGGGAAGAAGAAGAAGAAGAATACGAAAGCTAGTAGTCTTGATTCCTCAAGCTCTAGCAAAAACGGCTTTCACCCCAAAGCCACAGGAAGCAAAGTGGAAAAAAGACTTGGCACGCCAAGGAGCCAAAGATGGTGAGTTGGAGGCGCTTTCTTCATGTGAAGAAGATAATGAAGATGATAGCTTGTCTTTTCACGGCAGCACCAAATAAGAGGAATGCAAACACAAAGATTCCAAGGCAAGAGGCAATGGAAGAAGGGAAGAACATATTGACATGGTGTCACACCCTTCGGCTCCCTAGGAAACCTCTAGTAAAGCTAGCCTAAAAATCTCTCCACCTGCAGGGAAGGAAAGTTTGGATATTTCCTCTTCCCGCCCGATGTTTTGTCAAGCGAACAAAGACCGTTTGAAGACCACGTGTCCTGTCAGCTTGCCAGAGCCTAGTCTAGCATGCTCTGCCAGTCAGCCCTCCATCATTGAGCCACACTACAGTTTCCCAAAATATAAACCCATTCTACTTGCTGACGTGTCAGGGACGCCTGAATTCCACCCTGCCACGCTGCCAAGTCATTTTCAAGATAGGCTTTTATTGGTGCGTCACGCACCTCACATCATGTTGGCGTGTTGGCCCAGACACATGGCACGCCCAATGTCCCCAAGACTCATCGTGCCAACAGCACAACACACCATGGACCTGGCGCGCCAAAGCAACCAAGTCCCCCATCTCTACCAGTGGCCCAAGCAACCCAACATACCAAGATGAACACTAAGGCAAGCAACTCATGAAGCTCCTTGTTTACTAACAATAGAAGGCCTGATCATTGCATGAGACTCAGCAAAGTGGCAAGGTATTTGTTAATGTCAACTTATTGAAACATGATGATGAATGGAAGAGGTGCCTGGTAGGGTGCATTGTGGGAAAGTTCCCTGGAAGGCAGGCAGTGCATAATCTGACCAAGTCTTGGAAGCCTAAACACCATATAGATTTCCATGCCTCAGGCTATATTATATTTAAATTTGACATAATTCATGACCAGTAGGAAGTTCTATATTCGGGTCCTTACTTTACGTATGGAAGGTCCTTACTACTTAAGGAAATGCCAAGGTTCTTCAAGTTTGGAGTTGAGGAGATGGCCCAAGTGTCAGTATGGTAAACTTTCCAGGCTTGCCTGTGAATTTGAGGAAATAACAATTACTATCCGACTTATAATCACACATAGGTAACCCCTTATGACAGACCAACTCATAGAAAGCAAGGATCCATGGAACTATGCTTGGGAACTCATAGAAGTCGACTCGACTCAGGATCTTGCAAAAGAGGTAGAAAAAGCTTTGCCAAGAGACTTCTTAGTACCTTTTAGACCTTTTCCTGTGTAGAAAAAGCTTTGCCAAGAGACTCAAGAGAATTATAGATGTTAGTCAAGCGTAAGTCCATATCAATAGTATATTTGTTTGGCAATAATTTAAAAGTCTCAAGAGTGGACATAAGCATATTTATTTTAGACTCTTTGACTTGACTAGTCCTTTCATATTTCATTTATAGAATTCTCCACATCTCTTGAGCACTAGAGCAATTAGACACGTAACTTGATTCACTTTTACTCAGCCCGTTTAAGAGTAGTTGCATGGCTCTAGCATTCATACTCAATTTCTTTTTGTCATCACTAGTATATTCTTGTTTCGGTTTTACAACCTCTAGTGTAACACAATCAACAGTAGATAACTTAGAAGGGACAAAAGGATCATCTTCTATAATTGATCACAACTCTATATTAATGGCCATACAGAAAAGTTTCATTCTAAGTTTCCATTTTGTAAAAGACTCACCATCGAAAAGAGGAGGCCTTACAATTGACATTTCTTTTTTCTTGGTTTTGTAATTAGTGGTTGCCATCTCACAAAGATCGTTGGATCTCCTTGTTGTGAGTGTGTCCTACGCTCTGATACCACTTGTACGACCTATATAGCACCGCTAGAAGGGGGGTTGAATGCTTATGCAGAAATTCTTGTTGTTAAAAACGTTTGGCCCAAAAACCCCACTTATGAAAACAACCCCTGTTTCCCGATCCTAATTTGAAATAATTGAACGACCTAGTTAGGGACCTCCAAAAATTATGCAATTTGGTATTAATGAATTCTCTGATGGTATAAGTATCTCATAAAAATTTCAGATTAAAATTCAACTCCTAAGCTTTTGAAAATTTGTTTTTGATAAGATTGCGCGAATCTGCCAGAAACCGTACTCCGACTTAAAACTTTATTCCGACTAATTTGTTACTCCAAATGGTCTGAAAAGTTAATGGAAACCCCTTAGGATATGTATTTAAATGGGTTGAAACAGTTTTTGAAAATTCCTTTGAAAAGTATGTCAACCACGTTGAAGTTCTCAACATTTGCAAATCTGAAAATCAGATTGCACTAGTCTCAGAACTAATCACGTTTGACTGACTTATACTTATCCAAATGAGTTAAAACTTGCACCAAATGAAAGCTAGGATATGTGGGTATGTTTCGGCAAAGTTTTGTAATGTTTGAAAGTTGTTTACTATTGTACGATTGCAACAAAGTCAACGCATAAACTGAAAACTAAAAGTAAAGTGCTGAAAGTAAGACACCAAGGATTTTATACTGATTCGGTTAAATCAACCTACTCCAGTCTTTGAGAACATCTTCCTCAGTTATCACTGAACAAAAAATAACACCTTACCACAAGGGTTTTTGGATTTACACACCAACTCTACCCTTTCACAAATAATACAACCAATCACACGGATTACGAACACCACCACCGAACGGATGAAGGTTTGATCACACTTTGATCAACCTTTTACAACAAATAAAACGTGTATGGTGGTATAAACAAAGCCTATTCAATATGTTGAATATAAGAACAATAGGCTTGAGAGAAGAAGAAGAAATAAATGTAGAAGAAGAGAATAGTTGATCCTTTTGCACAATGAGAGTTGCTTGGCTTCACTTTGCACTACTTCTCCTTCTTTTATGTCATAGTGGCCGCCCCCTTAGGGTTTACTACCATCTTGAGAATTCTCTTGAATGCCCTTGGTAGATTTCCTTGTGTAGATATGACACCACCTTGCTCACTTGGCACATTTTGATTGGATGGATGACTTTGCTTTGCTTACTTGGCACTTGATGATTGGTCCAATCTTGTCACCATTTAGTGTGCTATAAAATCCATACTAAAACTCATAAAACATGTGTCAATTAGTAGTCAAATGTAACCAAATAATCATCATCTAATCCCTTCAATTTTGGGATGTCAATAGTCACCAAAAGTAGCCAAAAATCACCCACCTCTTAGTAGCACATGCTGAATTTTCAGCATGTGTTACATTTTCAACATGTTTGAATTGTTACCTTGTGTAGCTCCTTCTTTTCTGTCACTAACCTTGTGTGGAATATTCTCCACCAATTGAGATGCCAAGCTCCACATAGGCTCCATTTAGCATGCAGTAGGCGTGTATGAAGTCTCCAACATGTGCTGAATTTCATTTTGGTAAACAATATAAGGCTTTCCAACATGTGCTGAAGTCTATCATAACAAGCTCTTGGATCCTTTTTTTAAACAATATAAGGCTTTCCTAAGCTTATATACATGGTTAGGGCATTTTGGATCCTCAAATCTAGGAGGTTGTTTGACAAAGACCTTTCTTGGATGTATACATTTAAGAAAGTGCTCTTGACATCCATTTGGAAGAGTTTGATGTTGCTTAGAATTGTGATAACAAGTAATAATCTAATTGCTTATAGTCGTGTAACGGGTGCAAAAGTTTTTTCATAATCAATTCCTTCCTGTTGATTATAACCTTGTGTGACTAGACTAGCTTTATTCCTTGTGATATTTCCTTGTTCATCTATTTTATTCCTAAATACTCATTTTGTACCTATAATGAATTTGTTTTAGGGTTTAGACACAAATCTAACACATTATTTTGGATAAATTAATTTAACTCCTTATGCATGGCATCCATCCATGATATATCACCTAAGGCTTCCTTAACATTCCTAGGTTCTAAGTGAGATATTAAAACATGTCCATCGACTTGACTTATATTCCTACGTGTTCTAACCCAATCACTCAGATCACCAATGATTAATTCTTTAGGGTGCTTATGTTTATCTTTTATGTGCCACCAATTCCTAGGTTGACTAGGTTCAACTTCATTTTGTTAAAATGTTTCATTAGTGTGAACATTATCATATACAATTGGAACATCTTGTAAGTTAGATGAATTATCTTCCAATTGAATAATTCCTTGATCTACTTCACGTAAGGGTTAATGCATGCCTTATTCAGGAGAATTGGTTCTCGATGATCATGTATTGGCTCAAGTAACAAGTCATCATCATCAAACAAATTTTCGACATTATTCTCTTGTTTCTTTTGAGTTTTATCACTGACTTCAAGATATGCATTTTCATTAGATTTCACATGCATGGATTCAATTATTTTTCTAGATGCAAATTATAACACTTATAAGCTATTGAGTTAGCTGAATATCCAAAAAAATACATTTAATAGACTTTTGTTCAAATTTTCTAGATTATCTTTAGTATTCAGTACAAAAATACATGTATCTAAAAAGAATTTAAAAACAATTGGTATAGAATTGGTAAGTTTTTCAAAACAATTGGTATAGAATTGGTAAATATGTCATAACAATTGGTAAAAATTTGTGACGTTAAAATCATGTAAAGTTATTTTTAAAATCATCCAAAAGGGGGAGAATGTTGAGAAATATGTTTGGATTATTTTCAAAGTCATGATTTTGAGTGTTGAATACTTAAGAGTGTCACACATGGTGTTATAAATGATAAAAAGTTGAATAAGTAAACAAAAATGATATTGATCTCTCAGATAGGGATACATCGATCGATCGATGTGCATAGATCCCTCACATCGATCGATCGAAGTAAGGCAGGATAATTCCAAACCTTACTATGAGACATCGATCTCTAAACCTGAGACACATTGATCGATCTATGTACACATCAATCCCTCACATCGATCGATCAATGTAAGGCAGATTCAAAACCAGGACCTCACTGTGAGACGTCGATCTCTTGTTTAGAGGCACATCGATTGATCGATGTCCCTATGGTTTTGAGAATTTGTCTAAAATGTGATAAAATAGTTGTTTTCATTTTCATATTAACTATACATGTTTATTGTGATTTTCTTACTTGATTTTGATGTTTATAGATATGTCTTGTGACTAATATACCTTGGACTTTTCTAAAACTTGCGAAAAAGGGCAAAAGTTGTATTTTGAGTTCTTGTAGGTACCTGACACAGAGAAAATCATACAAGGACTCATTTATGTCTTATTCATCACTATGAAGGTATTTTTATAATTATTTTTGACCATCGGGTTATTTTATGAGTTTTCTATCAATATGGGTATTTTCGTCATTTTATCCCCAAGGGCATTTTGGTCATTTTACTCAAATACAGCACTTGAGTTGGATATTATCTTTATTATGGAGCTCATTTATGGTACTTTAGAAGATTATATCATGGTTATCTATCTTATTCTTTATTTGGTGATATTATCGGCATCGGCAGGATATGTAACGGTTTTCGATGTCACATTCGGTTTTTCTTCTTAAAGACTTTTATGATTATATTATTGGATATTCTCATATACATTTTTGTAGAGAATTTGAGGATGTTATTGGTACAAAATTCACAACTTACAAAGAGAATATTGTGAGAATTTTGAATTATATGTTGACAAAGTCTTGTCAACTTTTATCTATTGATCTCTTCAACAAAACTGAGCTTGTACACATATGTATGCCTCAAAAATGTGTATATACAGGTGTCAAAGGTGTTTTATTCATTTTATGACTTGTCTACAAGTGGACCAACCAAATACAAGCTAGTTGGCAATTTAAATTTCACGTTTAAAGGCAACGACTATATTGAGTGGTTGGAGCTGATTTTGGAGTAACATTTTTAGCCGTCACATGTCCTATTCTTATTCCAAGAAGTTGAGGGGTTTTTGGTGGAATATGTCTTCCATACTATCTTCATTTTGCAACAATTTCCATGTCATTTTTGAAGACAAATTTTCAGCCAAGATAATGTTTCAAGATAGACCAATCATGTTGCCTGAAGTTGCCAAGTGTACAAGGTGTTTAGGCGGCCAACCAATGAAGTAAAGACACTTAAGCTTTGATGATGAAGACTATGGCACATTGACATTCTTATCTTCAAGGCTCACTTCACACTATAAATAGGAGGCAAGATGAAAAAGAGAAGAACACAACACTTGAGATCAAACTTGAAGTTCATAACCTTGCTATTCTCTCTTCTCTTATTTCTTATTCATACTTTGTGTAGTTAAGGTATTCCTTTGAATGTTGTTGTAGATCTACACCATACACCTCTTGTTTCTTATTTTGTAAGATTGATTAGACATTTTTTTATAAGTCTACATAAATAAGTGGTTGAGGTGTTGCAACCAAAGTTGCTTAGAGGTGATTATCCAAGTCTTGAATAGGGTTGGTATATAACCCAAGGATCAAGCTTGATTCTTGTTGTATTGGTGTTTGATTCATAGTAAAATCCAAGGAAAAGTGTTCATTGGTAATGGAGTAGATCACATTGACTGAACCAGGATAAATTCTCGGTGTTCTTGTCTTGCTTCTTCTTTTCTGCATTCTACCTGTTTTTCATTGCAATTTTCACCTAATTTCGTATGACTTGAAAAAATTGCAAAACATGTTTAGAATTCGTGATTTCTGGTGGAGTTATATTCCAACTATTAGCTTTCATTTGAAGCAAGAATTACTCTATTTGAACAAAGGAAAATAAGTCTTTCAGTCTTTGAAAGATAACTACTTCATTCTTGCTGCAATCTTACCAATTTCTAAGAAACATGCATTCTGATTTTATTAAGCACAGTTTCAGGCTAGGGCCTTTTGGAAACTTAAATTGGATATCCTAAGGAGTATGTTGACGTAAAGATAAACCTTTTTGGCCGAGTAATTAAAGAGATATAGGTTTTCCAAGTTCAGCAACTTTTTGTCTGATACGATCCAGATTGACCATCTGAATATTTTTATTTGTTTGAAGGGTCAAACGATTTTATTTTTATTTTATTTTTAGATAATTTATACCTGAAAATTTCATAATTTTTTGATTTTTATATTGAGACTTGTGAATTTTTTAAAAACGGGTATTGAATTTGAGTAGCTCTCAGATTCTGTTTTGAAGGATTTTTCTTTAAGAGTAGTAGGGTAATTTCTGCTAACTAATATTCACACCCCCTATAGTAGTGTTTATTGCAGGTGCTAAGTTCCAACAGCATGCAAAGGAGATGGAAGAATAACCTCTTACACACTCCATTTTCTACCCAATTGGAATTCATACAGCCTTACAACCCATCATTTCATTCTCTCCCCAACCTAAAAGAATGTTGAAAATTCCTTTCCCCCACCATCTCCTAAATCTTGACCATAAATAAAGAAAAGGGGGCAAGGTATCCATTTCATCAAAGATTTCTCCAATAAAAACTCTCTCTCTCCACTCCAACCTCATTCTTATGACAAGAAAAAAGTGGAGAGTTATCCGATAAGAAAGGTGGAGAAAAATATGTTTAAATTAGAAACGAATGACACATTTGCTATAATGGAAGTATATTCTCAAATGAAATATTGTATGTGACGCCATATTACGATGTAGAGTATACAGTATTATCATGGAATGATGTTTTCATTCTCTGTTGCAAACTTTCAACACATAAAATTAATTTATACACTATGTACACACGATTATGTATATGCATTTTCCCAAATCTTTAAACATAAAAAATTCATTCAAACACCGTGATATGGTGTAGATGCATAGAAATTTTCCTCGTTTGAATAATTAAGGTTAGAATTATGTAAATATTGTTGGAAGAAATTTTGGAAATGAGTTTGTCTAAAGTTAGAGAGAAACATACTTTGAGCTTAATTATGATTAGTGTCCGTTAATCAAAAATGAAAACTAATTAGTCCTAAATCATGTACGTAATGAGTAGATGATTTTAGAGTTTTGAATCACTCAATTCCAATACCGGATGAATGAGAAATTAATGCTCAAAATAGGAGTTAAAAATAGTTGAGAAAGGACAAATGATAATGTGGCCTCATGAGAATTGAACACATCATCATTTTCCAAATATACCACATTGGACAATTGAAGGAAAGTTGACACCAAATATAGTGCTAGGAGAGGCACTTTAGATGTGCCCTAAGGGCAAGAGAATTTTTGACCGGAGGAAAGACGCAGATGGCTGCCACACACGCGCATGCACGTCGTCACCGCTGGCCACCCGTCTGGCCGGCTCAGCTCATGCTCGTGCTCGTGCTCGGGCTCGTGGGTTGCTATAACCTACAAAATTTCCCTCTATAAATGGAGACAGTGCTCTGCTTCTGAGACATACTGAAAAAGTTTCTTCACTTCTCTTACTGCATACGAGCATTCTACATAAACTACTGCTGCATACTGTATACACTGCTGCTGCAATTCATCAATCCAAGAAGTCAGGACATTTTTCAAGTACGTGGAGTTCTTATGTAGTAGTGCGACTCGTTGGAACTGTTAGCTGTTGTATCCTGGGAGACGTTTGCAATTTCCTGTTGGACACAGTATACCGGAGCAACTCGTCTTAAGGACAAAGTCCTGGACTCGCCTCGGTTTGTATGTTGAGCTCTTCCCTGTGTTGAGCTCTTCCCTGTATTGAGCTCTTCCCTGTGTTGAGCTCTTCTATGTGTTGCTATCGTTGCAGTCTACGACTTAGAAATCTATCAGATGGATGTGAATACTGCCTTCTTGAACGGTGAGTTAGAAGAAGAAATTTATATGAAGCAACCTGAAGTGTTTGCTGTACCAGGACAAGAGAAAAAGGTGTATAAACTTGTTAAGTCTTTATACGGGCTTAAACAAGCACCCAAACTATGGCATTTGAAGTTTGATGAGGCTATGTTGTTAAATGGCTTCAGGATCAACAAGTGCGACAAGTGTATGTACCTCAAGAACAGACCAGACGCCTATGTGGTAGTATGTCTATATGTAGACGACATGCTCATCATGGGCAGTACTCGTGACGTTATCTTAAATACCAAGAAGATGTTAACACGAAATTTTGATATGAAAGATATGGGGGTTTCCAATGTTATTCTAGGAATTAAAATTTCTCGGATAACCAAAGGCCTCGTTATGTCATAAACTCATTATATTGAATCTGTTCTCAAACGATTCAATATGTTTGATACAAAACCAATAAAGACCCCACTAGGCTTGAGTATACACTTAAGAAAGAACCAAGGTGAACCTGTAACTCAATTGAAGTACTCACAGGTAATTGGAAGTTTGATGAACATAACAAACTATACAAGACCAGACTTAGCCTGTTCAGTAAACAAATTGAGCAGGTTTGCGAGTAATCCAAGCGAAGATCATTGGAAAGCTCTAAATAGAGTGATGAGGTACCTGAAGTGCACAATGAACCTTGGATTACACTATACAAGATATCCAG
The DNA here is from genome assembly GCA_036186865.1 of Eustoma russellianum. NCBI lineage: Eukaryota > Viridiplantae > Streptophyta > Magnoliopsida > Gentianales > Gentianaceae > Eustoma > Eustoma russellianum. The sequence goes on from AP025059.1 coordinate 23,161,175, forward strand.
CAGTATTGGAAGGATATTGTCATGCAAATTGGATATCAGATAGCAAGGAGTCTAAGTCCTCCAGTGGATGCCTATTCACTATTGGTGGTGGTGTTGTGTCATGGAAGTCCACAAAACAAACGTGCATAGCTCGGTCCACTATGGAAGCTAAGGTTTATAGCACTAGATAAAGTTGGAAAAGAGGTTGAATGACTTCGAAATTTCCTAGAAGATGTCCCATGTTAGCCTAAGACAATCGCTCCTATCAGCATACACTGTGATAGTCAGTCTACTATAGGACGAGCACAAAACAGCATCTGCAATGGTAAGTCATGACATATACGTCGGAGACAAAATTCCATTAAGCAATTGATCTCTAATGGCGTGATTTTCATTGATTACATAAAATTAAAAGAGAATCTTGCGGATCCACTTACAAAAGGCTTGCCTAGAGATCAGATGCCAAAACTGACAAACGGAATTGGACTTAAGCCTACTACGCAAGAATCATTGTAATGGTAACCCAACCTTGTTTTCTGGAGATCCCAGAATCTTGGTTCAATGGGACAACTAAGTTATGAAGGTTCAGTTTAGCACTTACTCATTCCGCTACATAAAAGTGTTGTCTCCAGAGAATATTTAGGGTAAGCTAAAGTTTTTAATGATTTCCTATATCTTGATAAATCAAGTGGCGTATGACAGAATGCTCCTGATAGGAATCACCTACGTCAGTGTGAAGTGGGACCACTTCTATGAGAATTCTGTGAGGCAAGAATTCTCTAAAATACTTTCGGAAACCAAGTTGTTCATGGCCAAAACGAACACAACCATGAGAACCAAAAGGCTGTTAAAGGAAATTTTGTGTGAGTAGTGTTGTCTAGGTTCACAGCAAAGACTGACCAGTTCAAGACATTAAGTCACTACTTAACCGAGTGAATCTGATGGTACGTCACTACGAAAGGTTCAAAGCCATAAGTTACCTCTTCTGATGCAACATTTCCTTGTCTGACTTCTTGTTAGAGTCTGCATCTCCATTTGCATTAATTTTCATTCATGTGGGGGATAGTTTGAAGAATTTTTGAAATGAGTTTGTCTAATGTTGGTGAGCAACATAACTTGAACTTAATTATGATTAGTGTCCATTAATTAAAAACAGAAACTAAATAGTCCTAAATTATCTATGTAATGAGTAGATGATTTTAGGCTTTTGAATCACTCAATTCCTATACTGGGTGAATAAGAAAGTAATGCTCAAAGTAGGAGTTAAAAATGGTTGAAAAATGGAGAAATGATGATGTGGCCTCATGAGAATTGAACACATCATCATTTTCCAAATATACCACATTGGTCAATTGAAGGAAAGTTGCCACCAAATATAGTGCTAAGAGAGGCACTTTAAATGTGTCCTAAGGGCAAGAGAATTTCTGACCGGAGGAAAGATACAGATGGCTGCCACACACTGGCCCGTCCGGTCGGCTCGACTGGCTCAGCTCATCTCGTGCTCTGGCTCGGGCTCATGGCTTGTGGCTCGCCCGCCTAGTTCTTATCTTTTTGGACAAACTTTCTTTCTAATTTTTCCAGAAAATAAGTTACTTGATCCTACGGTTATGATTTAATCCTGCGATCTAACAGCTCGGATTAAGCTAACAGTTTCAGTTGACTAATTCCTACCAGTCATGGGTTACTGGCTGATTAGAGGCGGTCGTGGGGTGCATGATGATCGTAGAGATTACTGGCCAATCAATGCGGTTGTGGGTTGCCGTAACCTCCAAGATTTCCCTTTATAAATGGAGGCAGTGCTCTGCTACTTAGACATACTAAAAAAGTTTCTTCCTTTCTCCTGCTGCATACGACCATTCTGCATAAACTACTGCTGCATACTGCATACACTACTGCATTTCATCAATTCGAGAAGTCAGAACATTTGTCAGGTTCGTGGAGTTCTTACGTAGTAGTACCACTCGTTGGAACTGTTAGCCGTTGTATCATGGGAGACGTTTGCAATTTCTGGTTGGGCACAGTATACTGAAGTAGTTCGTCTTAAGGACAGAGTCTTGGACTCGCTTCTGTTTGCATGTTAAGCTCTTCCCTGTGTTTAGCTCTTCTCTATGTTGAGCTCATCTCTGTGCTGAGCTCTTCACTGTGTTGAGCTCAGCTCTTCTTCGTGCTGAGCTCAGCTCTTCTCCGTGCTGAACTCAGCTCTTCCTGTGTTGAGCTCAGATCTTCCTGTGTTGAGCTCAGCTATTCTTGTGTTGAGCTCAGCTCTTCCTATGCTGAGCTCTGCTCATCCTTGTGATGTATAGAATGTCTAAACTGTATAGAATCTGAGTTTCGTATATGAAGTAACAAATATATTAATATAAAGAGTATGTTATAGTAGAATATGTTATAGGTTTGGTGTGTATATTACTGTTTCTGATTTCTTCTTATTATATAAAAGAAGAAGATTTTTTATTTTATTTTATAGGATGTTTTGATTATCTCGAAATAGTTCTTTGGGACAGTGACATTTAGTGCCATTTAGACTGGATTGTCGAGTTAATGGTACTCTATGGTAGTTTATAAGGTTTTCTTTAATGGTTTTTATGGCAATGTCTTCTACATTAATCTTTCATGGTAGTCTCCTATAGCAATATCTTTTCCGATAATTTTATAAACATCATCTTCAAAACCAAAATTTACAATTTTCACGTGAGAATTTAGAGTGTATAAACTCCATTTTCTATAGATAAGATAGGAAAGTAGTTTGATAATTTTAATTTTACTGGTGATGCATTGCTCTTGTGGTAACATGTGTTCCGTGGTAATTGATGAAAATATGTAGAAAAGACAAATTAGTAACAGACGAATTTGGACAAAAGATTAATATTGATAATGCAATGTAAAACTCACATGATCATTTAAATACAAACTTTGAACCTTACAAAACAACAACAAAGGTTATTCATCACAAAGCACATTTATACTTTGACTTTTGAATCAGAAATGTCCGATTCATCACTTACCAGACAAATGTAAATATATCATCTGGGTTATTTCCCATTAACATATAGAAAAACCCCACAAGGTTTAGAGATGCGTTGCAGAAATCGTCATTGTGTAGGTTAGTCCAAATGAACATTCTCCATCCTCTTCAAGAACATCCACCAGGGCCAAAACCTAGTTTGCCAGCAGCAACATCGTAAGCGACTTCAAACGTTTGCTGCTGAACATTTCCGTATATTCCTATATCCGTATCAGCATCATTACCTGCAAATGCCAAGCAAAACTGTGACTGACTCTCCGCTACCAGTACTCCAAGGAAAGGCAAGTCGACCTTTGTATTTCCCGAGAATAAGATGCTAATTTTGGGGATTGTAACAGTGGTGTAATTGCTAAAGTCGTAACATGTATCCAGAATTGAAATCCCCGGAGCAGATGGATACTGCTTCATCTGTTGTTTAAATGCATTCTGCAACGCGGTATAAGCTGTGGGAGCAAGGCGTGTTATCACAGTTCCAGAGTCTATTACATTTCCACCTTGCTGAAATACTGATGGATTAATTGGCAACTGTTTCCCACCCAAAAAAATTGCAACAATGTGAACAAAGTAAAATGCTCCTTTTTTAGATCTTCCTAAAGGTGTAAAGGCCAAATTCTTAGGTGCCCCTCTTTTTCCAAAGCTCAAGTGTCCATTTGATCCAGATTTAGTAGGTAGGCAATAGGAGAAATGTTTTCCATACTTTTCAGAAGTCTGGGACACCACAGATAAAGCGTCACGTCCAAGGCCTAACAGTCCAGCGCTTTTACCAAAAAGACCCTGATTATTTTCTCCACATCCAAAAAAGAAATCGTCAAAAACATCATTTGGTGTCAATGTGAGCTTTTCTTTCGCCAAAAATCCAGTGGAAGAAGATTGGTCCTCGTATTGTATTTCATACACACAGGTTGAGGCAGAGCAAGCAGGCGTATTACCGTTGGCAGATGGAATTTGAGAGCATCGACCAGAGTTACATGATATATTACCATAGGAAGAAGATGAAGAGGGATTAAAAATAGGGTCTTGTTGATCATAGCAAGACTTGGTACATGGTTGACATTGTGTCCATGTTAAGCTGCTGCCCGTGTCAAATACTAGGGTGAGGTACTTTGTAGGAGTCCCTAGTCCCACAGAGACCACATAGTTTCCTGTACCGACGATGTTGCCATGTTTCGCAGGGATGGTGGTTTTGGTATCACGTACCTTGACTGATTCAGCGTCGAACCTGACCTGGTTTTGAATCGATGCTACACGAGATTGGTCATGCGTGAGAACCTCAACTAATGTTGGTGTGTCTATGTCCTGATGGTTCAGTTTCGAACATGGCCCGTCCCTGTGGGTGACTTTCAGTGAGCCTGGCCTGCTAGGACCTTAACACAAAAGGCAGCAATAGTTACATGATTTATTGTTCGAACCCAGATGAAATAATCAAGTGTTATTCTGAAATTGATCATATTCTGCATTAATTTCCAGAAGAGTAATAATGAGTATACCAGGATTTTATTTGAGCTAGAAATGATGTATCGATTAGATTGAAAAACAAAGTAAAAAATATACAATTTCGATGGATGCGGTAAATTTCGGACGGAGAGGGTATATATTTATTATAACGAGTAGCATTATTATTATTATTTTAACTCTGTTGGAAAATGTCCAATGCGGATGACAAATCTTGTCCTTATCCAATTTGAAAATTTAAATTAAAACAGAAAAAGAAAACGCATCAAAAATAAGATACAATCCAAGATCACTCGTATTTAGAAAAGTCAATAAATATGTAAAAACCTAAACAAAGATGACGATCATCTTTATACACTTCTAAACTCCTTTTGTCTTACATGGCATTATTTTCTGAATTGTCATGCAGTTTGTGTATGACCTGTTACGGCCCGCATTCGGTTTAGTAAAAAATAAAATAAGATAATGAACGTAAATGCGGCATCGATAAAATTTCGGTGGAATTTAAATTCTATTATATCGGAGTTAGAAACGTTCGGAAAAATAACCGAATGATAAGTTAACGGATATGAGAAGATTTGATGGGATTAGGTAGCGAACATTTCGGACATACGATATGTTTAAATAAATTAGTCGATAACAACTTAAGTCACTAGAGATAAATTAAATAAAATAAAAATTACCTGATATGTACCCACTCTCATCACATTTTCTTTCATCTTACCTTAATAGTAACAAAATACAAAAATTTTTCCCTTCTCTACCCTAGTGACCGCCCCCCCCCCCACACACACACTACCACACCCATCCTTTTTACTTTTCTCCACTCCCCATATGCCACAACATAAACAATGTATATTCTTTCCTCCCTCCCTACATTTCTTCACAGCAATTCAAACACAAAAGGAACAAGAATCATATTTTTATATATCCCTTCACACTTCTCCTCCTCTTTATCTAGAAACCCCACATCTCAATATACACATGCCCTTCCTTTTGACCCCTTTGTCCCCTCACAATTCCAACAAAGAAAATCCTCTTTCCTCACCCTCTTGAAAATTCGGCATGCTCAATGAAAAAGGAGGGACAAAACTATCATTTCACTATTATACTACAATTTCTTCCTACTTTCTTCACATGCCCACAAGACCACACTTCCTTCCCTCTTTCCTTTGAAACTTTCGTAAGACCCTCTCAAGAAAGAGACAAAAACATCCTTCTCCACCCTCAACCAAGACTTCTTATTATTGTGCTATACATTCAGGTACATATAGAATTGGAGGTCTCACTGGAAGCAAACTCTCTATCCCTTGGGATGTAGGTATTGTTTGTCTGTTTCTCACCCTCCACAGACTCTAGCGATAGCTTTTGGTGTCGTTGGAATATTATGGGTATAATTCTTGTTGTATAACAATAAATTATATCCACATCAAGAAAAACAGCACATGAGACAAAAAATTTAACAATCATTGGTAGTTCATTCGTGATTTTATGGTGCCTAACTTGATATTTTAATGTTTTTGGTTTCAGCTGATGTCAAAAAAAAAAAGATATAAAAGTTAGCTAATTTTCCGCATGTACTGTCAGGACAAGTGATATTTTTGTTATTAATATAATCTGGAACTGATAATAATGCCGATTTATTTGGTGTGATACTAATCTATACGTCAATAACACTACATCATAAGATGTGAGATTCATGGACGCTCACCTCCTGTTTCATCGTCCGAAGAAAAACCCAACACACACGTGAAACCTCGTTCTCCCCCAACATAAGAATTTGTATTGCATATTAAAATAACTAAATAAATAAAAACGCGCACACACACAATCATAAACAGATATATAAAGATGGTTCCTGATTAAATCATTTGGCATTAGCGGAAGTTATTTATAACCAACACCATCATTCCACGCCTTCCATCGAAGGACAATAATGTATATGCAAAGCAACAACAATTTTTAGAAATATATCTTCAAACAGCATAGGGAAAAAACCAAAAAATTTGCAGGGACACATTGTGTTCGTCATAGCATAGACAAAGTGACGAGATAAGCGCAATGTTCTAATTCTTGTTGAAGTTTGTGGATCAGAAGAGAGAACAAGAAGTGAAGAAAGGGAGGAGTGATCAGCAGAAAAAAGAAGATACGAAATGTGTTCTGGACCAATCAAATAAGAGAAAAGAAGAAGCACAATCCGTGTGCTGTGGAAGTTGAAGATAAAGTCATTGGCTTAAGGATTGAGCGCTGATCAAGAAGGTTAGACCTGGATGTGACTGTTTTGCAGTGCACCGTCGAAGGGGTGAAGTTGTTGCAGTGGTTAAGTTCGGTCAGAGGAGAAGGCTTGTGGTGGGAGTTGTTTGAATGTGTGGATTTTACCTTTGTACCTTTTTTAAATAAGAGGACTACTATTAGTTGTTAGGGACAATGTTGTAATTTCGCTAGTTCTTTCTTCTTCTTTTGTTTGTCCTGCTGTATATAAGCGAATTGATCAGAGAAGGAAGAATCAATCTTCCTGGAGACGATTAACCGTTTTTCTTTCAATTTAGTGTGTGTCCATATTTCTCTTCTTTATGCTCTCATATCTTGATTGATCATCACCAATTTTGACAATTCTCTGTCTTAAGTAACATACAAAAGAACGTAGATTTCTAGAGAGAATTACTTCACTATAAGAAACATTTTTTTAAAATTTTTTTAACAAAAAGCCTAATCATGAAAAGCAAAAAAAATGCTTCTGTACCTTGAACAAAGTCTTTGCATGCTGAAGTTGACAGGAGAGAGTTAACTTCAAAGGTAGCATAGTCGCTCTCCAAAGCTTTCCTTGCTTCCAATGTATAAAAATTCACCGAAAGCAGAGATAAAATGAGCAAGTGAACAAGAAAATAAGATTTTGGTTTAGAGTTCATGGAAAGGAAAGGAACTAGAGGAGCCATAAATCCCACTTTTCACTGCTCAATATGAACTTCTTGTGCTTTATGGTATGATTATGGAATATGTGGGCCAAGTTTTATAGTATGTTGGTGAAGCTTCCAAAGCTGCCCACTATGAAACCTCATTGTTTATTTCAGAATGCGCATGATGCCAACTTGCATGACGCACAAAACTATGTTGGATGCTTCCTTTTTGTAATGATGAACTACCTCAACGCTTGAGTTTTACCGCCGCTAGTAGGAAGGAAAAAGAGGCCAAATCTTCTTCGTTCAACCCCATTTTTCCATACGGTAGAGTAAAATCGAGACTACATACAAGTATCCTTGCATATTTGTTATGTTTTTGCAATCTCATGACGTTATTTTCGTAGTAAAATCAGATCATGCATAATGTATTTGTGATTGTATACATTGTTGATTATATGTATGTATTTGTTGTAATTATGCATCGATTATATATATGTAATTGTTAAAGTAGCTTAATCTTTGTGTTTTCCTGATGTTGGTGCCACGGGTTGGGGGTGCGTGCCACTGCCCCATGTGCATGTTATATGTATGTATTCGATGCATGATTCGTGGATGTAATTCAATGATAAATTCTGTGTTGATATTCGTGTTAGTTGGAAATCGTTTTGTGCAAAATTGTGTGTGTTGGGCCGAGACATGGGGGCTGGCTGTTTGGGTATGTGATAAACCAATAATGATGAATAATCGTGAATTGAATCGTGGATTAATCGAATTAGGGTTTTTGTCATCGAAAATGGGGAAAATCAATTTTGAAAAATGGGATTTTTTGTGATTTGAGGACAGAATATGGTAGGAAATGATGAGACAAAAATTCTGATGGTCGAAGGTCCGGGAGAAGGGTGACGCGTGTTGTTCACGCGTCGACCAAAGGGGACGCGTGGCCGACCTTTAGGCGGCACGAGAGGGCGTGTGAGGAGGAGTTAGGCCGTGATTTTCGTGGAAAAGTGTTAAGCGTGAACATTACTATGTTTTTATGGGGTTAGATGTGAGAAAAAGTGAGTGGTGTGAAATTAGGGTCTAGGCCAATGTGAGTTATGTGCGGGGGAGAGAAATTAGGGTTTTGTGGGGGAGAAAAGGAGTGCTGGGCCGAGGGAGGTGAGTGGGGTAGGGGTATTGGGCTGAGGGGCAGTAGAGGGCCATGAGGATAGGGGTTAGGGGTGGGGTGAGTTGTGTAGGGGGTAGGGAGAAAAGTGGGTCGAGGGTGATACGCGTAAGTATATGCGCGTATATGCATGTGTATGGTCGCAGACATATACATGGATATGCTTATACATGGGAGATAATTGGACAAAGTGTCGAAAGGGAAAATCATAACGGAAATAGAAATTGATTTGATGTTCGGATTTGATGATCGGAAATTGTTATCGATAATTGAAAATTGTTTTGAAATTGCATATTTTGAAAGTCACCCTTACAAAAGAAATATATTGCAGAGTTGGATTGGTTCCGGACAAACAGACCGTCCAAGCACATATGACTATGAGTAAGATAGGCTGTTCGGACACATATGACAGCTAATTGGGCCGTCCAGACACATATGACTATTGTTGGACCGTGCACCTACAATAAACACCACTAGAGGGGAGGGGTGAATAGTGGTTAGCAGAAATTACACTACAACCCTTTGTAAAAATCCCCTTTGAAAACAGAATTTGAAACCGCCTCAGATTCAGAACCCATTTTTGAAAAATTCAAAACTAATTGTACACAACTCCAAAAATTATGAAACTTTTAAGAATTCAACTTCAATGAGTTAACAAGACTCTGCCCAAAAATCAGACAAAAATAAGATCATTGGCCCTTCAAACAAATACAAAAATTCAGATGGTCAATCTGGACAGAATTGGACAGAATGTTGCTGATTTTGAAAACAGTGTTTCTCTTTGAATACTCAACCAAACATGTTGATATTTATATCAAAAACACTTCTTAGGAAGTGTATATGATGTTTCCAAAAGGCCCTGACCTTAAACAATCTTGATCAATACAGAATTTAAGTTTTCTCAAAACTGGTCAGATTGCAGCCAGATTGGAGTAGTTATCTTGCAAAGACTGAAAGACTAACTTTCTCTTGCTCAAATCAAGTGATTCTTGTTGAAAATAAAAGCTAACAGTCTGAAGTATAACTCCACCAAAAATTACGAATTTTGAAAGTGTTTATCTATTTTTTCAAATTGTGAGAAGTTGTGTGAAAACTGCAGTAAAAACACGCAGAAAACAAAAATGAAGAAACAAGGCAAGTACACCGAGAATTTATCCTGGTTAGGTCAATGTGACCTACTCCTGTCCCAAGGAACACCTTTCCTTGGATTTCACTATGAAATGAATCACCTTACAACAAGAACCAAGCTTGATCCTTGGGTTATACACCAGCCCTATTCAAGACTTGGATAATCACCTTCTAAGCAACACTTAGTCACAACACCTTTACAGCCTATTGATATAGCCTTATAAGAATGGCTAATAAATCTTATAAATAAAGCTCAAGAGGCTTGTAGCTCAACAAAAATAACAAGAACACCTTAGCTACAAAGAATGAAACAAGAATAACAACAACAAGTAGATGATAGCTAGACAATTCAACAAATGCTTGTAAGCTTCAAGTGTGTTTCATCTTCTTCACCATTGCCTCTATTTATAGTGTGATTTGAGCCTTGGAGATAAGACTTCCAATGTGTCACCATCTTCATCATCAAGTCCAAATGTCTTCTCATTATTGGTTGGCCTTGTACACTTGGCAAAATAAGACAACATAATTGGTCCACCTTGGCATCACTTTGTTGGCCGAAAATTCCACCTTGGAATGTCTTGAAAATGTGAAGATAATACCCAAACATAAGATGGCATATTCCTCCATTATACCCTCAACTTATTGGCTTTAAAATAGGCATGTGAGGCTTTGAATATTTCAAATGAAATTCAGCTCCAAGAATGAGGTAGTAGCCGTTGGCTACTTTCCTTTTTTCCAAAAATTCATTTTGATTTTCCTTAATAGAATAAGAAAGGATAATAACAGCAAAATATCCTCAACTTTAAGCACAATAATGGGACATATGAAATCTTCACTTGACTTTAAAAATCTGCTGAAAATACCCAAGAAAACCAAGTAGCCGATTGGCTACACCTTTGAATTTTCCAAGTTGGCATTTTTGCCAACTAGCTCCTTTTTGATTTGTCCACTTGTCACCAAGCCATAAAATGAATTACACATCATATCCAACTGCATATGCACGTTTTTCAACATATATATATGTGTAGCAACTCAGATTTTTGAAGAAGAAATTAATAGATAATAGTTGACAAGATTATGTCAACGTGTAACACCGAAATTCTCAATGTTTCTTCTTATATGTCATGAACATTTCCACACCTTTGACGCCTTGAACAAATCTGAACAATGATGATAAATATGCTCTTATAACATATATAAGAGTGTCTTCAAGAAAAAATAGAATGTGACATATCAAATTGCCACATATCCAGCTATAGTTAACAATATCATCATTTGAGAGAAATAAGATAAAATCACCATATAATCTTCAAATTAATAATAACTTAGCTCCAGAATGAAGATAATAATATACTCAAGAGATTCTTTGAGTGAAAATACCAAAAATACCCTCGGGGTTAAAATGACCAAAATACCCCTGGTATATGAAAATTCCAGAAATGACCCGGATGGTCAGAAATAGTCATGATATCACCTTTGTCATGATAAATAGGATGAGAATACATCCTTGAAATATTTTCATCATGTGATGTTCCTACAAAACTTAAAATTCCAATTTGCCCTTTTTGGTAAGTTGTAGAAACTTCCAAGGCACGTTAGTCACAATACATTTAAAATCATCAAAATCACATAAGATTCACATAATGAGTATGTATGAATCATATACCAATGAAAACAACAATTTTAACACATTTTAGAAAATTATTTCTAAAAACCCTAGACATCGATTGATTGAAATGCCTTAGCTTCAGAGATCGATGTCTCACAGAAAGGTTCAAGTTTTGTCTCTGGCCTACATCGATCGATCGAACTGAGGGTTTGATGTACATGGATCGATCGATGTGTCTCAGGTTTAGAGATCGATGTCTCACAGTAAGGTCTTGAACTTTCACTGCCTTAAATAGATCGATCGATGTGATAGATCTATGTACATAGATCAATCGATGTGCAACAACCTGAGAGATCAATGTCAACTTTTTCAACTTTTAACCACATATAACACCATGTGTGACATTTTTAAGTATTCACCACTTAAAATCATGACTTTGAAAATTATCCAAACATATTTCTCAACATTCTCTCCCTTTTGGTTGATTTTCAAAATAACCTAACATGATTTTAATGTCACAACTTATAACCAATTGTTTATCAAACTTTGTTTAGAGCAAACTTTTAAATAGTACGCTCCCCCTCAACTTATACTCTCTCCCTTAACATATACTCAACTCATGCCAATTAAATTTTAGCATATGACTTACCAACTAAAATCATGTTCTTATTCTATCTTCCCCTTTATTTTACAAATCATGCAAAAGATAGAACTACGCAATGGTATCGTAAGTCATCATACCTAACTTGGCTCGTAAGTTTTCAAAAGTGGCTTGATTAAAGGGTTTGGTAAAGATATCAGTTATTTGGTGATCAGTTCTTATATGGTTTATAACTATATCCTTATTTTGAACATGATCTCGAAGGATGTGGTACCACACCTCAATGTGTTTGGCCTTAGAATGAAGCACCGGATTCCGAGAAAGATTAATTGCACTTGTGCTATCGCGGAAAATTGGAATCTTATTCATTTTAATGCCAAAATCACTAAGTTGCTGTCTAAGCCAGAGTATTTGGGTAGTACATAAACTTAAGGCAATATACTCGGCTTCAGTGGTAGAAAGAGCTACACTAGCTTGCCTTTTAGAAAACCAAGAGATCAAGTTGGTTCCTATGAATTGACATGTACCGCTAGTGGATTTTCTATCTAATTTGCAACCACCATAATCAGCATCTCTATATGCGTGTAATTCCAACTTAGCGTTTCTATCATACCAAAGTCCTAAGTGAGGTGTATGTTTAAGATATCTAAAGATCTTTTTCGCAGCATTGTAATGAGATACCTTAGGACAAGATTGAAACCTAGCACACATACACACACTAAACATAATGTCAGGTCTTGATGTAGTTAAGTATAACAGGGATCCAATCATAGACCTATATAGTGTGTCATCGAAAGGTTTACCATTTTCATCCTTATCTAGTTTGGTGCTAACACTCATGGGGGTAGTTGTTGGTTTCAACTCTTCAAAGCCAAACTTCTTAATCATATCATTGACATACTTAAGTTGGCTAATGTGAATTCCTTGAGGGGTTTGTTTGATTTGAAGCCCTAAGAAGTAATTCAACTCTCCTACCATTGACATTTCAAATTCTGACTTCATACATTCTTCGAAGTCTTTTACTAAGGTAGGGTTAGTTGAACCAAAGATTATATAATCTACGTATATTTGAACTATTAATAAATCATTATCTTTTCTTTTTAGGAATAACGTGTTGTCTATTATTCCCCTTTGATAATTATTTGCAACAAGAAAGTTTGCATATCTATCATACCAAGCTCTTAGAGCTTGTTTCAAACCATATAAAGCTTTCTTAAGCTTATAAACATGGTTAGGATTCTTTGGATCTTCGAATCTAGGGGGTTGCTTGACAAACACCTCTTCTTGGATGTATCCATTCAAGAATGCACTCTTGACATACATTTAGAAGAGTTTAATGTTGCTTAGACTTGCAATAGCAAGTAACAATCTAATTGCTTCTAGTCATGCAACGAGTGCAGAGGTTTCTTCATAATCTATTCCTTCTTGTTGATTATACCCTTGTGCGACTAGCCTAGCCTTATTTCTTGTAATATTTCCTTGTTCATCCATTTTATTCCTAAAGACCCATTTGGTTCCTATTATGGACTTATTTTCGGGTTTAGAGACTAAGTCTCACACGTTGTTCCTTGTAAATTGATTTAACTCCTCATGCATGGCATCTATCCATAATATGTCACCTAAGGCTTCCTTTACATTCTTAGGTTCTATGTGTGAGACTAAGCTATGTCCTTCAAGTTGACTTATATTTCTACATGTTCTAACCCCAACACTTGGATCCACATTGATTAATTCTGTAGTATGCCACCAATTCCTAGATTGACTAGGTTCACCATCATCGTGTTCAAATGTTTCATTAGTGTGAACATTATCATATGTAATTGGATCATTAGTTGTATTATCTTCCAATTGCAAAGTCTCTTCATTTATTTCATCTAAAGGTTCATGCATGTCTTGTTCATGGGGAGTTGGTTCTAAATGATCAAGTACAGGCCCAAGTATTACATCATCATCTAACATATTTTCAACATTATTCTCAGGTTTATGTTGAGTTTTATCACTAACTTCAAAGCATGCATTTTCATTGAATTTTACATGTATGGATTCAATTATCTTTCTAGATGCAGGATTATAACACCTATATGCTCTTGAGTTAGTTGAATACCCAACAAATATGCATTCAATAGACTTTTGTTCAATTTTATCTAGATTATCCTTAGTGTTCAGCACAAAACATTTACAACCAAATACTTTAAGATAATCTATCTTAGGTTGTCTATTGTTTAGCAATTCATAAGGCGTTTTATTTAATTTCTTTCTAATAGTAAGCCTATTTATAATATAGCATGCACAACTAACAGCTTCAGCCCATAAATATTTTGGTAATTTATTTTCACAAAGCATTGTCCTAGCAACTTCTTGAATTGTTCTGTTTTTACGTTCAACAACTCCATTGAGTTGTGTTGTTCTAGGTGGTGAGAATTCATGTTTAATTCCATGTAGTTCACAAAATTTGATTACATCTTTGTTTTTAAATTCTCCACCTCTATCACTTCTAATCCTTTTAACATTTTCTTCGTAAATGTTTTCAAGTTGCTTTATAAGAGTTTCGATTGCTAATGGAGCATCGTCTTTGTGTGTTAAGAACAATGTCCATGTGTAGCGTGAGTAATCATCTACTATGACACACACATAGTAATGTCCACCTAGACTTCTTGTCCTACTTAGACCAAATAAGTCTAAGTGAAGCAATTCTAGTACATGACTAGTACTCACTTCATGTTTCGGTTTTAATGTTTCTTTAATGTGTTTTCTTTTTATACATGTTTCACACATTTGAAAATTATCTAAGTCTATCTTAGTCATTCCTCTAATTAAATTCTTCTTAGATAATTTCTTAATGGTTGAAATTCCTATATGGCTTAATCTTCTATGCCATAAATTTACATTTAAGTCATGTGATATTAGACACCTAACCTTAGCATCTAACATGTTATCTAAGGTAAGAGTATAAATATTACTATCTATATTTCTTTTTAATATTATTTCTCCTTTTTTTATTTCTTATATCACAAGAATTGGGAAGAAAAGAGACATTATAACCACAATCTATAAGTTGAGAAATACTAAGTAAATTATACGAGAGATTGCTTACTAATAACACATTTCGTATTTGAAATGTGTTAGGGTCCCCAATTGTTCTTTTTCCAACAACTTGTCCTTTGTTGTTGTCACCGAATGTTACTTTTCCTCCATTCTTGATATGTTCCAATTCGATGAATAGTTTGGGGTTCCCCGTCATATGCCTCGAACATCCACTATCTAAAAACCATTTGGTTTTCAGATTCATTGACTTTCCCTCCTTCTTTCATTCCTTGCGTTTTTCCTACAATGGAGACAAAGTTTAAGGTACCCTTTATTTGGGTCCTTAAATGTTAGGGGCACTGTTCTTATTTAGATATCCCTTAGGTATCTAAACATGAACATACTTTCTAGGCATATTTTTAGCATTGTTGTAATTTGTAAAATAAGAAGGATTAGCATATAGATGATCATTCAAAATAAGTGAAGATGCATTGTTATACATGTTGCGCCATGGTTGATAATCATTATATGATGGCCGATTTTTATAATGTGTATAGGGCATGCGATTTTGTTTCTTGAATGGCGCTATATAAGTGTGTTCATAGGCATTTCTATAAGACTTATATGAGTGTTGCCTGTACTTAGGTTCATAATAAGTTGGATGCATTTTATTCTTTCTAGTTGTATTTGTATATATATAGGCATAATTTCTAGGTTGTCTAGATGCAAAATTTGGCCTAGATGTATGTTTATGCTTGTGATATTTTTGGGTGTGTGTTGTATTTTTGCCTTGATATAAGTAGAAGAAGGTGTAGAAGAAGATGTAGTAGGCAAAGTTGATTTTGTTGTATTATATGGCAACTTTGTACTAGATGAGACAAACTTAGTCTTTTTATCTACTTTTACATTTTCTTCCTTATAGCCTAATCCGGTTTTATCATTTCCATACTTTTGTGATGAGATTAGTGTATCTAACATATTTGCACCAGATTTAAATTGTTCTAACATTTTCTCTAAAGTAAGTTTAGAAAACTCAAGTTGCACTATTTCATTTTCACAGCTTTATAACTTAGACTGTAGCATACTATTGTCCGTTTTTAGCTTTTGTTCATTTTTCCTAAGTGATTCAATTTTATTCTCTAACGAATCAAGAGTATTAGTAGACTCTTGTTTAAAAGATTCTAATTGATCAGAAAATTCCAAGTTGGACGTCTTCAACTTGTCATTTTCTTCAATTAGTTTCTTCTTTTCTTTAGAGATCCTCTTACAGTGAGCATGCATTTTTAAAAATTCTTCATACATTTCATCAAATGTCATTTCATTTTCAGAATCACTATCAGAAGAAGAACATACCTTGTTGGATATGAAGCAGACTTGAGCTTCCTCAGTTTCGGATTCTGAGTCGGATGAGTCGCTCCATGCGCTCACCTTCATTGCTCGTTTCCCTTTCCTTGCCTTAGACTCCTTTGTCTTTGTCATTTGTGCCTCCTTGTCCTTGGCTTGTTTATTATTGTTGTTATTATTATTATTTTTCTTCGTGGGACAATCATATAAAATATATCCTTTTTGACCGCATTCATAACACTTTAATTCTTTATTATACCATTTGTTTGTGTTATTTTTCTTAGGTTGAGAAGAAGAAGAAGAAGAACGTTGTCTATTTCTATTAGGACGTTTGAAAAACTTACTAAGTTTTCTTGCTATTAATATCAAGTCATCATCTAATTCAGTATCACTATTACTATCATCATTATTTGTATGTGTTTTAGTTGTTTTGAAAGCTATTGACTTACTTGATGATTTAGATGACTCGGACTAGTTGGTTTAGTTTTACCTCATAGACTTTAAGAGACCCGATTAATTCATCCATCTTAGTGATTGACTTTGTCTCCTCGATTGCAATCACCTTTGGATCCCATTCAGCGAGAAGGCTTCGTAGCACCTTTTGAACTTTTTCATTGTTCATGAATGATTTGCCCAAAGCTTCAAGGGCATTGAAATGTTAGTAATCCTCAAATCCATAGATGTTATGGATTCGTTTGACAACATTTTGAAAGACTCTAATTCAGTCATAAGCATGTTTATTTTTGATTCTTTAACACCACTAGTACCTTCATGCTTTAATACAAGTGATTTACACATGTCGTGTGCACTTGTGAAATTTGACACATATCCTGCTTTAGAAGTTGTAAGTCCTTTCAAAAGTAATTGCATAGCTTTAGCATTAATGAACATTTTCTTTTTATCTTCCGATGACCATTCACTTTTATACTTTTCAACCTCTTGTGTGACTCCACTAACTTGTACAACTTTCATTGGAATGTACAGCCCATCTTCAACTATAGACCATAAATCAATGTCTATAGCCATTAAGAAGAGCCTCATTCTTAGTTTCCAATGAACAAAATTATTGCCATCAAAAAGAGGAGGACGTTGAGTTGACATACCTTCCAACTCACCTTTGTGAGAAACTATTGCCATAGTATGTACCTTTAATCTGAGATAAGCAAGCTACAAAGAGTAATTGTTTCTTAGCTTTGTATTGGTTGTACGGTGTTGAATATTGCTTCTTTTGAGTGGTGTTGGCCTAGCTCTGATACTAATTGTTGGTCCGTGCACTTGAAATAAACACCACTAGAGGGGGGGTGAATAGTGATTAGCGGAAATTACACTACAACCCATTGTAAAAATCCCCTTTGAAAACAAAATCTGAAACTGCCTCAGATTCAGAACCCGTTTTTGAAAAATTCAAAAATAATTGTACACAACTCCAAAAATTATGAAACTTTCCAAACTTTAAATTCAATGAGTTAACAAGACTCTGCCCAAAAATGGTCAAAAATAAGATCGTTTGACCCTTCAAACAAATAAAACGATTCAGATGGTCAATCTGGATAGAATCGGACAGAATATTGCTGATTTTAAAAACAGTGTTTCTCTTTGAATACGCAACCAAACAGGTTGATCTTTATATCAAAACACTCCTTAGGAAGTGTAGATAATGTTTCCAAAAGGCCATGACCTTAAACAATTCTTGATAAATACAGAATTTAAGTTTTCTAAAAACTGGTCAGATTGCATCCAGATTGGAGTAGTTATATTGCAAAGACTGAAAGACTAACTTTCTCTTTCTCAAATCTAGTTATTCTTGTTGCAATTGAAAGCTAATAGTCTGAAGTATAACCCCACCAAAAAGCATGAATTTTGAAGGTGTTTAGCTATTTTTTCAAATTGTAAGAATTTGTGTGAAAACTGCAGTAAAAACGGGCAGAAAACAAAAATGAAGAAACAAGACAAGAACACCAAGAATTTATCCTGGTTAGGTCAATGTGACCAACTCCAGTCCCAAGGAACACCTTTCCTCGGATTTCACTATGAAATGAATCACCTTACAACAAGAACCAAGCTTGATCCTTGGGTTATACACCAACCCTATTCAAGACTTGGATAATCACCTTCTAAGAAACACTTAGTCGCAACACCTCTACAACCTATTGATATAGCCTTATAAGAATGGCTAATCAATCTTACAAATGAAGCTCAAGAGGCTTGTATCTCAACAAAAACAACAAGAACACCTTAGCTACAAAGAATGAAACAAGAACAACAACAAGAAGGAGATGATAGCTAGACAATTCAACGAATGTTTGTAAGCTTCAAGTGTGTTTCATCTTCTTCACCATTGCCTCTATTTATAGTATAATTTGAGCTTTGGAGATAAGAATTCCAATGTGTCACCATCTTCATCATCAAGTCCAAATGTCTTCTCATCATTGGTTGGCCTTGTACACTTGGCAAAATAAGACAACGTAATTGGTCCACCTTGGCATCACTTTGTTGACCGAAAATTCCACCTTGGAATGTCTTGAAAATGTGAAGATAATACCCAAAGATAAGATGGCATATTCGTCCATTATACCCTCAACTTCTTGGCTTGAAAATAGGCATGTGAGGCTTTGAACATTTCAAATGAATTTCCTTTTTTCCAAAAATTCATTTTGATTTTACTTAATAGAATAAGAAAGGATAATACCATCAAAATATCTCCAAATTTAATCACAATAATAGGACATGTGAAGTATTCATTTGACTTTAAAAATATGCTGAAAATACCCAAGAAAACCAAGTAGCCGTTTGGCTACATCTTTGAATTTTTCAAGTTGGCATTTTTGCCAACTAGCTCATTTTTGATTTTTCCACTTGTCACCAAGCCATAAAATGAATTACACATCATATCCAAAAGTATATGCATGTTTTTCAACATATATATATGTGTAGAAACTCAGATTTTTGAAGAAGAAATTAATAGATAATAGTTGACAAGATTATGTCAACGTGTAACACCGAAATTCTCAATGTTTCTTCTTATATGTCATGAACATTTCCACACCTTTGACGCCTTGAAAAAATCTGAACAATGATGATAAATTTGCTCTTATAACATATATAAGAGTGCCTTCAAGAAAAAATAGAATGTGACATCTCATATCGCCACATATCCAGCTATAGTCAACAATATCATCATTTGAGAGAAATAAGATAAAATCACCATATAATCTTCAAATTAATAATAAATCAGCTCCAGAATAAAGATAATAATATACTCAAGAGATTCTTTGAGTGAAAATACCAAAAATACCCTCGGGATAAAATGACCAAAATACCCCTGGTATATGAAAACTCCAGAAATGACCCGGATGGTCAGAAATACTCATAATATCACCTTTGTCATGATAAATAGGATGGGAATACATCCTTGAAATATTTTTATCATGTGATGTTCCTATAAAACTCAAAATTCCAATTTTGCTCTTTTTGGTAAGTTTTAGAAACTTCCAAGGCACGTTAGTCACAATACATTTAAAATCATCAAAATCACATAAGATTCACATAATGAGTGTGTATGAATCATAGACCAATGAAAACAAAAATTTTAACACTTTTTAAAAAAGTATTTCAAAAAACCTTAGACATATATCGATTGAAGTGCCTCAGCTTCAGAGATCGATGTCTCACAGAAAGGTTCAATTTTTATCTCTGACCTAGATCGATCGATCAAAGTGAGGGTTTGATGTACATCGATCGATCAATGTGCAACAACTTGAGTAATCGATGTCTACTTTTTCAACTTTTAACCACATATAACACCATGTGTGACATTTTTAAGTATTCACCACTTAAAATCATGACTTTGAAAATTATTCAAACATATTTCTCAACAACTATGAGAAGATAAGCCGCCTAGACACAGATGACCATTGGGAAACCGAGTCTGCAAATCTTGGAATATAGGTCACTTGTAAGGAAAGAGCCATGGCTATTGCATTGCATGGATGAGAAAATGGATATCTGATATGAATATCAGAAATGGATATCGGATATGGAATTCAAAAAGTTAAAATGAAATCGTTATCGTATCGTTGCATTCATTTTTTTAAAAGTTGCATCATGGTTTTTGATTGTACTAAAACTTGTGTGTGATGACTAAGTTGCGTGCGTTTTATTTGCTTGATTAATCAGAAGGACAAAGAGGTCAATTTCATTTGCGAAGAGAACCATGTTATTTTATATTTCTTTAATATTTATTTTATTTACACTTGCTTCTTCGTGTATGATCTCATGGCAAATATAGTCAGGTTACTTGTTCAGGTGGTGTGTCGCTCATACTACGTTATTAAATATTTACAGCTCCCCAAGACTTTGAGTTAGTGTACGGTGAGGACGATCAAGAGTGGGGATACTAAGATGATGGCTAGAGGATACGTTTTGAGGATTTTTAGTAGACTTTATTTTTGCCAGACTTAGCATTTCATTCCTTATTTAACATTATATTATATCCATTTTAGAGAAATTGATTTTTATAAATGATTATTTATTTCGAGGTTTAATTTCTATGACTTCCGCTGATACTGATTTACATTATTATGTTGACGTATAATTGATTGTATCAACGCCTTGTATTTTCCTTAGCGAAATACGACGGTGAGTCATTTCGAGTACTAGGACTTGGGACGGGTCGCTACATGTGGTATCATAGCATGGCTTTATATCCACGGCAGAAACATAGATCTAGGCCATGATTTTCAACAAAAATTATGATCTTGCCCTTAGGCTATGATCTTAGACTTAAGTGATGATCAGGTGGGAGACATGAGCGTTAAGATACACTAAGCAGTCTTGTTTATTGGTATACTTAAATTACTTCCATTTTTGCCTATGTCCTTACACCCGACCTATATTTCTAAATATTGCCTATTAATTATAATTATATGAAAATTTTAACGATACTGCACGATGCCACCCCGAAGAGATAACAATAACAACAATGGCAATGGCGAGAGTAGTAATCAGGGTGCTCTGCCACAGGCATTGGTAGATGCTCTCGTTCGTATTGGTGATGCGGTTAGTAGGGCATTTCCTCAGTTGGAACAACAGGGGACCTGCTACTACTACAGTGAGATGAAGCGGGTGTACGTCCCTACTTTTCACAGAGATGCTGGACAAGAGGGCATTGAGAAATGGTTGCATGAAGTTGAAACTTCGCACTGTTATAGGTACCTGAGGGCATGCAGACTCAGGTGATCCGCCCTTTCTTGATTGGAAAGGTGGATAAGTGGTGGACCATGGTGTCTCTAGATAGCCACATCTGGTTACATGGACGCAGTTGTGCGAGGAGTTCTGCAGATTCAACATTCCACCAGCAGTCACGTTGCAGTAGGTTGCCTTGTTCGAGTCATTGCGTCATGGCCTGGGGATGTCAGTGGCCGGCTATGTGAACCAGTTCAATGCCTTAGGTAGGTTTGTTCCAGCGATTATGGGAGACATGCAACTGTGCATGGTCAAGTTTGAAAGGGGTTTGAGTAGTTGTATATGTTCGGGTGTGGTGAACCCCAATACTCGAGACTTTGAAGAGTTGCTCAACGCATGCTTCCGTGGAGAGCGCCATGAAGAGACGAGATGAGGAGTTCAGAGGCAAGCGGTCCCGCACTGAGACTGGTTGCAGACCTGACCATTGTGTCAGGATGCCACACAGAAAGGTGATACCACAGCCGAGGCCCCTGTAGTAGAGTACGCCAGCACCATAATAGCCACAACCCCAGCTATAGAGTGCATAGCCGGAAATCACTCTGCCATGTCCGATATGCGGCCCACTGCATGCTGGTGAGTGTTGGAGAAAGGTCGGTGCTTGCTTTAACTGCGATAAGGTAGGGCATATGCAGCGGGATTGCCTAGAGCCTAAAAGATTGACAGCCACACCTGCACCCCAGCCATAGCAGTGTCAAAGGGGTCAGCCCCAGCCCAATGCTCGAGTGCACGCCATGACAGACACTGATGTCCAATGCTCGACTGACGTGGTTATAGGTATATTTATGTGCATTGTTGAGTTGATAATATTATATTTTCATAACGTGTACTTGAATCCATACACCCTTAGGTGCAATATTGATCAACAAGGTCCCAATGAACGTGTTATTTGATAGTAGTGCAAGCCACTGATTTGTTGCAAAGAGGTTTGTCAGAACCTTGAAAGCTGCCCCAAATGGCTAGACACTCCTTACCATGTGCTAGCAGCTGGAGACCAAGTGATTGTCTCTCAATATCTATATAGGCACTACAGACTAGAGTTTGAGGACCGCATGTTCGATGCTTCTCTAATACCAATCAAGATGAGATGTCATCTTGGGAATGGATTGGTTGGCTCGTTATCATGCTCATATCGACTGTCGGATGAAACATGTCATATTCAAATATCCTATACAAGCAGAATACACGTTTCAAGGGAACGCCAAATTAATGAAGCTTCCCCGAAATATCTATATGACTGCAGCACAAGCTGACAAAGCACTAGAAAAGGAGGGGAAGGATTCTTAGTATACGCTCCAAACGTCGAATCGGAGAAGAAATCCATTGACAATATTCCGAGGGTAAAAGAATATAAAGATGTCTTCCCTGATGAACAGTCCAGATTGCCACCGAACATAGAAGTAAAATTCGAGATCAACCTGATACTTGGAGCTGAGCCGATCTCGAAAGTATCATACAGGATGGAACCATCCGAGCTAAAGGAACTCAAGAAACAATTACAAGAGTTACTGGACAGGAAGTTCATAAGACCCAGTGTTTCACCTAGGGGGCACCAGCCTTATTTATCAAGAAAGAAGACGGTGGCATGAGGTTATGCATAGACTTTCGTGAACTTAACAAAATCACGATAAAGAATAAATATATGCTCCTAAGAATCGACAATCTATTCGACCAATTAAAGGGTGCTAAACTATTTACAAAGATTGATCTTTGGTCAGGGTACCACCAACTGAAGATCAAGGCAGATGACTAGCGAAAATAGCGTTTCGCATGAGATCTGGGTACTACGAGTTTCTTGTGATGCCTTTTGGATTGACGATGCACCTGCTGCATTAATTGTGGCTCCCCGCACCCCGGCCCCGCCGAAGTCGGTGCATCCGCCGCACTTCACTAAGGAGAGTACTAGGCGTCATCCATACGCGTCGTGATCCATGATAGCAATGCATGGATTTTCGTGCTTACGTGCAACAAATAAGCGAAACTGTGGCAGAATTTAAAACTTCTAATAAAAACGTCATCACAACCACTTAAAGTTTACAACCCACATCAATGAAGTAGAAAGCGACAAAAGTAAATTGTTTTCCAACTCCTTTACACCACTCAGTCATCTCCTTAAAGCTGGCAAATTCGGTCTTCTAATCCTGGCCATCCTCCAGTGCACTCACAGGTAGGGAACCCTAGGTTCGTCATCAATCCACTCTACTTTGTCTCCTACCACCTCTGGAGAGAAAAATAGGGTGAATGATAATGTCACCAGCAAGTATACTATAATAATCATGAGTTAAATGGAAAGTGCGAACAAGAACCGAATCCCAAAAGAGCTTGGTTTAGAAGCATACCTATCCTTTGACCAATATTCGATAAAGATCATCGCTTAATGTAACAAGATCATAACTTAAGTAATAATCACCATTCGAAGCAGAATATAATATTAAGAGGCTGTAACTTGTATTGAATAACCCAAAAAGAATAATCACTTAGGGTCTACAGAGTCGTCACAACTTGTATCTCATGAGTCGCTACATGAAGGTAATAAGCATGCATGTGTACGTGTAATTGCATCGAGATAAAGTGAAATATGATCTTTCATGCTTTCTTTAAAATCATCATCATCGTAAAACAATAGAGTGTTCAGATCTATCTTCCCAGATCTGAGGCGGTAACTTCTTCCCTTCGAATCTATTATTCCCGGATTCGAATCGGTAACATCATCATACTTGCCGGGTCTATTCTTTTCCGGGCCCGCACGGTCATCATCATCATTCTCATCATCAGGCCTATTATTTTCCGGGCCTGCACGGTCATTCTGTCAGATCGCTTAACCCGGATCTGCTCGGGTTCATATTGGCCAAGTTCATACTCACACACGGTACCGGTGGGGAATCATTCAAAACGAAATTATCATTTGAAAACGCTTTTAATCTTTCTTTCTCATAAAAAGACATGCTGTAAATCATGTTCGTGATGATGATACAATGCAATGGCATGTGACGTGCAAATGACGGCATAATGCATGACGTAAACGAATAGACATGTTTCGTTGTCATGCTGGAAATTTCCAGCTTAGTAGTGTCTACTTCTCCTTATGAATTTCCTACTGAAATGCATGTTTTAGACCCATTTGATCACATGTTCTTCTCCATAAATGTCATAAGTGAATGTCATGCATGCACTGTGGAATTACGATGTCGATAAGGGACTCGTTTGCTCTTTTTCATAAAATGATGTAACCTGAATTCTGAAATGACCATATTTTACTATAAAATTTATTGTGGCCAATCCTTTAATCTTTTCCTGGAAATTCCAACTCTCCAACTTAATAAACTCGTGGAGCTAGCATCCTGCCAATGTTTAGCCCATTTTCAATTTCCTAAGGCCCTTTTTCCAGGTCATGCAAATTGTGACACAAATTCTGCCTATCCAGCATATTTCAGTTTGACCCGTTTTACTAGAAACTTTATTAAAAATAAACCACAACTTATTTTGCCAAAATTCCAACTGCTACCTCTTCTTTATTCATGAGGTTAGTACCATGCCAAAAATTAGTGGATCTTCACACCCCTAAGGTCTATTTTTAGACTACCAAACACGTTACTTACATTCTGTCCAGTATAACTTTTTCCAGCAAGACCAATCTCAGTAGAAAATTCATTAAAAATAAACCGTGGCTCTTTCTAAGGTGATTCCAACTCTCACATCTAAAAAACACATAAAACTAATAGCACACCAAAAATCACTGGAATTGAAGGTTCCTAAGGTCCCTTTTCTGGCTTCACAAACCGTCTAAATTTCGGTCCAGCTCCAGAATTTTTCAGTGATCATATTTTCTTCTTAAATGTCCTTAGCCCACATTTTTTTGTCACCAACAGTTAGCAACAAATTTTGAGATGAACACACGCACCCTTCACCAACAGCCTCATTATTTGGTGCATGCAAGAAAATGATATAACCAAGAATATATTAAACCTAACGCACAACAAAATCAAAACTTGTCCCCACTTCCTTGCTATATTTGCATTTTTCATGTAAAATCACCCAACCTCCCTTAACCCTTCCACCGTGAGCCTTTCATCATGAAAGAAAGGATCTTTAACACATCCAAGCCTAGATTATCACATAAATATGCATATAACCCTCAAAGAACACATCTTTGGAGCAAAGTTCCACTCCTACACATTTAAATGTCTTAGGCCGAAGGTTTTGGGCTTACAACTTACCATTTTACAACTAAGATTAGATCTTAGGTATAACTAGCCATTCATGCACACACTTTCACATCTAAACCATAAAGAGTATAGTGTACTTGCCTTTTGCTTACTCTTCTCGGTGAGATGTTGAAAAAAGTTGAATTCTTGCCTTCTCTATGCATGCATCCCACGGTAGTGAGGAGGAAAAAGAGTAAGGTTAGTCTACACCTTTAATCAAAATATATCCTTAAAAGCTATAGGACTTACCAAAAGGCTTGAGTGGTATCCAAGCTTCTCTAGCTTAGAATCCTTAAAAGCTTGAGACTTGAGCCTAGTGACCATTGGAGGTCACGGTTATGAACAAGAGAGAATACACCATGAGTTTCATCTCAAGAAAAATGTAAATGTCTTCTCAAGAGGCTAAGAACACTTACCTAATGTCTATTAGCCTTGGAATAACCTAATCCCTCTTGGTTGCTCTTCTTGGCCGTGGGGTTGGAAGAGAAAAGGGAGAGAAGGAGCTCACTTGAGTTTCTTTGGGGGGTTTGAAAAAAAAACTTAGAAAGTTCTCAAGTATGTTTTGGAGGGAACCTTGTTACTTTGGCTAGGTTTAGCCGTTGGGGTGTAAGGGTGGTGAGGGTTTTGTCTTAGCTACTCAATTAGGTCTCTTAACCTTGGTTACCTTTGGTTAACCAAGGTTACTTTACTACTAACTACAGTTACTTTAGGCTAACCATAGTTTATTTTGACTAACCCTAGTTTCTTTTTGGTTTAGTTAGGTTACCTCTCATTAACTTCTAGCCACCCTTCACTTAATTAGCCTCCCCTCCCCTTCCCTCTTAATCTAGCCGGCGGTTGGGGCCTTTAATGACCCCAACTAAGCCTTAATTAAATCCCTTGTTTTCCCCTTTTTTTCTAAATACATATCCATTTCATTAGTTGTTCCTTAAATTATGATTTAAGAAGTAGCCCTTCTTGGCTAGTGGCCGAAACCCTAATAGGCCATGGGGAAATTGGATCTTTTCTTGTAATGCACATAGTACTCTTCATGATATACTTATAATAATCATTGACTAAATCAAATTTCAAACGCAAGTGTATATTGTCACATGTTCACTAACTCAACCTTAGATACAAGAAAGATTCTCTTATTGGGTTACAACATTAATGGAATTGATGAACAACGTGTTTAGAGATCAGTTGGATCGGTTCGTGGTGTTGCTCATTGATGATATTCTAGAATGCTCGCCCGATGAAGTTACTCATGATAAACATCTGTGAGAGGTGTTGGAGATTCTGAGAAAAAAAGTTGTACGTCAAGTTCAGCAAGTGTGAGTTTTTGGCTCAAGAGTGTGACCTCCTTGGGTCATGTAATATCGGAAGATGGTATAGGAGTTGACCCCAAGAATATCGAGGCAATCACCGAATGGCCGAGGCTGACTAACATCACAGAGGTGAGAAGTTTTCTTTCTTCAAGTGTTTATGTTTTAAAATTAGTTTTTCAAACTCATCTTGCAAATCTCCTATTTCATCTTGTAAATTTGAAGAGTTAGAGTTTACCTCAAGGTCATTCTCAATTACCATGAGACAAGTATGTTGTGTTTTTGGATTCTCAACTATTGCAACAAGTCCAACATTCTTGTCTTCACTTTCTTCTCATTCCGATTTGGAGAGGAGATTATCTCACGTAGTTACCTCCGCATTTAGGGCTTTCTTGTTTTGAGAAAAGACCTTTTCCTGTTTTTGTGGATCATTGATGTGGTAATCGGTAATGAAGTGACTGTGTTGACCACACTTATAGCAATTTTCACTTGATTCTTTGTCCTTGGTTGGTTTCTTGAAAAACTTCCTTACTTGGGCCTTGTTTCTTGTGGCCATTCGTCTAAATTTTCTCACTAGAGGAGTAACTTCCTCATTCGATTCATTAGACTCTACCACCAATCTTTTGTGTGATGCTTATGTGGCTGGGTTTTTTTTATAAAGTTAGACTCAGTTATTCAACCCACCAAACGTTGTCTTTTTAGAGAAGTTATATCAAGTGACAAGCCTATATGATATTATCCTCTATTTAGAAAAAAAATGAAACATAACATGTATAATTCGAGCATTTTTGATTTAATGTCATCACAGATAACAGTTGCATACTGACTTTCTCATTGATTAAATTCTAACATGAAATTATCCTAGTATACGGTGAACACAAGTTTGTGCCATTATATTTCTAACAGTGTCTAAACTATGTTTCTTACATCTTGAAATAGTAATATATGAGTGTTTAACATATCCGTTAAAAACTCATCCAACTACAATCTATCTACAACCACACTATACACGTAACTGTATTACCCTATTCCATAGAATCTCTTATACGGTTAAACTTATGACCTTGATATTGACTCACATGTTCTTTTATTCTTTGATTTTGAGCCGTAATAGAAATTTCGTTGACAAATAACTTCTTTGATCAACGGTTGATAATTGCAAATACCAGTACGGGTGGAATCATTAGTCATATAATCCGGGACAAACATTTCTCATGTCTAAGAAGGTCTTTCCAGATATTTCTATGGCTAATGGAATCCCACATGAGAGTAATAGCTTCTATTTTGACCAAAATTGAATTAGAAAGTCGATGCCGAGACGGTTTCATCATACTCAGCGGCGGTCTTTTCGTTTAGTCAAGGTAGTCTCCTCGATGAGTCTGGGACAAGTGGCTTCTGGCACAGAACCGTTCTACTTGTAACAATAGTTTTAGCAAACCGTTCTACTTGTAACAATAGTTTTAGTTTTCGTGTCAGTCTAACCTGGCCTTAAAAACAACCATCATCGAGAGCTCAATTCGTGTCAGTTGGGCCTTATGCACAGCCGTTGTACTTGTACCAAAACCTTATCTTTCCTTTGCTTTAACTTAGCACTAACATTAGGCTGCCTTTACATATGAATTTTCATTGACCTCATGGCATTAACATTGACTTGGACTTTGCATCAACCTAATAGTGGACCTGATAGTCTGTGCAATCGTTGTTAGAACACCATTTATCCCTTTAACTGACATGTGTGTTGAGGAATTTGATGCTATCAGACAACAAGGTGGTGGCGTTGATGTGAGGAAGAACAAGGTCACAACTCAATCATAGAGGAATCAATAACTAACTAGCTTGCCAGAGTAAGCGTGTCAATGCAGGTTGAATGTATGGAGGTTGAAGTTGGTTAGGAGCATCTAGTGCATCGGGCCAAAGGTTGAAGAAGGAGTTCAGCAGAGCGAAGTGGGAGGAAGAAGGTACACGCGGGAACTGATTTAAAAGGGATGAAAAGACAAGAAAGCCCCTGGTGGTTATAAACGTTTAGTTATATGAGTAAGGGTACAATTGTAAATTCGAGGTCTAGTAACTGAATTTTTCCCCTTCTTCTTCTTCTATATGTACCGAATGCACTACACAATTGAATCGATGAAGAATTGACGGTTTCTTCTTTTTACATGTTTTCTCTCGATTGTTTTCGTGATGTTCCATTGCTGTGATGCTGCTTGGCGTTGAGTTTGATCAATTTCATCATGGTATTAGAGAGATCAGGTTCCTCTGAATTGTTTCTGTTTTCTTCGGTTGTTTCTTTTTGATTGATTCTTGGTGTCTGTTATTGATTAATTGTATTTCGTTCGAATACGCGTTGTTGAATTGAGTATTGTTGCTGTTGCATTGATTGATATATGATGAATTCGAATTCGAATGCTTCCTCTTCGAGAGGAACTCAATCGCATGGTGTAGATAATCCGCATCAAAATCCTTATTACTTGCATCCGAATGACAGTCCTGCAATTGTCTTAGCACAACCTGCACTCACTCCTCATAACTATCATACTTGGAGTCGTACATTTGAGATGGCCTTAGTAGTTAAGAACAAAGTTGGATTCATCGATGGTACTATAACGAAACCTGCACTCACGGATCCTGAATTTTCCATCTGGAGACAAGTTAATACAATGGTGCAGTCTTGGATTATGAATTCTGTGTCACATTCAATTGCACAGAGCATTATGTGGTTTGACAGTGCGTTTGATACGTGGAATGATCTCAAGTTGACATATGGTAGTACTGACCCGTTTAGACTGTCAGATTTGTTGGAGTCGTTTTATGGAATCAAGCAGGAGGCTCTGAGTGTCAATGAGTATTTCACAAAGATGAAGGTTGTGTGGGAAGAATTAATGTCTGTTAGGCCTATACCTACGTGTGTGTGCAGAGGGTGCAGATGTGATGTAGATGGAAAGATGAAGCAATTTGTTGAGAGTGATTACGTTATAAAGTTCATAAAAGGTCTGAATGAGAATTTTGATCAAGTCAAGTCCCAGGTGTTCGTGATGACACCATTACCGGATATAAATACTACATTCTCTATGGCACTGAAATACGAGAGGAAAGTGGTCTCTGACTTAGGAGCAACGATGTTTGAGAACAGTCCTACTGCTTTAATGACGGAGGAGCAAACTGGTGATGTGTTTGCAGCAAACACTTATTCTGGAAGGCAGCAAGCTGGAGGATACAGAAGGGGGAGTGGCAGGTTCTATGCGGATGGATCAAAACGCTTTCAATGCACACACTGTGGCATGATAGGGCATACAGCCGAAAGATGTTACAGGAAATTCGGCTTTCCACCTGGTTTTAAGCCCAAGAATCAAGCCAATATGGCTGAGTACACAGACACAGACTCACAGACTTCTCAGCTTGATCAGCCTGTGAAGGCCATGCAGTCATTGATGTTGACACCACAACAAAATCAGAAGCTCATGACTTGGCTGAATAAATTGGATGATAGCCAAGAGGAAGGCATGGTCTCTGCTGGTCATGGCACTGTTCTGTCTGCTAAAGCTGAGATGGTGACAGGTAATTCTACAACTAATGTATTAAACACATGGATTTTAGATTCCAGAGCTACTGACCATATTGCATATAATCTGTCATTATTTACTTCCTTTAAGCCTGTTACCCATGTCTCTATAAAGCTTCCAAACAACATGTCTCTGCAAGCCACACACAAGGGCACAGTGATCATAAATGAGTTCTTGATTCTGAGTAATGTATTATATATGCCCTCTTTCTCTTTTAATCTCCTTTCCTTCAGCAAACTGGCCTCTGATCCCAGACTGACCATCATGATTAATGGATCTCACTGTTTGATTCAGGATCAATTGTCCAAGAGGATGATTGGTTCAGCTAGACTAATCCATGGCTTATACTATCTGTGTGGTGATGACTTGATGCCACAGCATGCTGCTTGTATTTCAGTACATGACACACCTTCCTTGATATGACATTATAGACTTAGGCATGCTTCTCATTCCAGAATAAAAGAGATCCAGAGACTTGACTCATCAATCCCAGGGGATCCTCTTGACTCTCCCTGTACCATCTGTCCTCTAGCTAGACTAAATAAACTCCCTTTCCCTGTTTCTACTTCTTCTTCCTTAAAGCCCTTTGATTTGATTCATGTTGATGTTTGGGGCCCCAACAGGCACCCCACCTTGTATGCTCAAAGATACTTTCTGACCATAGTTGATGATTGTACTAGATACACTTGGGCATATTTGATGAAATCAAAAGAAGAAGTCAGACATATATTGCAAAGTTTCTGCATACATGTTCATACACAATTTGAAAGACATGTAAAAGTGGTGAGGTCAGATAATGCCAAAGAGTTTAAAATGAATGATTTCTATATGTTGCATGGGATCATCCATCAAACGAGCTGTGTCTACACCCCACAGCAGAATGGGGTAGTAGAAAGGAAACACCAACATATCCTGATCGTTGCCAGATCTTTACTCTTTCAAGGTCATCTGCCCATGACTCTTTGGGGCTTTGCCGTACTCCATGCTATATACCTAATCAATATTCTTCCAACACCATTACTGCAACATAATTCTCCTTTCCAAGTTCTGCACAATAAGACCCCTGCATATCATACTTTGAAAGTCTTTGGATGCCAAGCCTATGCACATAATACAGATCCCCACAAGCATAAGTTTTTTCATAGAGCCATATCTTGCTTGTATCTGGGAAATGCCCAACATACAAAAGGTTTTATTCTTCAGAACCTGACCACAAAAGCTATCTTTACATCTAGAAATGTTCAGTTTCATGAGCTTTCATTTCCATATATAATCACCTCTGACCATCAACTTCATCATCCTTCTGAACCACAGTTTCTACATCCTGTCCAAATGTTTCCTTCAGCTAGCCATCACGCTTCATCACCCAAATTCTCTAGTCCTGATTCCAATAATGAACATCACATTCCTACACCACCTTTATCTTCAGACTCACCACATATTCATGTACCACCTACATCTCTTTCTCCTTCACCTCCTATTGTGTCTGCTCCTTTATCCACACCTTCATCTCCATCTCCTTCACCTGCGTCCTTGTCTCCTTCACCTCCTAAATCAGTGACTCCAGACACTGTTGCTGCTCTTCCTACTCTAATTCCTGATATTCCCTTAGTATTTCCAGCTGAACCTCCAACTAGACACAGACGAAGACCTGCTTACCTCCAAGACTATCACTGTAATCAAGCTTTCACTGATATGCCTATCTTCACTGATCTTAATGTTGCTTATCCTATCCAACATCATTACTCAATGGCTCATTTAGCTCCTGAATATAAAAACTATGTGCTTAATCTTAGCTTGCAGCAAGAGTCTGTCACTTATCAGCAAGCAGCCAAATCAGTGCAATGGCAGCAAGCTATGGCCCAGGAACTAACAGCGTTAGAAGCCAACGATACCTGGACGCTGATGCCTTTGCCATCAGATAAGAGGCCCATTGGATGCAAATGAGTGTATAAAATTAAGAGGAAAGCAGATGGCAGTGTAGACAGATATAAAGCACGTTTGGTTGCCAAAGGATACACTCAGGTGCCTGGAATTGACTATGAAGATGTTGGACCGTTCACCTGCAATAAACACCACTAGAGGGGGGTGAATAGTGGTTAGCGGAAATTACACTACAACCCTTTGTTAAAATCCCCTTTGAAAACAGAATCTGAAACCACCTCAGATTCAGAACCCGTTTTTCACAAATTCACAAATAATTGTACACAACTCCAAAAATTATGAAACTTTCCAGAATTTAACTTTAATGAGTTAAAAAGACTCTATCCAAAAATCATACAAAAATAAGATCGTTGGCCCTTCAAATAAATAAAAAGATTCAGATGGTCAATCTGGACAGAATTGGACAGAATGTTGCTGATTTTGCAAAACGTGTTTCTCTTTGAATACTCAACCAAAAAGGTTGATCTTTATATCAAAACACTCCTTAGGATGTGTAGATGAAGTTTCCAAAAGGATCTGACCTTAACCAACTCTTGAAAAATACAGAATTTAAGTTTTCTCAAAACTGGTCAGATTGCAGCCAGATTGGAGCAGTTATCTTGCAAAGACTGAAAGACTAACTTTCCCTTGCTCAAAACAAGTGATTCTTGTTGCAAATGAAAGCTAACAGTCTGAAGTATAACTCCACCAAAAATCAAGAATTTTGAAAGTGTTTACCTATTTTTTCAAAACGTGAGAAGTTGTGTGAAATCTGTAGTGAAAAACGGGCAGAAAACATAAAAATGTAAAGAAGACAAGAACACCAAGAATTTATCCTGGTTCGGTCAATGTGACCTACTCCAGTCCCAAGGAACACCTTTCCTTGGATTTCACTATGGTATGAACCAAATTACAGCAAGAACCAAGCTTGATCCTTGGGTTAAACACCAACCCTATTCAAGACTTGGATGAACACCTTTATGCAACTCTTGGTTGCAACACCTCTATCACCTATTGATGTAGCCTTATAGATTTGGCTAATCAATCTTACAAATAAGACACAAGAAGTGTGTATAGTGTAGCTGGACAACAACTAGAAATGGAACACCTTAGCTACACAAAGTATGAACGAAAATATGAGAAGAGAATAGCAAGACAACAATCTTCAATTTTTGCTTTCAAGTGTGTGTCTTCTCTTCTTCACCTTGCCTCCTATTTATAGTGTGAATAGATGGCATATTCTCTCCAACTTTTAGACCATGTGATGGCTGAGAATTTTGAACTAAAGCACATCCATAATCATCTCCAACAACCTTGTCTCCATTAGATTCAAATTTGAAATTTCAAGTTGGCAACTTTGGCCAACTAGCTTGTTTTTGAATTTTCCACTTGTCCAAAAGTCATAAAATGAGTACACCACCTTCTCCACCTGTTTATGGAAGTTTTTGATGTTGTATGTATGTATACCAACTCAAATTTTGTGAATAAAAAATAATGAATAAGTGTTGACAAGATTATGTCAACATATAACACCAAAATTCATACTTGCTTCTCCTTTACATATTGTGATGAATCTTGCACCAAGGACACCTTGTAATCTCTAAAAGATGATGATTAATATCCTCTTATAACATATATAAGAGGGTCTTCAAGAAAAAATAGAATGTGACATCTCAAATCGTCACATATCCAGCTATAGTCAATAATATTATCGGTTGAGAGAATAAGATATAAGATCACCATATAATCTTCAAAATAATGATAACACAGCTCCAGAATGAAGATAATAATATTCTCAAGAGATTCGTTGAGTGAAAATACCAAAAATACCCTTGGGGGTAAAATGACCAAAATACCCCTGGTGTGAGAAAACTCCAGAAATGACCCCGATGGTCAGAAATAATCACAATACCACCTTTGTCATGATAACTAAGATAATAATATGCACTTGAAATATTTTTCACCATATGATGTTCCTACAAAACGTAAAATACCAATTTTGCCCTTTTTGGTAAGTTGTAGAAACTTCCAAGGCACGTTAGTCTCAAGACAATAATAATCACCAAAAACACATAATAAGCACATAATGAGCATGTATAAATCATGTACAAATGAAAACAACCATTTTATCACATTTTAGAAAATTATTTCTAAAAACTCTAGACATCGATCGATCGAAGTGCCTCAGCTTCATAGATCGATGTCTCACATAAAGGTTCAGGTTTTGTCTCTGACCTACATCGATTGATCGAAGTGAGAGTTCGATATACATCGATCGATTGATGTGTCTTAGGCTTAGAGATCGATGTCTCACAGAAAGGTCTTAAACTTATCTGCCTTACATAGATCGATCGATGTGAACTTGTTCAACTTTTAATCACATATAACACCATGTGTGACATTTTTAAGTATTCATCACTTAAAATCATGACTTTGAAAATTATCCAAACATATTTCTCAACATTCTCCCCCTTTTGGATGATTTTCAAAATAACCTAACATGATTTTAATGTCACAACTTATAACCAAAAGTTTACCCAAATGATTTCAACTATGTTTTTAACGTTTAAATAGTATGCTGCTCCCCCTCAACTCATACTCTCCCCCTTAACCTATGCTCCAAAATTTATACCAATAAAA
>AP025059.1:23868765-23997829 GCA_036186865.1 Eustoma russellianum
TAAAAATATATAACGTGTCGGTAGGACGTTGGAATACATGTGTATGTGCCTTTTCTTAAAAAATCTGAAAATATATGTAATATATGTATATGTGGCGTGTCATATTAAAGAGGGGAGGAGGAGAAAACTTTCCTTACTTAGCTTTTTTGCCTTTGTGCCTTTTCCAAATGTGGCTTCCTTTAATGAACTACTTAGTTTAATAAACTAAGTACTTCACTTAATGAACTAGTTTAGTTCATTAATAGTGGCACCTGAAAATAGTATAAACACAACAAATATTTGCCATATGATGTAAGCTTTAACGTTTCATGGCTCGTTAGTCCGGCAACATTATATATAAGCTAAATAAGGCAAGTAATAGCAATGTATCATGCACATGTTTGTTTATATCATGCATGTTTTATCTTATGCTCGTTTTTGTGCACATTTAAATCATGTATTTGAAAATCACTCAAACCCCTTTTTCTCTACATTCCCCTTTTTCAAGGTCGTCAAAAAATTGAATTTTTTTATGCTGATTTAAAAGTATGAAATAAAAAAATTAGCCTCGTAAAGTTTAGTAGACTATATAAAGAAATGTGACTTAATGAGGTATTTTTGAAAATGAAATGCCTTTTGAAGTCCCTATAAAATATAGGTATAACTCGGTGTACATGATTATATCAAAATCTATCTGCTAGAGAAATAATAGTCCAATATTTCGTATAATTTCTAGAGCCATCCTTATTTTCAAAAGAACAATCCGCGTATCTATCGTTTCTTATAAGTCTAACTTTCGCCTACTATGATAAAATCCCTAACTTAAATTGTCCAATCCTAGCATGGCACACTAAATATTTATTGACTTAAGTTGTTCTAATTTACCATTCTTCCGTGCGCCATACTGATCTACTATATTTCTTTACTTGGTTATTTGAACTGCTAATTATCCTAGTTAAATCTCACCTGAACAAATAACCACTACTGGTCCATGCTTACTATATTTCAATTCAAGCCTACTAGATTCAAATCAAATGTTCCGATGTCAGCACTTAACCCACAATTTTGTAATGATATAGTATTCCAAGGCACATACTATAGTCGATTCTCGCATATCGCTATTGTTCAATACCTCTAATAAGACTAATATCGTCGACCTCTTTTGATTACCATACATTCAACATCTTAACCATAGACTATAAATTCTTTTGTTTCAACATCCCTAACCAAACTTTACTAATTATAACGCCAATCACCTATAAATCATCTCTTGGTATTTATCATACTATTATAATTCATTTCTTAGTGCTATGGTCCCAACTTAGACTAAGCCTACCCTGATGTTACCGTCCAAGTAGGGATATGGACCCACTGTACTTTACCCTAATGGTACTGAGTATCATGTTGTAGTTATGGTAGGGCAGCCCGAGTTATTGCCTGACCCATTAATATGTCAACTAACGTTTCTAGTACGGTATTCTAGTTACCATTGTAATTCATTCAAATCAATTATATAATACTCAACTAGGATTACTAAGATCACAACTTAGAGAGTTATGATCAACTTTAGATAAGGGAGAATTGTATGGGATATCTTAGGTATACGTGTTTCAAAACCGATCGACTTCTTAAGTTTAGGATCATAACTTATTTCTAGGATCGTTCTTAGCATCATCATTTCTCAAGTCTAAGATCACATCTTATTTCTAAATCATAATTAGTACATAATCAACACTCATTACTAAATCAATACTTATGTCTAAAGTCAACTCTTAATCGAGATCGTTACTTATGTATAAGATCATGACTTAGAGGAAAAATCATAACTTATGATCTATTATCATGGCCTAATTCTACA
The DNA here is from genome assembly GCA_036186865.1 of Eustoma russellianum. Taxonomy (NCBI): domain Eukaryota; kingdom Viridiplantae; phylum Streptophyta; class Magnoliopsida; order Gentianales; family Gentianaceae; genus Eustoma; species Eustoma russellianum. The sequence continues at coordinate 23,870,603 of AP025059.1, forward strand.
TTTCCGCCGTGGGTCTAGAGCCATTCTCTGAAGATCGTACTGTCGGTATGAAATACCTCTTGAACTCATTCTAAAATTAGATCCAAGTGATCGGCTATGTCAGTTGTATTGCGCCACCACTCCTCCGCATCCACTTGTATAAGAATCTCTAGTATGAGTGTGGTGGTGGTGGAGCCTGTGGCTGCTGATGTTGTTGCGCCACAGCTTGGACCATAACCTGTAGTGCATCGGTCAAGGCCTGGGGAAACACGACCTGCGGTGGAGCCCCATTCTCAGAGTGGTTCCCGTTGTCGTTCTTACTGTTCTCTTCTCGGCAGCATGTTTGCTGCGGTAAGGAAAATTTCAGTTTTTTTTTGGTCAAGAGCATTTTAGGAATTTACAAAACTGAAGAAAAAGGAGAGAGAATCAAATACGGAAAAAGTAAAACGGAGATGGAAATCAACCATGCCCCCGCCCAATCATCACTTAGTCTAAATCAAACTTATTCTAATGTCAAACTTAGTCTCAGATCACAGCTTATGTTTAGAATCAAACTTAGTCTAAGATCAAACTTACATCTATGATCGCAACTTAAGTCTATAGTTATCTCTTACGTCTAAGATCATTTCTTAATTCTACGTTTTTTGCAGTAGATCTAGAACCTGGCTCTGATACCACCTGTAGCACCCCGTTCCGAACCCTAGGGTCAGAACCAGTACGCCCGCTGTATTCCATTAAGGGATATACAAGGCGTCTGTACGAAACCCTTGCACTTATCAAAACAACAGAGTATTCAATTGCAGAAGCGAATTAAATCAACTCAAAACCCTAAATCAAAAGTAAAATCCCCAAAATCATATATAGTCCACATCAAGTCAAAGTCCCCTAAACGACATCGTAAAGTTCGTAAAAATAAAATCCCTAAGCTAAGTCCTCAAATGAAATAATAAATAAAATAAACTTCCTCTTTTCTTGATCATCGGTTATCAACCAGTCTACGTGTCCCAATGTGCCCGTTCAGAGTCATCTCCAACCCATATGTAATCATACCCTGAGTCGTCTGCAATAAAACAAAACGAACGGTGTGAGCGACAAAAGCGTCACTCAGTAGATACCCTGCCTGCATCGGCCCTGTGAGATCATACATGCTAGGACAGTAGTGAAATACATATAAGTACTGTAATACGAAAATAGACTGTCTACGTTTTCACAAATACGCTTAACGATCATAATCAAACACATAATCGCGCAAAATGAGCGTGAAATGCAATGTCACATACTTGATGCATGATAAACCTACCTTCTCAGAAACATTCATCTAATCGTGCAATGCATGACCCCGGGTCCTAACAGAACGGAACGGAACGGAACGGAACAGAACATAACATATCAGATATGCGACTTACGTCTCTCATATCATAACAGAACAGAACGGAACGGAACTGAACAGAACATATCATATATGCAATGTCGTGATGCATGAATGCACAGATATCATACACGGAATCCTTCTTCTGCTTTCTTCTTCTTTTTCCTTTTCTTTTTCCTTTTTCTTTTTCCTCCTTTCCTTTCTCACCTTTCGTTCCTGCACTTTTCGTCCCCCACCCCTTTGCAATTTCTTTTTCTTTTACTTTTTCTTTTATCTTTCTCTTTCTTTATTCTTCTCCTACCTAACATTCGTCTGTCCAAACCCCCCTGCGAAATACAATTTCCCTTCCCTCAGCAAACTCCCCCACCCTCTAAACTAAAGCATGTACCCACTTGTTTTCATTGCAACAAACTAGGACATGTGAAGAAAGCATGTAGAGCTAGATTTGCAAGCACATATGTTTGGAAGCCTAAGGGTCGACAAACTAACCTTAAAGGACCCAACCATCAAAGTGTACCAATGCATACGTCTTTTGGTTTTGTAGGCTCTCAAGATAAATGGAGTAGCCAAAGAAGGAACCAAATGGCTTATGGACAGCGGATGTTCAACGCACATAACCGGAGACAAAAAGTTGTTCACCAAGCTCAACAAATTGAGAGATCCCATGATGGAGCTGTAACAGATATTAAATACATTGGTGCACATGAACACCCTAAACCATACAACCCCCAATCATCTGCATTTGCTTCACCTCTCCAGGAGACTGTTGAAGCCCTATCAGTTGCATCTAAGTCAACAGGTATTAAGTGCTTCTAGGTGAATTGATTCTACAGACCTCTCTGCCCTTAACCTTCTAGCCATCCAAACTGTTAGGTTAAGACATGCTGATCTAGACCTTTTTGGTCATGGCCAAACTGAACTGATCAAGGCTCGCTGTAAAGTTCGCCTTCTAGGTAGAGCAGGCCTGTTAACTCGTAGGACTGCATAAAGTTGGACTAACCGAGCCGAACTGGACTGCGGCCAGTAGTGGGGCCCTATAACGTTAAATGTTGTTGACCGAGGTGGAATTACTTGTCGTGTCCAACAGTCAGTTTCTGGGTTCATCAGGTCACATTCATTTTTGCTGTGATAAATGAAATAAATTTTCCAACATTGGATAACATACGAATTTCCATTGTAATTAATCACACCATTTTTTTTTTCCTCGAACACAATGATACTCAAATCGGATGGCCATTTTTGTGAATTTCCTTCCAAGTGGAACATATTTGATCGTGTTTTAGGCGCAATACCCATTTTTTTTTCTTCTGTAACTCTATTACTATAGAGGGTTTTGAAAAAGAATAATAGAATATACCTCCTCATTGTCCAAAGTCTAAACCACCTTGTTGCGTTCATTTCTTTTCTAATTTTTTCTTTTGGAAAAAATGCTGACCAGTCTTTCGATTAAAATTGTTCTGCACTTTACCTGAAAAGAAAAAGACAATAAAACCTTTATCTACATAAAACGCTTTGCAATTAATTAATAATACGGCTCTGTATTTGACTTAATGGTTGTTTAACGAATACTTGGTCTTGGCATTTAACATTCATTTCCGTACACCAAATTTCAATGTTGATTTTGGAACCACAATTATGTTTTCTAACAAACTGTGAATGCATTGTTACATACTCAAAACATATTGAAGATGCTCTCTGACATAATTGTTCTATTTAATATGGTGCATGTATCAATAGCCAACCCTTTTCATCTCTCCAAATAACTTTTCTATTCTATAAAAACCTTTTGTAACACCGTCAACATATCGTACACCCAAAACATAACAAAATGAAAGCGACAGTTAAAAACCCTAGGGTGTTCTCCTTGAAATTTCGCGCTATGGAGGGGGAAATCACCACCCCCTCTCAGGAAGAAGCAGACCAACTCATACGAAGTGTCAAAAAGTTTAAGAGGCCAGCTACGGAAGATCCCAATATGGAAGTTGATAAAACTGATTCAAGGGTTGGTGAGCTGAAAGGAAGTAGCTGGGCAAACATCTTGCAACAAGACCGGCAATTGATGGAACTATATACAGGAGAGGATGAAGACGATGACACCATGGAGGAGATGCAGGAACACTATGACTCAGCTCTTATCGATGCGGTGGGGGGAGAACTGGAAGGAAGGGCTTCGATTGAAATTTCAATTGATGATTGCAGAACCTTATGGAAGCCAAGGCGCCGCGCATTGGTTGTCAAAGCATTAGGTAAAACACTTTCTTATAAACTTCTGGAAAAGAGGCTATCTGAACTATGGGCATTTGGGAGTAAACTGGACATTATTGATTTACCGGAAGGTTTCTTTGTTGTTCATTTTTATTCATCACTTCACTATCAAACGGCCCTATATGGAGGCCCCTGGATGATCCAGGGGCATTACATTACTGTACGAAAATAGAAACCTCTCTTTGATCCTAGTAAAGAATCCATCTCTACGACCATGATTTGGGCTCGTATACCTGGCTTACCTTTGGAATTTTTTCAAGATAGTGTACTGTTGAAAATTGGCAATACTCTTGGAACTCCTGTTAAGGCAGACTCAACTTCGGTTAAGGTCGTTAGAGGTCGCTATGCCCGTGTTTGTGTGGAAGTGGACTTAAAGAAACCGTTAATCTCACGTGTGGATGTGAATGGGAAAGTTTTTGGGGTCGAATACGAAGGCCTGAATTCAATTTGTTTTAAATGCGGGATTTACGGGCATTCGTCTGAAAGGTGCGGACTGCCGCAGGATCCCCCTAAAATGTCAACAGAAATACTGGAAGGTGGTGCAACCGATTATAAGTCGGAAGCCCCGTTTGGCCCGTGGATGGTGGCCAATACTCGGAGGAGAAGAGGATCTGCAATGTCGGGTAACAAAAGTGCCAACAGACTAAGTGGGCATGAGGAAGGAAGAACACCGCAGAGTGCTAAATCCAATCTAGGAACATCCAGTAAAGGTAAGGTGGCAGAGGGAGGTTCTAGATTCAGTTTGTTGAACGATTACGACCAGAATGATAATGAGACGGATGCAGAGGAAATGCTAATATGCGGACTCAAAGGGATACAGGACAAAGGGCCTCCTGTCACATTCCAGTTCAATGAGAAGGGCGAACGCAGGAAATATGGGGATGGGGGAAATAAGGTTCCTCAGGGGGAAGAATCTAACGGGAATGTAAGTCATGGTCACTATCAACATGATGTGCCTAGCCGAAGAGGTGGGAGAGGAGCCCACTCTCGGGGGAGATCCTCAGGTGGTCGAAGGGGATTTCAAAATCACATTATATTGAAGGATATCACTAACGGTAGAGACATGGAGAGCTTGAGTAATCCGTTTGATAGACTCCATACGGATACATGGCCCTCGCTGTCGACATATAGACGTGAGGATCCAACAAAAAGGCCTGGGACAAATGTGAAGCAACACCCCCCGGATTGTAACAAAAGTGCGGACAACATGCCAGCACAGAATGCCAAGTTAGACATACCTATGGCCGAAAGCAATGGAGAGAAAGAAACAGAGGATGGGATGAACGTGTCGCATATGGTGGAAGGGGAAACCACCACTACTTTTTACCCCTCTCAATGATTAGTATTCTATCGTGGAATTGTCGGGGTGCGGGATCCCGAAGTTTTCGTAATGCCTTGAAGGATTTGATGAGTCATTATACACCAAAAATTTTGTTTATTATGGAGACCCGTGTACATAGCAGTCGGGGGAATGGATATTGAACTCTTTTAAGTTCACGAATTTTGTTGCTGTCGAAACAAGGGGTTTCGCCGGTGGTTTGTGGTGTTTTTGGGAGGGTGAGGATGTTGATATCAAGGTTTGGGATTTCACTGCCCAAACAATCCTCGTTGGTATTCAGCAGGACGGCCATTCAGTTTGGTTGCTCTCATTAATTTATGCGTCTCCGGTGCCTGTGATTCGTGAGACTTTCTATGATTATATTGAGCAACTGAGTCATTTCGTGAAACTACCTTGGTGCTTGATTGGTGATTGGAACCAAGTCCTCAATCATGAGGATAAAAAAGGCGGTCGTGCGGTCGGAGGGGGACTTGCTAATCGAATGCGCAGTACTTTGGACTGCTACGGACTAATGGAGATGCCTTTTTCGGGGCCAAGATTTACATGGACTAACAATGCACAGGGAAGCAGAAAAATCCAGCAGCGAATCGACCAATGCTGGACGAACGGTGATTGGCGAACCATGTTTCCTAACGCATCCCTTAGACATCTTCCAAGAACACAGTCCAACCATCACCCTATTCTTCTCACGGTGGACGACTCTATCTCTATGGTTGCGCAACACGTTCCCATTAGATTTCAAGCAAACTGGATGGAACATCGCGATTTTAATGATTTTGTTTTGAAGGAATGGCCCGATTCCTCTGGGAATCTCAGTAATATCATTGAACTCTTTTGGGTGAAGCTGAGGAGATGGAGCAAAGAAGTCTATGGTAACCTCTTTCAAATGAAAAGGAGATGTGAGGCTAGAATTGGAGGGGTTCAGAAGGCATTGTCGAACCACTCTTCACGCTTCCTGGAAAAACTGGAGATGGATCTTCTCTTGGAATACGGCGATATCCTTAAACAAGAAGAAACATATTGGCAGCAGAAATCTCATCTTAAGTGGATTGCACATGGCGAACGAAATTCCAACTTCTTTCACAATTCTCTGAAATTACGTAAACATAAGCGCAAGATTCATGGCCTTAGGAAGCAGGATGGCGAGTGGACTTACGATGCCCATGAACTCCAGCGTTTGGTTCTTCATTATTATGTGGGGTTGTACACTGATGATTGCCCGAGAGGACCCCTGTCCTTGATCACAAAATTCCCGGTGCTATCACATAATGACAAGCGCCTCCTCAACCACCCGGTTGGATGTAAAGAAATTGAAACTGCTCTCTTCCAAATGGGGGCGACGAAAACCCCTGGACCGGATGGGCTCCCTCCCGGCTTCTTTCAGAAATATTGGAGCATTGTCGGACCTTCCGTTGTTAATTTCGTCTCCCAGGCATTTCATGATCGATCCTTTCCAACCCGTATGAACGAAACGATGATCTCTCTAATTCCAAAAGTGAAGAACCCGGAATGCATTAGTCAATTCCGCCCCATTGCTCTGGCCAATGTGGTTTCCAAGCTGATTACAAAAGTAGTTGCAAATCGTCTCAAGCAAGTTATTCTGAAGCTTATTGATCATTCACAGAGCGCTTTCATTCCCGGGAGGAGTTCTTCGGACAACATTATTGTTGCCCAGGAGATCATTCATACTATGCGCAACAAACGTGGGAAGAAAGGATTTATGGTCGTCAAGGTCGACCTGGAAAAGGCCTATGATAGAGTCAGGTGGGATTTTGCGCAACATGTCATGCGCTCTATTGGAATGGAGGAAAAGATTGTTGAGTTGGTAATGTTCTGCATCTCTTCGGCTAAACTTTCGGTTCTGTGGAATGGCGAGAAACTAGACGCGTTCCAGCCCACACGGGGTATAAGACAAGGTGATCCGCTTGCTCCTTACATTTATCTTCTATGCATGGATGTTTTGAGTCAAGCGATTAATGATGCGGTGTCGAATAACGTTTGGAAACCGATCCAAGCATCGCGGGGTGGTCCGAAAGTCTCTCATATTTTCTTCGCGGATGATCTATTACTTTTTAGTGAAGCCTCGGAACAGCAAGCTATGGTCATGGAGGGAGTTTTGAATAACTTTTGTGCCGTCTCCGGGCAAAAGATTAGTTTGACGAAGTCTGTGCTATTTGTGTCCCGAAATACGCCTATAGGGGTTAGTCAGGTAATCAGCAGAAGACTGAATATGCGGATTACTAAGGATCTTGGGAAATATTTAGGTGTCCCCATCCTACATAATCGGACGACTAAGAAGACTTACGATTTCCTGATGGATAATGTACGCACGAAGCTTAATGCTTGGAAGGCTCGGACTCTTTCTCAAGCCTCGAAATGCATCCTTATTCAGTCGGTCCTCAGTGCTCTACCCTCATATGTGATGCAGACCATGGAGATCCCTGTTTCCACTCTGGATGAAATTGATAAGCATATGCGTCGGTTTTTATGGGATGATGCGGATGGCTCTAAAAGATTACATGGGCTTGCATGGAGTAAAGTATGTCAACCTAAGGATCAAGGGGGGCTTGGGTTTAAAAAGCTTAGGAATATGAACTTGGCTTTTTTGGTCAAGCTTGGATGGTTGATGCTTGTGGAGAAGGACAAGCTGTGGGTAAAAATGCTTCGAGCTAAATATGGATCACCGTTGGACACGCCCTCGACTAATCGGGTTTCCAGAACGTGGCGGGGAATTTTGCGTGGGGTCTCCATTTTGAGAGAAGGGCTTCAAACGTCTAATTTCCTTCATGAGCCCCAAGAACCGAGCAATGAAGGTGTTTATTGGATGGGAAAGGAGCAGAAATACTTTTCGGTACATAGTGCTTATTCACTTCAATTCCATTCTACTGTTTATGGTTCGGATAACAAGATTTGGGAGAAAATTTGGTCTTTGAAAGGGCCTACGAGAGGTAACCTTTTCCTTTGGAAGTTGAAACATAATATTGTGCCTTCGTTGCATTTTTTACTTAGACGACACTTGTGCAACTATAATTCGTGCCATGTATGTGGCCTTGGTGGTGATGATGAATTGCATGACTTCAGAGACTGTCGGTGGGTGATGAAGATATGGAAATTACTAGTCAACCGTGATTTTTGGTCTGTTTTTTTTGGTCAGTCGAGCTTGAGTGAGTGGATTGATGCGAATCTCTACAATGAGTTTGGAGAGGCTTCTAATGAACAACAGTGGAGTTATATTTTCCGCGAGACTGTGTACGGGGTTTGGCACCATAGAATTAAGGCTAGACATTTGGGTGTTTGGGATGAAATCCCTCCGAGTATTTTTGTGCAGGACATTAGACATAGAGTCTATGTGTTGTTGAAAGCTTTTGATTAGGTTGGTTTTTGTTTTACTCGGCATGTGCCGATTTGTATATTCTGTTTCTGATATATAAAAAGATCGAATTTCCCCCAAAAAAAAAACATAACAAAATGTTTTCGAATTTTTCAACTTTCCTTCCCAAATACTCTCTCTCCTCTTGAACCAATCTCATTCAACTACCGAAGAAATAGAAGAACAAAATCAATAGAACTCCATTTATAACACCATTATGTACGGTGTTTCATTGAGTCAACTGTTTTTTTGGTTAAAATGTAAAAATTTCATTTAACCAGCGATCAAAAAGGGATCAGGCCATTTACAATTCCACTGGGCATACCCAGGATGTAGAGCATACAATCACCAGAATACTACTCTACGTGCCATGTACAGGTAGAGCCCTATAAACATGAGTAGCAACTCTATGAGCAACATCCCGGGCAAAGGGGATCTGATCCTCAAAAATTCTAAGTTTCCTAGCCTGCCAAATAAAATAAATAGTAGCCGCAAAAGATGCCTTAATATACTTAGTTCTTCCACTTTTGCGTCTAGCATGCTTGCCAGACCATCTTAATAAGGCATTTAAAGACAAAAAATGCGTCGAGATGCCAATCCAGTGTAGAACCTTTTCCCAAACCTGTCTTGCAAAAGAGCATGTGAAAAGCAAATGATCATTTGTTTCAGTAGCAACACCGCACAATGGACATAAAATATCCGCCAAAACAAAATGCAGATTATCCCTCGTAGGAAGTCTGCTGCGAGCCGCTAACCAAAACATAAAACAATGCTTTGGTGTACTTGAGGATGCCCAAATAGTGGAAACCCATTTAACCTTTTGACCTTTGTTTCTAAAAATATCATAAGCCGAAGAGGAAATAGAAGATCTGCAAGCAGCCCATCTGGTGATCATAGACTCACAGGCGTGAATGTCCCCAAAGTAATCAATAAGAAGGTCCCTAATGTGAAAAAGACGCTTCATGAAGACAGAGTATGAGTTCTTAACTTGATGAAGCCACAATCCATCACGGAGGCCATAATAATGATGAACCCATCGGACCCAAAGAGTGTCCTTTTTACTCTGAATGTTCCACAAGTGTTTCAACAAGAGAGCATTATTCCATGCCTGAAGGTCAAATAAACCCAAGCCACCCTCATTCTTCGGGCGACAAACATCAGTCCAAGCCACCCATGCTTTCTTCGAATGCTCACCATGCGAACCCCACAAAAAATTACGAGCAATTCTACCCAATTGTTTTTGGACACTAGAGGGAATAGGTAAGACGCCCATCCAGAAGGCATGCACCCCTTGCAGGACCCCCCTAATCAGCTCAATCCTACCCGCATAAGAGAGTGACTTAATATTCCAAGACGAAGTGTAACCAATAATCCTCTTGAGATAACTACCAAAGTGAACCATTTGTAAAGCATGACCGGCGATAGGCACCCCAAGGTAGCGAAATGGGAAAAGACCAAACTCCAGGCCCGTCATAGCTTTGATTTCTTCCTTATCATCATTACAGAGGCCGGCAAGAAAAATTTCGGACTTAGCAACATTACACCTCAGTCCAGATGAATTTCCAAATTCCTCCAAAATATCCATCAAGGCACGAACAGACTCCAAACTCCCCTTAGAAAAAAGCAACAGGTCATCCGCGAAAGCGAGATAGGAAATTTTGTGCATATCACATTTAGGATGATACTTATAGCTAGGATGATTTTGTAGACTCTTAAGCATTCTTGATAAATATTCCATACCCAGCACGAAGAGGAATGGCGAGATTGGGTCCCCTTGTCTTAAACCCCTTTCACCCTTAAAAACCCCTCCAAGGATCCGTTGATCGAAATCGAAAAAGAGGTAGTCGTAACACATTCTAAAATCCATCCAACGAACTTAGCAGGAAAATTCAAACCCTTTAACATGTCTTCCAAAAAGCTCCAAGATACCGTGTCAAAGGCCTTTTTAATGTCAACTTTAATCAAGCACATGGGTAAAGCATTCTTCCTACCGTAATGTCGCAAAAGTTCTTGGACAAGGAGGATATTTTCAGCCATAAGACGTCCCTGCACGAAACCTGCCTGGGCTTCATCCACAAGTTTCGGTAAAACATGCGACAGTCTAGAGGCAATTATTTTAGAGATTGCTTTGTAGAGAACATTACACATCGAAATAGGTCGAAAATCACCAACAAATCTAGGACTATCATTTTTTGGAATCAATGCAATAGTAGAGTGATTGAGTTGTCTAAGGAGTTTTCCGTTAACAAAAAATTCTAAGATTGCAGCAGTAACATCCTCACCCACAATATCCCATGCCTTAATGAAAAATTGAGAACTATACCCATCAGGACCGGGAGACTTGTGTTTATTGATGGAAAAGATAGCATTCCTAACCTCTTCAGCAGTAACGTCATGGGTAAGAAAATGCGCATCTTGTTGATCCAGCTTCCTGCCTAGATTCAAATAATCAACATTCACAGGCAAAGTATTTTCCTTGGTCCCCAACAAGTTTTCATAGAAAGAGATAAACTCCCTGGCTAAATCCCCCCTGGAAGTAGCAAAGGAACCATCCATTCTTTCAATACAGTTAATCCTTCCTCTAGACCGAGATCTTTTCACCCAAGAATAGAAAAATTTAATGCTTCTATCCTTGAGTCTAACAGCTAGTCCTTTTGCAATTTGAGAGAAGTAGCTTCTCTCCCATTTGATCAGCTTGTTCGTATAGTTGGAGTGCAGTCTAATATTCTCCTGCAAACTGACATTACCATGCTCCTCTTGAAATTTCAGCTGCAGCTCTTCCAGAAGTACCTTAGCTCTTACAACCCTTTCAGAGATATGCGCAAAGTCCCTTGCATTCAACTGCTTAAGAACCAATTTTAAGGACTTAAGTTTTCGACAGACAATGTACATATTCCTCCCGTAATAGTTTCCCTGCCAAGCATCCCAAACCAACGACAGAAAATCCGGATGCTTGCACCACATGTTAAGAAATTTGAAATTGACTCTAGGCTGAGAATCAATCCTTTAAGTACAGATGATACCGGGAGAATGATCGGAAATGCAACCAGAGACAGGAAAATGCGATGTAGCCGTAGTAAGGCTGTCCAACCAGATACCATTAACCAAAACGTGATCCAATCTACTTTTCACCCTACCATTAGTCCATGTGAACATACATCCCGAAAATGGCAGTTCAACCATAGAGTATCTCATACAAAAATCCAAGGGATCCCTCAGCTCATATGTTGTAACCTCTCTACCATTAATTTTTTGATCGTCCGAGAAAACGGTGTTAAAGTCTCCTAAAACCGCCCAAGGCAGAGTGCAATGCAAACTAAACTGTTCCAAAGCCAACCACAAACTCCTCCTTTCCGGTACTCGATTAAAACCATAAACAAAAGAAAGCAGAATCTGTTTCCCATTCACCAAGGAAGACGCCCTGCAGTTAATAGCCTGATCTAGCAAGTCCAAGATATCAATTCTGACAGTAACAGGATTCCAAAAAATTAAGATTCTACTACCCGAATGAACTCCGAAATTATTCGCGAATTTCCAACCCCGGAAGACAGTGTTTGTCATGTACAAAAAATTCTTATCCGTAAGCTTAGTCTCCAAGAGACCAATAACATCAATTTTGTTCTTTTTCGTGAAATCAAAAACTTCACCTTGCTTAAAGGGGGAAGCAAGTCCCCTAATATTCCAGAACACACAAATCATTGAGCACAATGGGAGATATTAACCTTATCCTTATGCTTTGAGGGGTGATCCTTCAAAGCCTTCAACATTCTTCTCCTTTCTTTCTTAGACATAACTTTGGTAAATTTATCAGACTGCTCTAACTCATTCTTAATGCAATTCTCAAGTTGGATCTCAGTTTTCTCAAACTGCGACGTAAGAACGCAGTCCTCAGGCAACACAACCTCAGAGGCCTCCCTACCAATACCCTTGAAAGCCTTAGTAAGAAAAGCTTCAATATTGTCCTGACTATGCGCTTGGATATAAACCTCGGCTTGCTTTTGACCATCCGGAGGAACAAGAACCCCTGACTCTACAACATCATCAGGAAGTACAGGCAACTTTATATTCTCAGTTTCAGCTTCAGAAATCAAGTTCTTATCAAGTTTCCCAGTTGGAAGCGCAGGACTAGGCTTATTGGCCAATTTTTGACCAACTCCTTTTCTACCCTGTTCTCTTCTATTTCGCTCATCCTTCAAGAAGAGGTCATGTCCCTTGTAGGTGTGGCCAATTCTGCCACAAGTAGAGCAGTGCAACGGCACTTTTTCATAGAAAATCTCCTGTTTGTGCACCCTATCCGGAAGGGTGATGTCCAAAGTTTTAGGCAACTCTTTTGAAATGTCCACTTCAATAAGAACTCTTGCATAATTGAAGGTACCCTTTCTAGCAGTAATATGGTCAGTGCTGATTGGAGTGCCCAAATAAGAAGCAATACGGCTAAGGAAGCAAGCCTTCCAGAGGATCAATGGGAGATTAATTAATCTGACCCAAATTGGAACAAAATTCATCTCTTCATGACCAAAACTGAAATATTTAGGCATACGTTTAAGCATCAAAGGTCTACCATTAACAAAGAAAGGACCATCAGCAAGAACCTGCATTAAGTCTTCCCCCTTCTCAAATTGAAAAACAATCCATCCAGAGTCATGCATTTGCATCTTATGCTTTCCTTTCCAGCTTTTAGTAACTTGTCTAAGCGGACCCAGTCCAGGAAATGACCCACCAAAACAGCCAATCAAACATAATTCCCACTCCTGTTCCTCAGCAAAATCATCTTCAACAAAGGAAGGACCGTTGGGACAAATCTCCATCTTAGAGAGTCTAAGTCCATTCCCTTCTTTTCTGTTATCTTTAAACAAAGAAGACCAGGGAACACGCACCTGAGAGACCGAGGCAATTGAGGGTTTTATCAAAGAACCCTCATGTGCAGGTAGATCTAAAGAAGAATCGTACCCCATTCCATCATTCCTCACCGAATTATTGACATGCAGTTCCAGATCTGAGGGCAAATTCTCACATCCCAGCCTTTGCTCATCTTTTGTACATTTCTTTGCCAACGAAGGAGAAACCAAATCAGCTTCCTCAATAAAAAAAGGACCTTTACTATATCCTTGCACCACCTTACTACAAGCCTTACTGCTTGCCATAACTCAAGTGAAAAACAGAAAAAGAGCACAGAAAGAAGAGAATCAGCAGGAAGAAATGCGAGCAAATTTAGGGCTTTGTCCCCAGAGAGCTTCTCTCTCTTGATTTCACTCTCATCCAAAATCTTTCTTTTTTTGAGTCAACTGTTCACCGTATTAGGATGCATATATCATCTATTCCAATTGCTTGATATCTCTCTTCCAAGGTTTGACTATTTTATGAAAAAATATAAAACGTTTATAGCTCCACGCAATACATTTTCCTAAGTTCGGAGCAAATTTCTCCTAACAATCCATAGTTACATGCAATTTCACTTTTGTTTTTATCATCTAAGAGAAGGTTTTCCACAAAATTTTGGCTGGGGTTTTGGAGAAATCATACGGGTAGAATATTCAAGTTTAGATTCGTTAGATTAAATCGGGTGAACTCCAAAATTTTACACAGGCCAAGCGGGCACTAGTAAATCCTCTTCTCGTGGCTGCTGATTGGAATCTATATTCTTTCTCCCCTTGTTTCTCCCCCAACCACAATTCACGCTCAACTGGCTGTTCTGGGCTTCCAGCTGCCTTTCCCGTGTTTTTTTGTTTTACTGGATGTAGTTAAAGATACAGTAAACTCCATGGCTTTGAGCAATTGAGTTTTTCAATTAACCAGTTCATAACAATAATTATGCAGGCATCCCAAGAACCCATTAGTCTTGTAAACTTCGTAGCCCAACTGGATTCTTTTTTGTTTGATCATTCAGTTGAATTGAGCCCCCGTTTCAAGTTTGGGGGGCCTTCCTTATTGACGTGTCGAAATTTGCATTATGATGGAATGTATAGTTGTGTTGCTCAAAAGAAGCATAAGTCTGTGGCTTCTTTGAGTTTGAATACTAAGAATGGTGCCTTTAGGATTAATATGGCTTTAAATCAGTTAAACAGGTTCATTAAGTTGCACTGTGAGAGAATCCCTCTTGGGTTTGCCTCAACTGGGGTTTGTTCTGGTGAGAGTAACAGCTCTAGAGAGGACGGCAATGGGATTTTGGAGGGTGAGGGTGTGCCTCCTGTTAATGGTGTCGAGACAGGAAATCCCAGAAAGGTGCTTATTTTGATGAGTGACACTGGTGGAGGTCATAGGGCTTCTGCTGAGGCTATTAAGGCTGCCTTCAATGAAGAATTTCGGGACCAATATCAGGTTAGGCGTTGGTGGGTTGTTCATCCTGTCAAGTATTTGTTTGGTTTCTCTTGGCGTAGTGTGCAAAGTTGGTTAGGCTATTACGTCTGTGGTGTGTGCTTGGGTTGCATTTCCTTTATGTAATATGCTAAGATTGATGTGTCTATGTTGCGCAGGTTTTTGTCACCGACTTATGGACCGATCATACACCTTGGCCTTTCAACCAATTACCTAGGAGTTACAATTTCTTGGTAAAACATGGTTCCTTGTGGAAAATGACATATTATGCATCTGCACCTCGTCTGATTCATCAATCAAATTTTGCTGCTACCTCAACTTTTATAGCACGGTGACATCTCTTTTCTGTTTTAGTTCTTCTCTCGTTATTAAAGGCTATAGATGGCTATCAAAAGTCTTTTAGGTCTGTAGATGGAAATAAAACAGTTGGCCAAAATTATTACCTATCAGGAATGAATGATAGCTTCAGCGTTTTCGATGTACTTGTGCAGTTATGGAGTTAATAGATTGAGTAGCATAGGTAATGTTTCTTTTTCTTCGTTCAAAAAATCGTGCATGCTCTCCGCAGCCATGATGCTATGGACCTAGCAAATGCTAATCTGCTTTTTGGTTTACAGATTAGTTTAGCTTACACTGGCCGTTAAACTGAGAAGTTACTATTTTTGTTCTTCGTCACATTTTCATCAATGAAGGTTGGTTCAAGAAATGGACTGTAACAACCTGGCTTCTCGAAATTAAAGGACACCACTCACTCTCTCTCTCTCTCTCTCTCTCTCTCTCTCTCTCTCTCTCTCTCTCTCTCTCTCTCATTGGGTGTTTACTATTTAGTTTCCTTTTGCCGGCCAGATAGCTCTATTTGTTTTAATCAGAGGGAAAAGATATGATTGCTCGATGTCTTTGATGAAAATGCAATTATGCTCGTCTGAAAATTATCAACTACCAACTGTAGCATCGTCTTTTAAGCTTATTTCACTGATTAAGTTTGTTAGTCTTCACAGCGTACTAACTCAGTTAGCCCATAAAACCATGACAAACGTTACAACAAAAGACAGAATGGCATTAATTTTTCTGCTTGCAAAATTGGTGTGAGATAGCTATGTGGAAAATCTGATTGAAAATTAAATGTCCTGTATCCCACAGGGAGGTTGCCAAAGGTTTGATGAAGTATCAGCCTGACATTATTATCAGTGTACATCCTTTGATGCAACACGTTCCGCTACGTGTCTTAAGAGGGAAGGGACTGTTGGACAAGATTGTATTTACCACAGTTATCACTGACTTGTCCACTTGTCATCCTACATGGTAAGGATATCTAAAACATTACAAAAGTATGCTGCCTCATGGTACATTTGTTGATTGATTCATTTGCATGAGTAGGTTTCACAAGCTTGTAACTAGGTGTTACTGCCCATCGGAACAGGTGGCAAAACGAGCAATAAAAGCTGGACTAAAGCCATCTCAGATAAAAGTTTATGGCCTTCCAGTTCGACCTACTTTTGTGAAGGCTGTTCACCCTAAGGTTAGTAACTTGGCCTGCGACATGCCCGAAGATTTAATCAAGGCTGGTTTAGGTTTATGCATAAGTTGCCACTCAGTGGAGCAAAACATGAGCGCAGGTAGCATATTGCTGGGGTGTACGAAATAAAGCATTCTTTGCATGGAGCAGTTAAAGATTTTGGCAGTTCAAATAAGATGTCCAGGCATTCTGCCTGAGAAAATTTAGTATTTGACTCTGGGGAGGCCATTTGATTGAACTGAAATATGGTGTTGAGTGATTTATAAATCCCAGCCGTTATACTGGTAAATGTCATGTCAGTTGTCCAACATACATCGTGTTTCAGGGAGTAAAGAAACATAGCCATGAATCTTTTGTTAGCATAGTGGTTACTCAGAATAGTTCTGGAATTGCATATTGATAGGGACTTGAACCTGAAAACTTTAGTATTTGACCATGGTCATGCATTTATTATTTAAGACTCAGTCATTGAGTTGTTAATGCTATAGCTATTAAAACCAATTTTTTGATCGTATATTTGCATTTGCTATTTAAGTCCTTTAATTGCATTTCCTACTCTTGAACTGAACCCGGTCACTAAAAATCAGGATTTTTTAGAAATTATGTACAAATGTTATTAGAGTTGTTAAATATGGAAGTCAAGTGAGCTAAGGATCCTTTGATCATGAACATTATGTTATTCAGTAACGTTGAAAAAGATTTCATTCATTTTAATTGTCTTAGAGTGAAGTGTTCCATTGCTGTCTTAGCCTAAAGTGTTCCATTGCTGTTACTATCCTTCAATAGCCAGCTATGAGTTGGACAAATAGCACCCATTCACCTCTCGGTACAGTAGGAATATATTTGCTCTGGAAATCATTTCTTTGGTGCTGGATTGCATACTTTTGATACATTAACCGTGTCCTATGATAAGCTATTCGATCAAATATGCTCAATTTACTTTTCAGTTTTCCCTATTCATCAGGTGTATGTTGAATTGTAGGTAGAGTTGAGGAGGGAGCTAGGAATGGATGAGTACCTTCCGGCAGTCTTGTTGATGGGCGGTGGGGAGGGAATGGGTCCTATTGAGGCTACTGCTCGAGCACTTGGTGATTTTCTATACAATGAGATAACTGGGGAGCCCATAGGCCAAGTCCTTGTGATATGTGGACGCAATAAAAAGCTTGCCAGCAGATTACTGGCGATGGACTGGAAGATTCCTTTCCAGGTAATTAGCTTGTTAAGGTGATATCCTTCTGTCATCCCCCCCTCTTTCCTTTTTGCCCCTTTTGCCCCTTTTGCAGTAACTCTGTGGAAACTTTGTTGGCAAAACTGTTTCTGCCATTTCAATGCCTGGGATCAGTAAGTTTTACATGTAATAATTACCCCCATCTCTAAATGGCAAATTCATCAGATCGAGTATGGTGTTTGGACCGGATAACTGTTAGACAGTCAAATACATATTTTTACGGTGCGGGGACAGCAGTATAATGAATCGTTTGCACAAAAATTATCTTGTGCTTGAAATTATGCTTATAAGTGTTCGAGTTTATTGGTAAAGTTGGCGTGTGATATCATGACCAGGTTTGCTTCAAATTCTGTGTAATACATGAATGAAATGTGTAACCATAAAAATTGGAAAAGGATAAGGAAAAAAGGAACTGTTGTTTTACACATTCCTTGTGTACTTTCGCTGTCAGAATTGTAATGTAAGATTTTTTTTAAGTACATTTGTTCCAAGCACTCTTGTCCAACCGGAAAACCAAACAATTGAAATGAGTATATTTGTATGTGAGTCTTATCTGCCTGGACATGAGAATTTGTTGTGATACATGCATCACAATGCTGGTTTATTGATTCCAATCCTGCATGTCAGACAATTCTCTTGTTCTAGCTTCTCTAAACTTCTTCAGTGATTTTCTTAAATTTGTACTGATCTGATGTCTTCTTTAGTTTTCATATACAACATATTTTGGAGCAGGTTTATCTTTGTCCTGAAGAAAAGGTTATTTATTTTAGGTGAAGGGCTTTGTCACCAGAATGGAGGAATGCATGGGTGCTTGTGATTGTATAATTACTAAGGTAGTCACCTCCGACTTTCTTCATAGAGTCTGGGAAAAGAGAAGAAAAGTTAAGAAAAGCATTAGACCAAAAAAAAAAAAAAAGACATTGTGATATGTCTTGTATCTCTGTAGGCTGGGCCAGGAACTATTGCTGAAGCTATGATTTCTGGTCTTCCTATAATTCTGAATGGCTATATTGCAGGACAGGTAACCCCGCCCACCCTCTTCCTTTGCTTCCTTTTCTCTTCTTTTTTTCCCCTTAAATGCAGGATAGGTAACTGATTTGTAGCTCTTCAATGTCTACCCACTGGAGGTGTACTGGTTTTTCCATCTCAAACAACTATCATATTCTGGTTTCAGGATTAGTGTCAAATGTTATTCGTGCCATTAAGTCCCATGTGATCCTTTAAGGTTCTGTTGTTTTTTATGCTTGTTTAGGTTAGTCATATTATGTTGTAGATCACATGACCTAAGTTGTTGTAGCTTTATTCATGCAGAAGTTTGGATGCTGTATTGGTCTATTGGTTGTCAAGTTGTATTGAGCTTAATGATTTATTAGTCGCCTCTTTGAAGGATAAATATTCAGGGCATATGCCTCTTTCCTTCTTGCCCTCCTATATTTGTGGCTCCCTACCAAGAGAGGACAAAAAAAGGCAGTTTTCCAGTTTTATATCCTATTAAGCTTTTGGGGGTAGGGGTGTTTGGAGGGGAGGACAGAGTATTATGAGTATTCCTTCTTGTCAGATTTGTCTTTCTTTGCTCTCTGTGTTTAGGGGTTTGTATTGAACATTTTCTCAAAGCCATCATTCCATCATCGGAGCTTTTTGGTTTTAGGAAGCTGGGAATGTGCCATATGTTGTTGAAAACGGTTGCGGAAAATTCTCAAAATCTCCGAAGGAGATTGCCAATATAGTTGCAGAATGGTTTGGTCCAAAGGCTAACGAACTGAAAGCAATGTCACTGAATGCGCTGCGACTGGCAAAACCGGATGCTGTGTTCAAGATTGTCCATGACCTTCACGAGCTCATCAATCAAAGAAAGCTTGTACCTCAATGCTCTGGTTAGTACTGGTACAAAATTCAAATTTCGCTGAGCAAGAAAGAAACTATGGGCCATGAGTCCTCACGCATGTCGTCGGTGATGTGTGAGAAAGTGAAAGTGAGTTGCAGCAGAAACTGCAGATCGGGTAACCATAGATGCCAATTGAAGTTTGAGCTTCTCTTTACTGATTTGTGGACTGTTACAATAAATGTCGTAGCCACACTGTTTACTTCATCATGTGTCGATTTTCCGGGATGTACAGACTAGTCGTAGAGCCTGATGCATGTCCAGAATACAGTTGCAGATTACATGATAATTGAACAGGAAGTTATAGGTGTGACCAGAAAGACTGATTGACTTGTATGTGTCAAACATATAACTGAACCAGAATGCTTAACTGTAACCTTTGTGGTTATGAAGCTAACTTGACAAGCTTTGCTGCTTGATAAATGATTAATTACACAATTGCCCGTCATGCATGAAACAGTTGAATTTCTTGAGCCTAACTCCCAATACTACATCATGTTAAAATGCCATTGTATCAAATAGCGAGACAGCAACGCGAAACTGGTGCAGATCTTAATCCGTCCTCAAACCCAATGTAGGTCTTTTTTTTTCTTTTTGGAAAAAAAAAAATCGTCGTATTTGCGGTTTTTTGTTTTGCTTTTTTATTTTTTTCTACTAATTATGTCGCATGTTCAATACGCTTTCCTTTTTAACATGACGTTAAATTTTTGTAAGTGAGGAGATATCGAGGAGGAAGCATGCAAGAGAATATCCTAATCCGAACTAAAGAGAGAATAGGACGCTTATACTCACTCCATTACATCATGCCGTTTTAGTCGTAAGTGTAAAAGATTATTTAATCTAACTCTAAAGACATTTACCATCCCGTCTTAAAAAGTTTCATGGGTTTAAATCGGATAACTCAACGTTCTATTAGATATTAGGAACATTGCTTAGTGTCTACAATAAATATATACCTAAACACGCCCTGTCTATTGACATTATCTAAAATCTTACACTGCGTCTGTCGAAATTTGGATATGTATGATTGGATATAATCTACCATTTTGGTACCAATAAAACTAAGTCTTAATATTATGGTATTTTGTCGTGTATAGAAGTCATGCGAGGGGGAAAACATCCATTGTATGATCTTGTGAGGCATGTAAAAAAAATAAAAAAAATAGATTGAAAGACCCGCATAAGAATTTTCCCTTTTCCTTTTCTTTTTTCCTGGAAAGCCTCGTATAAGTTAGGTTCATCGGCTGTTAACGAATCATAATACAACCATTTGATGTCGAGCGGTGAATTCCCAGAACTTCTATTGGTCGGTGAAGGCATTTTTATGTGGATGGTCAACAATAATGGTGAAAAAGAGATCCTAGTGTCTTTGTCAGATTGGTATGTTACACTATGTTTGGATGTGCAACATCATGGCCAGAATTCAAAGCTAATTAGTTCTTCATATTAAATATAGTGGAAATTGGCATTCTAATTATAAAAAGAAAAAGAAAACAAAGTAGAAATGGTAGATATCCATGCTCTAAATCTGGTCTTTTAACACATTAACTACATTAATTCATAAAGTTTTTGTCCCCTCCGTTGGGTCCCCGTCCCTGTCTAAGGTAAAGAATAAGTCTGTTTAAGTAATATCTTCTGAATACCGTGTTGTAGAGAGAGAATATGTCTCTCTTCTCTCTATGAAGAAATCACATCCATCTCTTTTGATCTTCACCATTCCACAATTTCTCATCCTATCTATGAAGGAATCACATCCTTCTCTCTATGAAGGAATCACATCCATCTCCTTTGATCTTCACCATTCTACAAGTTCTCGTCCTCTCTCCTTTCTTTCCTTCATGTCTTACTAGTTTTCTTAAAAATTTACCCTTTCTCTGTTACTCAAATGGCAAGAACCAAAGCAGCTAAGGCTGCACTGAGGCTAAAAAAAGCTGCCAAGAGGGGTGGCACTATGGTTTCTAGCTCAAGTGTGAGTTATATGTCTTCTAATCATGAAATGAAGAAGATGCAGAACATGGCCCTGGGACAAAGTTCATGTGAACCTAAGAAGCCAACTAAATTGGTCAAATACGTGGTGTTTCAAGGTCAGGTTCTAGTAATTCTTTCTCATTTCATGAAAGCTTTGATGATAAAGGCTCAACAACTAAGGCTCATAAGTTTGGGAAACATATTACTGTTGAGGTGGGTGAGGAATCTGGTTCTTCATCCAAGAATGTTTATTCTCAAAACTTGGCACCAAGTTGTCAAGTTGCTACTGTAGCTTGCTCCTCCAGCAAAAATTCTATGGAAGACGTTCAGCAGGAAGATGAGTTTGCCCATCCAAAATCTGGTTCATTGGACAAAGGAAGGGTTGATGGGACTAATCATGTCTATCAGCCAACTACCAAACACCCTTTTGCTCCTTCCCACGTGATCCAGACAACTTTCGCTCCAACAAATGGTAACTTGCCACCTGGAAGGTCTTTGCCCACTAGTTTGTTGCCAGCTGAATTAAGTTCCTCTGACTTGCGAGCTGGGCAAGCCAACTCAACCCATAGAGATGAATTCTTGGCAGGACGAATCCCATCTTCAAGTCCTTTTCACCAAACTCGTGCTCACCAGTCTCCTTATAAGGGCAGGTGCTGGAATTCATTGTTTACTAACAACAGAAAAACTGACCACTGCTTAAAACTTTGTAAGGTTGATGTTGTTTCTCCAAAGAAAAGGCACATAAATGTTGATAACCTGAAAACAGATGAAGAACTAGAAAGGTGCTAAGTAAGCTGCTTTGTTGGGAGGTTCCCGAGAAGACAAACAGTTTATAATCTTTCAAAAACTTGGGAGGTTAAGCACAATATTGGTTTTTATGCTTCTGATTGGATAATCTTCAAATTTGACACGGTAAAAAATATAGAGGAGATTCTATATGCAGGGCCTTACATTGTTTTTGGTCGATCTTTGATCCTTAAGAAAATGCTTAGATTTTTTTTACTTTTAGTGCTACTGAAATGGCACATGTGCCTGTCTAGTTAAGTTTCCAATCATCCGAATTCTCTCTGGGTGGAACACGTTTTGTCTCTCGTATGATCTCAGCTTGACACCCCCTGCATGCTAACCAGCTTACTACCAACAGGAGTTCTTGGAATTATGCCAGATCTCAGGTGGAGGTGGGCTTAAGTAAAGAATCGATAACCCAAGTTGAGTTAGCCATGTCTGATGGTACTACAATAATGCAAACTGTTGCATATGAAAAACTCCCATTGTTATGTAAAGACTTCAAGTAACTGGGTTATAGCATTGGGAGCCATAAAAAGAGCCCTCATCAAACTGATCATGTGAATGTTGAACACATGCCTGCAGCAACTCCAGCCACATCTGTTACCTACACCCCTCTTATTCCTCCGTCTAGGAAGAACACTAAGAGGAGTGACAAGAAACTGCCTCCTACTAAGTTGGACAAGAAACCTGAACTCACCACTGATGGAATTGCTTCCAGGTTGGATGTTGAACAAGTCCATGGTTCGGAGCTTGTCATTGCAATGCCCATCCAGGCTTTGTCCAGATAACATAATGAAACTTGGCATAACATGGGCAAGATTTTGTTGCTGAACCTTCTTCACACGTGCATGATATGCCTAACCAGCATCAAGGTAATGTCCACATTGATCATCCTTCTTCACACGTGCATGATATGCCTAACCAGCATCAAGGTAATGTCCACATTGATCATCATGTAGGCAGACTCAAGTCCTTTCAAAATGATGGTTTCATAGAGGTGTTGACTAGAACCAAGGCCATTGCTAAGAAGAAAGCCCTGAAATATGTGAATAACAAGAGCATGTTAAGGGGTAACACCTAACTGTTAATATGATTATAGGTTTTTGGAACATTAGAGGCTGTAATAAGCCTCTCAAACGAAATGGTTTGCATAATTTTCTCAAGAGATACAAAATAGATTTTTTGGTGTCTTAGAGATTAAATTAAATAGTCAAATGTTCATGTTCCTGAAATGTAAATTTCAACAATGGCAATTTGTACAAACTTTTGATTCCCATAATGGTAAAAGGATTCGAATTTGTTAGAATCCATCTGCAGTAGTAGTTTAGTCTATCAGCCAGACTCTTTTTTGTAAGGTTCGCTCCTTAGTTTCTGGTCACACTTTCTTTGCTACTTTTGTGTATGAGTTTAACCAGCCTGTGGACAGGAGAAGTTTGTGGAATACTATCTCTGCCCAGAGTCAAGATCAGTCTACTCCCTGGATTGTCCTAGGGGATTTCAAATGCATTCTCAGTGAGGAGGAAAGGATGGGAGGCAAGCCAGTCAAATACTATGAATTGAAGGACCACTCAACTGATTTCTTCAAAATGGTCTGATGGAGATTTTCAATTCTGGATGCTTACATAATTGGGATAATGGCACTTTCAAGTCCAGGCTTGATAGGGCATGTCTTACAGCTATTTTGTAGAGGACTTTCCTTTGGACAAAACACACTTTTTTCGTGCAGGTTGTTTGTCTGATCACTCTTCCTGTATTCTCAACCTATCTGATCCTAGTTCTTTTGGCAGAACTCCTTTAAGTTCTTCAACATGTGGGTAGACCATGATTATTCCTTTCAATTGTTAGGTATCATTGAAATGACATATTTTATGGCTCTGCCATGTACAAGTTGTGCAAGAAGCTCAAAGCCTTAAAATCTCCTCTCACGGAGCTTAACAGAAAGGCTTTCTCCCATATTTCTACCAAGACTGATAAGATAGTGGAGGACCTGGAATGTATGCATGAACTTTGGGGATCTACTGAGTGGAAGGTCAGACTGGAAACCCAAAGGCATTTAGCCTTCAATCTGAAGGAGGCTGAGAGGAAATACTTCTCCTAGTTGGCCAAAGATAACTAATTCTGTCTGAGTGACAGTTTTACTAAGTTCTTTCACTCTATAATCAAAAGGAACATATCCAAGAATAGTATCACTAGTGTTTAGCTAAATGATGGCACTATGCCTACCTCAATTGAGCAAGTTGCATAGCAGTTTGTCCAGTTCTTCACTAACTTACTGGGCAATAAGCAGCCTATTAAGGAAATTAACCTAAATGCCCTCCATGGAGGTTCTATGCTCTCTCCTTAGCATTTAATCAACTTACCTGCTCCTGTTTGGTTGATGAAATAAAAAAGGCTCTTTTCTCAATAAGGAAAGATAAGTCTCAAAGCCTGATGGGCATTCTTCCTATTTACTTATAAAGGCCTCGGTAATTGTTGTGCCTGATCTGATTGCTGTTGTGCAGGAGTTCTTCAAAAATGGTCTCCTTCTTAACCAACTCAATCATGCCACCGTTGCTCTTGTGCCTGAAGAAACCCAGTCACCAAGGTGGAGGTCTACATGCCTATCTCATGCTGGAAAGTCATCTATAAGGTTATCTTAAGATAATAGAAACTAGACTTGCTACTATTTTGGAGGACTTTGTAAATCCTGCACAGGCTTGGTTTCTGAAATGGAGACTATGATGGAGAATGTCTTCTTGGTCCAGGAGCTCATCAGAGGCTATGGAAAAAAGGTACCTTTTTTAAGTGCATGCTCACAAGGTTGACAACATAAAAGCCTTTGATTCTATAAATGTGGTTTTTCTCAAGGACATGCTTACTGGCTTGATGTTCCCCATCCTTTACATCAGCTGGATTATGGAATATATCTCCACTGCCACTTACTTTGTGTCCATTAATGGTCATCCCTATGGTTTCGGTAAGGGTAAGAGGGGCCTCAGACAAAGAGACATGTCACCTTTTAAGTTTGTCAATGGAATAGAATATCTCTCCAGACTACTTAGAAGGCTGCTCCATAATAATGATTTCAATTTCCATCCTAAGTGTACTGAGTAGTGCATTAATCATCTTTATTTTGTTGATGATCGCATTATGTTTTCCAGAGGGGATGTCAATTCAGTACAAAATCATGCATGCACTAAATGTCGTTAGGGCTGCTTTGGGCTCATGGCTAACATGGCTAAGTCTTAACTTTTTCATGCTGGCCTGTGGGGAGAGGCTAACTGGCTACATACTATTACTAGTTTTGCTGAAGGCACTATGCCTTCCAGATATATTCGAATCCCAATAGCTGGTGACAAGCTTCAGGTCACCCACTACTTAGCCTTCCTGGGCAAATTGATGGACAAAGTTGGTCTTTGGAATGGTACCAAGTTATCATCCTATGATGGCAGACTGGAACTGATCAGATCAGTACTACAAGGTGTTAGTTGTTCTTGGCTAAGTGTCTTGCCTTTTCCTGTCTCTGTGAGGGATCTTGTTAATAGAATTTCTCTACACTTCTTATGGGGAATTCTACTATTGGGTCTAGGAAAGCTTCGCTTTCTTGGGAATCATCATCATCATCATCCGTACCCAGTATATCCCAAAGTCTGAGGGTGGTGTGGTGGTTCTAGAACTTAAAGCCTAGAACCTTGCATTGCTGTCAAAGCACTTATAGGGCATTTATCATAAGAAAAACTCATTGTGGGTGCAATTGATGAATACAGATACAAACTATACAGAACTCTTTGGACAAGGGTGGGACAAAAAACTGATTCACCCTCTTGAAGAAATTGATGGATATCAAGGACAAGCTGCTAACCAATGAGGGTTCAATGTACTGTGCTATGACAATCCTCTTATCCTGGACAGTTGATGGGGTGTTAAAACCTCAACAGGCTTACCACTTCTTCAGAGCCAGAAGAGTTAGGGTTAATTGGGCCAAGATTGTATGGGATGGTGTCATCACTCCTAATCATTTTTTTACACTTTGGTTGGCTGCTCTTCAAAGGCTGCCTACCAAAGTCAGGTTTAGGTTCTTGCATGATATCCTTGTGCATTGTGCTCTTCTGCCCAGAATCCAATCATCACTTATTGTTCTAATGTCCTGTGGTAAAGGAGGTCTAGCAAAACATCTCATCATGGCTTGGCATGCCAAACAAAGTTTGCTCCCTCTCCACAATATTGGCTTAGTGCACCAAGAAGCATAAATGTAAACTATTGAGATCCAAGGCTGTAGCGACCCGTCCTGAACCCTAGTACTCGAAACGACTCACCCGCCGTATCTCGTTAAGGAGGATACAAGGCGTCAGTACAAATCAACTACACGTCCACAAAATAACGTATATCGATGTCAGTGGAAGTTATAAACAAAAAAACCCTCGATAAAATAATCATCATCATTAATACAAATGTCTAGGAAATCTAAATCGATACACTGGTCAAATGTAGATAAACACTAATATCCAAAATATATAAAACTCGAATATCAAAGTAACTGCCTCCACTAATTCCTCGAGAGTCGGATCCGAATATCCTCAGTCTCGCAATCTCCATTCCCAGTCATCCACAATATCCTAGCTCATTCACCTGTCTACCTGCAAAACTGATTGATGGAGGGGGGGGGGGTTGAGCGACATACATCGCCCAGCAAGTAGCCCTACTATATTTACTATAGGATCATACACAGAGAAGCAAGTGTAAACAAAATAAATAAATAACGAAATATAAAATAGCATGCTTCTCTTCACAAATAGAGTTTACCTTTTTACTTTTCTAACCAGTCAAGCAAGTAATAATACATAAGCACATAAAGAACAGCAATCATAACTAACACCAACAACTGAATTGTAGGACAAACACATATTCACCCAATTAAATGCAGTGCACAATTTCATGATACATGCCTTTTCACACTACCGTGTCACACACCCGATCACATCATATCACACGTTATGCTCTTTCTATCCATGTCATGCAATGCATGTTCCGGGGTCCTAACACACGCTTCGTAACGTGGAGTCAGCGCACACGTTCCGTAACGTGGAGTCAACACACACGCTCTGTAACGTGGAGTCAGCGAACACACGTTCCATAACGTGGAGTCAGCCGAACACACGCTCCGTAACGTGGAGTCAGCGAACACACGCTTCGTATCGTGAAGTCACTCGTCCCGAAGGGATGCACGTGCCATGAATGCTGCACACTTTCACACTTCCGGTTCTCCTATGTTGCATGCTCCGTTCTATATTGCGTATTACATATATTGCATAGTTACCTTGTATTGCATGAGGTTCATTACTGTATTTTATCTTCTACCGTTATTTTATCTTTCTAGACTTTATTTTAGGTTTCTATACGTTATTTTATCTTCCGTAGGTTTTCAAACACTTCATTCTTTTATTTATTTATTTTTATATTCCCTTACTATTTTTTTCCTCTTGCTTTAATTTTCTTTTCTTTTCTCTCCTTTTCCTCCCCCTTTTCCTTTTATTTTAATTTATTTTACTTTATTTGATAGGTTTCTAAATTCCTTATTCTGGCTAACCACAACTTATTCACCATTATAATATAAATAAATTTAGATATCATATATAAGTTGGCCAAAAATAGTTTATATAATTATTATATATATATATATATTTCAACTCCAAAAATAATGTAAATAAATATACTTCTATTCCAAAACAATTTATATAATTAAAGATATATTTAAATCCAAAAATACTAAAATTACATATCAAATTTTATCCAAAAACGGTTTACACAAATATATATATATATATATTCAAAAGACGACATACCTAAAAAAACGCTTTGGCGATCATCTGAGATCGTCCAACCCCGCCGCCGCTACATCAATGTCGACCTCAGGGCCGGCGGCTACGGCCGTCCGGTCCTTCGCCGCTGTACTGGCTGGATCTCCGGCACCCGTTCCTTCCACCATATCACAAAAACAACCTCAGCGGTATAAAGGCTTGCCCTCTATCGTTTTTGATGAATCTGAGGTAACTGCATTATTGTCTCCATTTCGATTTTCATTGGTTGGATCTTTTTGGAATGGACGACCGTCAATGGTGGCATTGCAAAAGGCCCTTGATCGCATAGGTTTTGTAGGCTCCGTTCATGCAGGGTTACTCGATAAGACTCACGTACTCCTGCGATTCGAGAAGGAGGCTGATTACAATCGCTGTTTTGGACGTAGATCATGGAATATTCTTGGCTTTTATATGCGAATTACCAAATACACTCATGATTTTGATCCTAGATATGATGCTCCAATTGTGCCAATATGGATATCTATGCCTGGTTTGCCTGTGTATTTGCAGAATGAAAAAGCACTCTTTGCCATTGCTGCTATGCTAGGGTCTCCTATTCGACTGGATGCCGCCACTCAAAAGGTATTACGTCCGTCCGTTGCAAGAATCTGTGTGGAAATTGATGTTTCCAAAGAATTACCCACTAAGCTTCACATTCAAAGTATAGATCATCATCATTATCAGACTGTGGTTTATGAAGATATACCGGATTATTGCTCAAAATGCAATCTTTTAGGCCATAAACGTGATCGCTGTGGAGAGGCAAATACCAATCCTCCACCACCGCCGCCACAACAATGGCGCCCTAAGTCTGCTGTTGATGTACGTCAACCATCCGCTGATGCAGTGGTTGAGTCTCCTAATTTGCAGCAACAGGAAAACAATATAACACACGAGAATGAAAACAATGCTGTATTGTTTGAGGATCCCCCTGCGCCAGATTGTATGCCAACAGTGAATTCAGACATTCTAACGCATGAGAAAATTGATCCCACGCTGCAACACCGAGCTGACATGACCAGATCCCATAATGATACTAAGCTAGGTCAGGATACATCTTCACCAGACATTCTGCACACCTCGTCTGAGTCGGATCTTATTGAGTTACCCCATCCAGTACTTGAACTGGCTGCTATCCAGGAAGATTACCGACAAACATCAGACTTGTTATCCTTGCGCATGCCCAGGACAAAAGAGGGATCTTCGGATGCTGAACTGTTGCATAGAATCTCTAATCCAACTCATGAAACTGATGCAGATGGCTTTATTCCATGCATACGTAAACGTACTCGCCGCTTGCATTCTCAGGTTCCTAGGCCCCCTCGTCATGTCATCATCCGCAGTGCTGCTCGCTCTTCAAGCTCTACCCCGCAAATGTCTCAATGAATACACTAACGTGGAATTTGCGAGGGCTACGCACTTCTATGCCTCGCTTAAGACTGCTGCTTAATCAGTATAGTATACAATTTCTCTTTCTCATAGAACCATAACAACCTGAATCACGTTTATCCAGAGCTCAAATAAACTTAGGTTTTACTGCTTCACAAAGTGTTTGTGAGGGACGCGCGTGGTGTTTTTGGAGAACTTCTAATCTGCAACTCCTGGATGTTTGTTTATTGGAGCAAATTGCGCACCTTCGCTTTCGGTTAAATACACAGCAAATTGTACTTATCTCTTGTGTTTATGGTAGACATACTGTACAACACAGACAGACTCTTTGGCAAGAGATTAGACGCTGTTATGATGATTGTAGGAACCCATGGATTATATCGGGGGACTTCAACACATTCTTGTCGCCTTTGGACCATAAAGGTACATCACGCCCTTCTCTTTCAGCTCTCCAGGATTTTAATGATACGGTGCAATATTCTGAGTTGCAGTTGGTACCTCATCTTGGAACGCGCTATACATGGCAAGGTGGTCGTGGTCTAGGACGTGTATGGCGTAGGTTGGATTGGGTATTCTGTAATGAAAGCTTTTATAATGTTTTTCCAATGCTGAAACTAACTCATCTCAGTCGAACAACATCAGAGCATTGTCCGCTGTTGCTACAATGTTCGATTGATATCCATCACGGTCCAAAACAATTTTGTTTTTTGACAGCATGGACATCACATCCGGACTTTATGGTCTTCGCCAAAGCAGCTTGGTCATCAATCCTACAGTCGGTGGTATGCGCGGTTTGTGTGCAAAGCTGCAAGCATTCAAGAAGGACATTAGGCAATGGAACAAGGATGTATTTGGTAATGTCTTTAGTATGGTAGAACATGCTGAACATAGAGCACGTTTAACAGAGCTTGCGTTTGATCATGAGCCTAATGAGCATAATTGTATGACATATTTTGAAGCCCAATCAGAACTGCGCCATGCAACAAATATAGAAATGGAATATTGGAAGCAAAAAGCTAGGGTTAAATGGCTAAAGGAGGCCGACTGTGGCTCACGCTATTTTTATTCTATTGTTAAAGATAAACATCACCGACAGCGCTTGCATGGCATATATCGTGAGGATGGTAGTTATTGTGATACTCCTGATAGTATTGGAAGTGCTGCAATGGAGCACTTCACACGCATGTTTACAGCTCAGATGGTAGAAGATGCCACAACATTCTTATCCTCAATTCCCTCGTTGGTTACTGCAGAAGAAAACATAATGCTCACTGCTCTACCGTCTTTAGATGAAGTAAAAACGGCTGTGTGGAGTTAGATCCTCATAGCGCTGCAGGTCCAGACGGCTTTAATGGTTGGTTTTTCCGTACTTGTTGGGAGGTTATTTGCACGGATGTACATAAAGCGGTCCAAGAATATTTTCTGGGCTTCCCAGTCCCATGTGCCATGGCACACTCGATGATTGTGTTGATACCCAAAGGAACATCTCAATGCATCTTT
The DNA here is from genome assembly GCA_036186865.1 of Eustoma russellianum. Taxonomy (NCBI): domain Eukaryota; kingdom Viridiplantae; phylum Streptophyta; class Magnoliopsida; order Gentianales; family Gentianaceae; genus Eustoma; species Eustoma russellianum. The sequence continues at coordinate 23,901,349 of AP025059.1, forward strand.
AATGATTTTAGGCCTATTGCTTTATCTACTTTCATGAGCAAGGTCCAAAAGCGCATTCTAGCCACACGGTTGAACAAACTGTTGCCAAAGATCATCTCTCCAGAGCAAGCAGGATTTCAAAAGGGAAGGGGCAGTACGGAGCAAGTCTTATTAGCCAATGAATTAATACATTGGCTGGATAAAGGTACGCGTCCACATAAAGCAATACTCAAACTGGACATGGCAAAGGCCTTTGATAGGGTAAATTGGCAATACTTAAAATCCATCATGCAGCGTTTTGGCTTTTCCACAATGTTTATCACTTTAGTTCTAAATAATTTGGAAGCTACACATATCTCGATTTTAGTGAATGGCATGCCACATGGGTTTTTTAGGCCCACAAGAGGGGTCAAGCAGGGGGATCCACTCTCGCCTCTTTTATTTATTATAGCAGCAGAGGGTTTTACTCGAGGTCTTAAGCTCCTAGTTGATCAAGCAGTTCTTCGGTCATACTCTATCGGCCGCATTCCTATGACCATCACACATTTATCTTATGCGGACGATTTGCTTATATTTCTTGCTGCTAGACGGCCAAATTTTCGGACTTTTAAGCATTTTCTATCTACTTACGAAAAAGTTTCGGGACAAGCAGTAAATTGGCATAAAAGCTCGGTGGTATATTCGAATATAGTTTCTGTTTCGCAGCGTCATGTATATACTACCCTTCTAGGTATGCGGCAGACAAGTCTCCCAGTGAAATACTTGGGCTCCTATCTTCATAAAGGTATCACTCGCTCTTCTTACTGTCTAGACCTGTTACAACATGTGGACTCTAAATTAAATGGTTGGCACGCCAAGATCTTAAGTACTGCTGGCAGTGGCGGAGCCAGAAGTCCTTTCTTGGGAGGGCACTGATAGGCTTCACCACAGGAATATCACCGGTCACCGTTTTGGACAGGAAAAACCGACAAAATCTTCTAGACATATTTTTGTATTATAACATAAATTACGTAAAAGAAAACATATATACCAACCAATGTACAAAAAAAATACACAACAAACAATATGTGGATAATAATTATTAAGTGAATATAGTAATATACATCAATACATACCTTTTATTTACCTATTGTAGGACGAGAAGGAGTTGTCAAGGGATGCAAAAAGGTTCTTCTAGATGACATTGATTGAAATTGTTGCATAATATCTTCATCTTAAATGGTGCTAAAAATTTCATGATCAAAGTAACACAATAAACAATCCGATAATACGTCATCCCCCAACCGGTTGCGTAGATCAGTCTTGACGATATTAATTGCAGAAAAAGTTCTTTCAACACTAGCCGTTCCAACAGGTAAGATCAATGCTAACTCGATGAGTCGATATACTAAAGGAAAGTAATTGTGATAATTTTTCTCCACCATCTTCTTTGCAAGATCTCCAAGATTATTTATATTAGAGAATACTTCATTTGATTTCATATCGACAATGTAATTGTGAAGTTGATGATCAACCTCTATTCGTTCAAAGGAAGCGAAGTCATCTGGATATAACTCAGCAAGATGCAAAAATTCACCATGATTAAAGTTTGTAAAAGAATTTGAAGGATCAAGACACATTATACATCTAAGTAAATCCGTGTTTGCCTCTGTGAAGTGTTCATCCATTTCCATAGCAATAATGTCAATCACCTAAGAATTTATATGAATAAAAGTTAATTGCGATATAGACAAATTAATCATTAATGTCATTTGTATCGACACAACAAAGATAAATGAAGTACCTTTATGAAGATTTTTGCACGAAAATGATGAGAGTATGTCATCGGTTTCACTACCTTTACGCTTTTTTCTAGACCGGCCAATGACAACATCTTCCATATTAGGCACATCAATTTTATGTATTTCATAAAACTCAGGCTTCTTTCAACAAATTATCCCCACTAACCACTCTATATTCTTGTAAGCTCTTTTTCACCCAGTTGATCGTATTAAGAGCACACCCTATGTTTTGATCTCTCACTTGTAGAATCTTAGAAAATGTACTTGTCATTCCTAAAATTTTCAACATAAACTTTCCAACAAATACAAACTCAAAAGAGTTCATCTTATCGATCAAACCCGACGCAGTATTTTGGATATCTGATTTCTCGCTATCCTCGTATTTTGGTAAGTTTTAGACACATTTTAGTCATTTAGTAGAGAATTAACGAATGCTAAACACTATGTAACCACGTAACAGAGAGTTAGTGTTTTGTCAAGGAGAGACACACTTTGAACTGGATGGCCAAAAATACAACTACACATATCTATGTATATAATTTTTTTCGTCGATGTTGGGGGGGCACGTGCCCCCCAGGCCCCCCTTCCCTCCGCCCCTGACTGCTGGTAGACTTTTGCTCATCCGTTCGGTCCTTCTATCTATACCTTTGCATGTTCTGGCTGCTTCCTCTATTCCGCGTAGTGTTGTTCAATCGTTAGAAAGGCGTTTTGCAGTATTCCTGTGGGGGCCTGATCGTCGTCATTGGGTTAAATGATCTACTATTTGTTGCGCAACGAATGAGGGAGGTCTGAACATTCGTAGCCTAGATGTCATTCAGCGTGCCTATGCAGCAAAACTATGGTGGCAATATCATGTGAGTACTACATTGTGGGGTGTATATATGTGTCTACGCTACCAAAGAAATCAGACATTTGTTCCACATATATATGATTCTCCTGGATGGAAACGCATTTTCCGTATTCATCCACAATGTCAGACATTAGTACAATGGTCTAATGAGACACCAGTTTGGCCGAACTCCACGGGCCAATTTCTGCTAAAGGATGCATATGAGGCCTTTCTAATTTCAGCGCCATCGCTATTATCTAATCAAATAGCCTGGATGCCACGTCAACGTCCAATGATTCAGGTATTTCTTTGGAAACTTTTGCATAATGCACTGCCTTTACCAGATGTTCTTTCCCGATTTAGCCAGGTGCTTCTAATCATATGTCCATTTTGTCGTGCGGACTCTGCCTCTCATAATCACATCTTTTATCATTGTTCCCAAATAAGGCCCGTTCGACGTTATTTCAATGACTTACTAGACATTCGTGCGAGTCAAGCTAATGGCTGGCGCAGCTTCCTTCTTTCGGTGTGGATGGAATCCGCAGGTGGCTTTCTTGGTTGTATGCAACGCATATATACTGGCATCCTAATTTGGAATATATGGAAGATATATGCAGAATTGGTGTTCGGTGATGGATCTTGGTCTCAACAAATGCTCCTCAAGAATATTCGGCTTGATATGTTTCTATGGGCCAAGTCTCAAAGTGGTACAAAAATAGCATCAAATATCCCTCGTCTAATAAGCAATGGGCTCTCGCCTCCTCTTCGTTCGTCTAGACTTAGAGTTGTTTGCTGGTATCCTCCGCCAGCTGGAAGATTAAAGTTGAATACAGATGCCTCTGTTGGAAGCCATACGGCAGGGGGTGGAGCAGTATTACGTGATTCACAAGGCTCCTTCATTCATGCAATCTCCTTTCCTTTACGACATGACTATCCTGTGAGGGTTGAAGCGCAAGCCGTCTTAATTTCTCTTTTACATTATCTGCCGATACATGGCACATTGGATGTTGAGGTAGATTGTCGCCAGTTAATTTCACTCATGCAAACTATGTCTCCTTTAGCTCCGGACATTGAACGCCTTCGAACATTTCTTGCTGCATCATCGATCCATCTATCTTATGCACCCCGTGAGGTAAATCAAGTTGCACACTTTCTATCCCAGGACGGATCACGGATTATGCTACTTACATCATATTCCACGCTCGCATCATTACCCACGTATATTCGAGGTGTTCTTCTGACGGACTTCACGCTTCCAACATTTCGACCTTCAACCGATGGTGGACCCTAATTGGCTACATTGGAGATTCATCCTCATGCTGCTCCAGATTGTATCTTTCATTATCATTGCACATTACATTCGTGGGATTGCACAATATCAGCTATGCAACAATATAAATATGCACGCTTTTTCCTTCGCCATGGTTTTATCCACAAGGGTGGTTTTACATGGCAAGGTTTTAATGCGACATATCATATATTGTTGCACTTTCACAACCCACATGTACCTCTATTACTTGTTTTCATATGATGACATCATACTCATTGTTGTAATCAGGATTTCTCCTCTGCCATAAGTGAGGCTATTTAATATACCACGCATTTTGCTTAAAAATATATATATATATATATACATATATATATTCAAAATGGAAAAGAGCTTATTTTATATATAACTTTAAATCGGAAAATAACATACGTAATTATACAATCATATATAAAGATAGTTTATATAATTCTATATAGTTTTAAATCTTGAAAATAATATAAATAAATACATAATTCTACCCAAAAACAGTTTTTATAATTGTTTATGTTTTTATATCCGAAATTAAAATAACTAACTATTTAATTTTATTGAAAAACAGTTTATATAATTAACATATATTTAAATACAAAAATCACATAATATATATCTATAATTCTTAAAAAACTATTTATTACAATAATTAAATATTTACTCCAAAAATAAAATAATAAAACAGTTTTCCATATAATTATATAATTAAATTAGATATTATAAATATAAACCTATAAAATTTACATAAAACAGTTTATATATTATATATATATATATATATATCAAATATTTGGAAAACCGTGTTTACATTTTTATGTGTTTAACCTGAAAAACAATAGTATATTTGTATATATAAATATGTAATTTCAAAAACAGAATTATGTATATATGAATAATTTCTGAGACATTTTAATATATAATATTTATAATTTTGAAAGGAACAGTAAATGTATATATATGTGTATATTATATAATTTCAAAATAAAAACAGAAATTATAAAAACAGAATTATATTATAAAATTATAAAAACAGAAATTATAAAAACAGAATTATATTACCGGATTATAAAACAGAAATAAAACAGAAATTATAAAAGCAGAATTATATTGCAGAATTATAAAAACAGATTTATATTACAGAATTATAAAAACAAAAATACAAACGGAATTTGAATAAAAGCAGAATTATAGCTAATTTATAAAAACAGTCTAAATACTTTTATACATATATTTGGATTCTGAGAAATAATATACATGTATATATATAATTTCTAAAACTTTGTATAAACACAACACATAAAAATTTTATTGCAAGTACGGCCCCTACAACGAGTACATACGTATACATCAATCTATGCAAATCACAATTACGAATGCATCATCCAATTTGATATAAAAATAGCATAATAACTTTATAAAAGCATAGTAAATATAGCAAGGATACTTTCCTCGCGTCTCGATTATACGCGATATACAAAGAATCGGTGTTGAATGAACCAAAAGCTATTACTTTTGTCTTTCTAGAACTGGCGGCAGCAAGCTGATTTTGTTGAAGAATTGGTGCTGCCGTTTGTTTATAATATGTAGGATGAAGTGTAAATTTTTATTGGGAGAATATTGGTGGCTTTGCTTCTTTAATTGATGGCGGCATGATTAAAAGGCTGGAAATTTCAAAAAAGAAAGGTGGCCGTTGAGCTTCCTGGGGAGGCTACTATTTAATATTTGAAGAATGGAAGGAGTTGAATTTCTTTGGGAGGAAATAAGGCTAGCCGTTTGTGGGCAATATGAAGGATGAAGCATTGAATTTTGGATGAATTAAAGGTGGCTGCCAATTATATTTTTTTTTGAAGGGGAAGGAAGTGTATGATTTGTTTATGAGGGATGTATAGATACAAATGTGTGGTAGGTAAAATCCTAGGATATCTAGATTGTATTATTCTCATTTGAATTTGTAATTTGATTTAAACTCTGTCTATTTACTTTCTAATCCTATTAGGATTCTTAGGGTGTTATTTTATTTTATTTTCTTTTCCTAGTCATATTAGGATATTTTATTTAGGCTTTATCCTTATTGTTGTTACTATTAGTTTATTTATTTATTTTTCCTTTGTACCCTGACACGGGGTATAACAAAGGCAGTCAAGATTGGTCTGACTACTACTATATTATATTTGGCAAGCAAGAAACTAGAAAATTTTGAAGGATTATCATTTGTATCTAAGGATGTTATTCATAGAATACGCACAAATGTATTCAGAGTTACGTATAGGTTATTTTCACATTTGCTAGACTTGGGCAGCATGTTGCCCACTGGTTAGGTAACCTTTACACTTACTCTGACTATCATGAAGTAAGCCAGCCTGTTGGTTTACTGAGTAGGGCTTTTGCATGGGTTGTATCCCCTCAAGAGTGCCAACGCTTAGATGTTGGGATACGGGGAGACCCACTAGATGTTGAGGAATGGATGAATAACATGAAAAAAATACTATAGGGCTCTGAATATACCTACGTATAGAGGACGTGATGTGGTGGTTCCGTTCCTCATGGGCAATGCTAAGGCATGGTGGAACTCCAAGAACACTATCAGAGCGTTGGATGCTTTTGCATGGACATAGGAGCAATTCAAGGAAGCATTCCTAGCTCATGATTTTTCTCCTTCGGTTAGACAGGAGAAGGAGGAGTTCATCCAGATGCATACGAGAAATCCTTCAGTGGCTGAATACACTGACAGGTTCCACACTTTGGAAAGGTTTGCTTCCAGTACTAAGGGCAACAAATGGAGCAAAGCCTTAAAATTTGAGATGGGGCTAAATCTTGACATCCGCTCTAAGCAGAGTGGAACACTTCCCATCACGTATCAAGACGTGGTAGACCGTGCTATGTGAGGCGAGTCTATCGCCAAGGAGGAGAAAATGATCAAGGGTTTGAAAAGGGCAAGTAAGCAAGCTAGTGGCTCAAGGCACTAAAAGGGGGCAATACAGAAAGATTACTCCAGCTACATATGAACCACAGGTTTGTGAAGACTGCAAAAAGATGCATATAGGGGTTTGCAAGATGAAGGCAGGGCTGTGTTTTTGGAGCAACCAGCATGGGCACATCTGCAAAGACTGTCCCTCGAGGATAGCGGATGAACCCAGAGCAGTGCTTGTTATTACTAATGTCAGGGTGTTTGCACTGGACCAGAATTAGGCCGAGCCAGATGACAAAGTGGTCACATATACTGTTTATACTGATTTTAAACCAGTGAAAGTTTTATTTTATAGTGAAGCTATGCAATCATTTCTATCTACAAAGTGTGCAAAACATTTGCAGGGCGTGCCTGCCAAACTAGATAGACCATTATGCATCTTGAGTCCAATAAACAAGTCACTCATAGTAGATGATCTTTACAATGATGCGTCTGTAAAAATTGGAGATGCTGAATATGCAGGCAATCTCATTGTACAAGATTGTCTAGGGCTAAATATCATATTTGGAATGGACTGGTTGTCTCATAATCATATACATCTAGATTGCTATGCCGATAATATAATCATCAAGAAGACAGAGAAAGCAGTTCACTTTTAGGGCACGAGACATGAAATCAAGCCATTTAGCAAGACACTTTATCTCAGCTATCAAAGCTCACCAAGCACCAAGGAAAGGTTGCCAGGGATTCGTGGCGTCTATTATCTTAAATGATCAGAAAGAACTCAAGTATGAAGGAATTCTTAGATGCATTTCTGGATAAACTGCCAAGACTTCCTTCTAACAGATAGATTGAGTTTAAGATCAATCTAGCATCAGGGACCGAACCAATTTCAAAGGCTCCCAACAGAATGGCACCTGCTGAACTAAGAGTTGAAAGCTCAATTACAAGATTTGATGGATAGAAAGATTATACAACACAGTTTGTCTCCATGGGGCGTACATATTTTTCTCATGAAAAAGAAGATGGCAACATAAGACTTTGCATTGACTACATGGCGTTGAACAAGATGAGCATCAAGAACAATTATCCTCTTTCCAGATTGATGACTTGTTTGATCAACTTTAAGATTTGAGAGTTTATTTGAAGATTGATCTCCGATCCAGTTATCACCGGCTGAAGATAAAAGCTGAGGATGTTTCTAAAAGTGCTTTCTGCACTCAGTGTGCCATTATGAATTTCTAGTCATGTCTTTCTCACGAATGCTCCCACAGCTTTATGGATATAATAAACTGGGTTTTCAAGGATTATTTAGATCAATTTGTCATGGTTTTATTGAAGACATGTTGACCTGCTCTAAGAATGAAGAAGAGCATAAAACGGTCCTGAGGACGATATTGCAGTGAATCAGAGAGGAACAAGTATATGTTAAGTTCAATAAATGTGAATTTTCGCTGAACGGTGTATCTTTTCTCGGACAAGTAATTTATGTGGATGAGATAGCAGCTGACCCGGCTAAAGTATCTGCAGTAGTCGATTGGCCCTGTTCCACCACAGAGACCGACATCAGAAGCTTCTCAGGGTTAGTTGGCTACTACGAGAAGTTTGTAAAAGGGCACTTGTTACTAGAATCTTCTATTACCAAGCTGACTCAAAAGGGAGAGAAATTCATTTGAGAAATCGTTTCAAGAACTGAAGCAACGGTTGATTTTTTTCACCAAAACTAATGCTACCTATACCAGGGAAAGAGTATGTGGTATATGGTGATGACTCTTAAGATGAGTCTGGTTATGTATTCTTATGTAGAAAAAGAAGGATATCGCTGATGCATCTAGACATTTGAAGTCTTATGAAATAATTATCTTACTCACGGCCTTGTATTGACAGATGTTATTTTTGTTTTAAAAATATAGAGGCCTTATCTCTATGGTGAGCCATGTAAAATCTTCACATACCATCATAGCATGAACTACATATTTACACAGAAGGAGCTACATTTGAGACAGAAAAGATGGCTTGATCTTTTGAAGGATTATGATATTGAGATTTATTACCATCCAGGTAAAGGGAATCTCTTTGCGGATGCATTGAGCAAGAACGCCTGTGAATTTCTCCTCAGTGTTAACCAAACAGTATAAACTGATAAAATATCTTGAAAAGTTAAAGTTTCAAGTGGTAACACCAATGCGAGTAATCTATTGGCAATGATGTTAGCGTAGCCAGTACTATTGGTCAAGGTTATGGTTCAAGCAGATGGAATATCATGTCTTTAGAAAGAAAAATCAACAAATTGTTTATGGGATCAGTTCTAAGTTCCAGATGCAAGGTGATGGTACAATATGGTTTAAGAGTAGGCTATGCGTGACCAATGGTTTAGAACTCTAGACGAAAATTCTAGATGAAGCCCATCAGTTGGGATTTGACGCACGCCCTGGAGACACTAAAATGTACATAGATCTCAGATGACATTTTTGGGGGCCCACTACAAAGAGGAACATTGTTGAATACAACGCTAAATACACTGTATGTCAGCAAGTCAAGACTGAATCAGAAACTTGAAGGATTATTGAATCCTCGTGATATTTCTGAGTGGTAGTGGAAAGACTTTTTCAATGGATTTTATTTTTGGCCTTCCCCATACTAGAAAAGTTAAAAATGCTATTTGGTTCATCGTTGATAGGTTGACCAAGGCTGCACATTCTCTACCTATCAATGACATAGCCACATTAGACCAGTTGGCAGAGATATATTCAACTGAGATTATCACGCTACATAGGATACCAGTGAGCATTGTTTTAGACAAGTTGGCAGAGTTATATCCAAATGAGATTATCAGGCTATATAGGGTACCAGTGAACATGGCTTCTGACTGAGACCCTAGATTGGTCTCTATGTTTTGGAGAAGCTTACAAAAGGCTACGGGGACTCAACTCGAGTACCACATTCAATCTTTAGAGATATAAACAGACTGAACGAACAATTTTGAATTTGGAGGATAGGTTAAGAGCTTGTATCCTAGAGTTTGGTAGTGACATGGTTATGTATGTGACACTAGCAGAGTTTGCATACACTAACAGTTATCAGACCAGTATTTTGATTGCACCTTTGTGAGGTACTATATGGAAGGAAGTATAGATCTCCACTAGAGAAAATATTTATCACAGGACCAGAGTTGATTCAATAAAAAATGAAGAAGGTTGCTTTGATCCATGATAAAATGAAAGATGCTCATAACAGGAGAAAGAATTAGCTTGACACAGAGTGGGAAACATGGTATACTTTAAAATTTCCCCTATCAGGGAATGATGCGGTTTGGGAAAAGGGCCAAGATTAGCCCGGATATGTCAAAGCAGGTGCTGAAGACGTTGCAGCAATGGTAAAGTAATAAGGTCGAACACATGATGCAATATATCAAACACCGGTGTGGAAAAAGAATCGAAGAGAGATGAAGACTGCAATTGACATTATATGGTTAAGGAAGTTGCTTGGAGCTGAAATACTGGATTGTGATTGGCTGAAGCCATGTGATCACGTGGGCAGCGAAGGCAGTAAGTTGCAGACAGTGTTGACTGTCTGCAACAGATTTGGAACGAAGAAGATACACGGTGGGAACACTTTAAAATAGATGAAAAGACGAATTTACCATTGTATTGCTTAGTTAGAAAAGTTAGTTATCAGGGAGCTTATTGTAAATTTGCCTTTTATCTCCTTCATTCTCTGTAGCTATGTTCGATATAAACAACATCTCAGCAGCAATAATGGTAACACAATGACAATTTCCTTTTCTCTCATTTGATTCTCATCATGCGATTATCTTTTCTGTGAATTCTTATCATTGTGCAGTTTTGTTCTTCCAATCATTGCGAATGTATTTATTCTTAGAGTATTGATCAAAAATTGACATGGTATCAGAGTATTGATCATTAGTACTCTATATTTCATATCCTGTAATTTGATATGGCTTCTTCTTCAGTCACTTTTAGAACCATGGATCCTTATGAAGATCCTCTTTACATTCATCCTTCTGATAGTCCTTCTCTTTTTCTAACTCAAAATCCTCTCACATCGCAAAATTATCATGGATGGAGTAGAATTGTTCGCAGAGCACTGGAGGCCAAGAATAAAGCAGGTTTCATAGATGGTACAGTGGCTAAACCTGCTGAGGGTGATCGCAGACTTGCTTTCTAGATTAAGGCAAATAACATGGTGGCTGTCTGGATCACTAATTCTGTAAGTTCTTCTATTGCTCAAAGCATCATGTGGATTGATGGTGCTGCAAAAATCTGGAAAGATCTGAAACTCAGGTACGAGAATGCGGATGCATTCTGGCTTTCTGACTCAAAAAAACTTAACAGTAACTGAGTATTATATGAAATTAAAAGTAGTTTGGGAGGAATTAACCGTCTTTAAAGCCATACCATCATGTACGTGTAGAAGATGCAATTTCAATAAAACTGCTCAAGTAAATAAGTTTGTTGATGATGATTTTGTGATAAAATTCTTGAAACGTTTGTCGGATGAATTTGAGCCAGTGAAATCTCAGATTCTGTTGGTGAGTCCCTTGCCTGATATTAACACTGCCTTTGCCATGGCAATAAAGTTTGAGAGAAAAGTATTATATTCAAATAACCAAACATCTTTCTTGAATAATCCTTCAGTGGTGTTGAGTAGAGGATAAAAGGATCCAACGTTTGTTGCCCAGACTACTGGATCCTTTAGAGGACCAATGTCAAGATTTGCTGCTAAACAGGAAAACAACTTCAAGAAAGAAGGAAATTGCATGCAGAAACTAGGACAAAGTGGTAGCAAGAGACCTGTATGCAATCACTGTGGATTGTTGGGGCATGCAGAGCAGAAATGCTACAGAAAACATGGATTTCCTCCAGGGTACAAACTGAAAGGACAGATAAATTACGTGAGTAACTTTGATGATCTGCAGTACAATCAGAATGGTCAAGGTGATGAGAAGGAATATATTGATCATGGAGAGATTCCTCAGTCTCATAATATGTTCACCCAGGACCAATATGTGCAGTTAATGAATATGTTGAAGGACTATCAGCAAATGAGAGTCAAAGAGAAAACAAGAATGGATGGTGAAACTGATGGACAACATGCTGTTATGTCAGCTCAGCAATTAGTTGTCCCTGGTAGAAAGCAGGTAATGTATCATTTAGAAGTTTAGATACATGGATTTTGGATTCAGGTGCCACTGATCATATTTGTTGTTCTCCAAATCTCTTTGATTCTTTCAGTCCCATTGATTCCTTAAAAGTTAAATTACCAAATAATCAGTCTGTTAGTGTTTCACATGTGGGTACTGTAGTTGTGAACTTTGAATTGACACTGAATGATGTATTGCATATACCTTCTTTCTGCTTTAACTTGCTATCCCTCAGCAAGCTTACCAAACATAAACATATAAGTGTCTTGATTCAATCTGATTTTTGTATGCTGTTTGATCAGATGAATATGAAGATGATTGGTTTAGCTGAAAAGAGCCAAAGCTTGTACAAACTTCATGGTTCACTGAAACTTCCTATGTTCAAACGTCAACAGATTCTGTCCTATGTTGGTAATCTTCCACACTCATCTTTCCAAGCTTCCTTACAGTCCAAGGCTGAACTTTAGTATTCAAGACTTGGGCATACCTCCCTAGCCAAGACGAAAGAAATCCATAAACTAGATCCATTAGTTACTATCTCAGACAATATGAATCCTTGTTGTATCTGTCCTCTTGCTAAGCAAAAGAAAAAACCTTTTCCCATGTCTACTTCCTCTTCTGTAGCTCCCTTTTCTTTGATTCATGCAGATATCTGGGGCCCTTATAGGCACCCTACATTGTATCAACAACATTTTTTTCTTACCATTGTTGATGATTACAGTAGATACACTTGGGTCTATCTGGTGAAGAACAAATCAGAAGTTAGAAGTGTATTACAGAGTTTCTATGCCTTTGTTCTTGTACATTTTGAACAGAAAACAAAAATCATACGCTCAGACAATGGTTTGGAGTTCAAGATGAATTCATTTTATTCTGATAAATGTATCATTCACCAGACTAGTTGCATTCATACACCGCAGCAGAATGGACTAGTAGAAAGAAAACAGCAACATATCTTGAATGTGGCTAGAGCCCTTAGGTTTCAAGCCAATATACCCATTAATCTCTGGGGTTTTTGTATCCAGCATACTGTGTATTTGATAAATCTAATTCCTTCTCCTATTCTTAATAACAGAACATCCTATCATAAACTTTACAGAAAAGATCCCTCCTATCAACAACTAAGAGTATTTAGTTGTTTGGCATTTGCCTTCAGTACCCAACCTAATAAAGGGAAGTTTGATCCCAGATCTAGAAAATGTATTTTCCTTGGACTTTCTCACACCACCAAGGGCTACATTCTTTAGGACTTGAGTACTAAGGATGTTTTTCTTTCGAGAGATGTTGACTTTCAAGAACATGTGTTTCTATTCTCTGAAGGACACTCTATTGAACACTCATACAATCAACTTCCTAGTTGAGCCATCATACAATCAACCCATGATTCATGCCATGACTTCTCTGATCCTCCCACCCATATATCATCCACTCATTCAATACATGTACAATCATCTCCTGAACCCTTCAGATATCATCCCTATTCTACTGCACCTGAGCCATCTCTTGAGTCCTCCCATCATCATTCAGACAACTCCATTCCTATTACATCCACTGACATCTGTGTACCTCTTCAGCCAAATTCTAGACCATCCAGACATAGACAACCACCTTCATACTTACAGGAATATTATTGTAATCAGCTACAGGCTTCTTCTTCCTCATCTAATACTACTCCTTCTTTCACTTCTCCTCAGTCTGCATCTACACCACACATCCTTGATAAATACTTCACTATGAATCATCTGGTACCTGATTACAAGTCATATATCTTAACTTCTAGTATGCTTACAGATTCTACTAATTATCTAGAGGCATCTAGTTCTGCAGCCTGGCAGGCAGCTATGCAGGCTGAGTTGGCTGCTCTTGAAGCAAATCATACCTGGAGGCTAGTTCCTTTACCCCCTGGAAAGACCCCTATTGGGTGTAGATGGGTACACAAAATAAAATATCAGGCAGATGGGACTGTTGAACGTTATAAAGTCAGATTAGTTGCGAAGGGATATACAGAACAGTATGGTATTGATTATCAAGAAACCTTCTCTTCTGTGGCTAAGATGACTACAGTTAGATTTGTCCTAGCACTAGCAGCCAGCAAAGGGTGGCATTTACACCAACTGGACGTTAACAATGCCTTTTTACATGATGATTTGCATGAGAAAATTTATATGATCCCACCACTTGGACTTCCTATTCAGCAGCCTGATTTAGTTTGCAAACTTGAAAAATCTCTGTATGGCCTTAAGCAAGCAAGTAGGGAGTGGAATGCCAAGTTAACGTCCTATATCTTGTCTTTGGGATTCATACAATCTAAGACAGATGTTTATTAGGCATTCACCTGACTCCATACTTCTAGCCTTGGTGTATGTAGATGACATTATTGTTACTTCACCTTCCTTGCCCTCTATCTAGACTGTGAAGTCTCATTTCCACAGCACTTTCAAAATAAAAGACCTGGGTCATCTTAAGTACTTCTTAGGATTAGAAGTAGCCAGGTCACATGGGGGATTGTAGTAAATCAGAGAAAATATGCATTAGAGTTGTTGCAGCATACTGGATTCTTAGGATCAAAACCAGCTAAGACTATGGAAGCTAATTCGAAGCTCACTCATGATGATTCTCCCACTCTAGCTGAAATATCCACTGACAGATCCCTAATAGGAAAATTGATATATCTAACAATTACAAGGCCAGACATTGTGTTCCCAGTACTGCAGCTCAGTCAGTTCTTAGATTGTCCAACTGAGCAACACCTCAAGGCTGCTCACAGAGTACTCAGATATGTCAAAGGCACAGCAGGCCAATGCTTACTATACCCATCCAACACACAGCTGCAGTTTAGAGCCTTTGTAGACTCTGATTGGGCAGGATATACAGAGACTAGAAGAAGTGTAACAGGGTTCTGTGTGTTTCTAGGTGATGCTTTAATATCTTGGAAGGCCAAGAAGCAAACTACAGTTTCAAAGTCTTCAGCTGAAGCTGAATACAAAGCATCGACAACCTTGTCTTATGAGGTGCAATGGCTACTATATTTGTCTCATGAACTACGGATTGATGAACAGGAACCAGTGGAGGTGTTTTGTGACATTAAGAGTGCGATGCACATTGCTGAGAATCCAGTTTTCCACGAGAGGACAAAGCGCATTGAGATATATAACATAGTAAGAGAGAAGGTACAAAATGGGACAATTAAACTCATGCCAATCAGATTAGAACTTCAGGTTGCAGACATATTTACAAAAGCACTTGATTCAAGAAGAATGAATGATCTTATGAGAACGTTTGGAGTGTACAACATCTATTGAGGGGAGGGGGTGTCAAAGCAGATGCTGAAGACGTTGCAACAATGGTAAAGCAATACGGTCAAACACATGATTCAATATATCAAACACCGGTGTGGAGAAAGAATTGAAGAGAGATGAAGACTGCAATTGACATTAGACGGTTAAGGAAGTTACTTGGAGCTGAAATACTGGATTGTGATTGGCTAAAGCCATGTGATCACGTGGGCAGCGAAGGCAGTAAGTTGCAGACAATGTTAACTGTCTGCAACAGATTTGGAACAAAGAAGATACAAGGCGGGAACACTTTAAAATAGATGAAAAGACGATTTATCCTTGTATTTCTTAGTTAAAAAAGTTAGGTATCAGGGACCTTCTTGTAAATTTGCCTTTTATCTCCTTTATTCCCTGTAGCTGTGTTTGACATAAACATCATCTCAGCAGCAACAATGGTAACGCAATGACAATTTCCTTTTCTCTCATTTGATTCTCATCACGTGATTATCTTTTCCGTGAATTCTTATCATTGTGCAGTTTTGTTCTTACAATCATTGCGAATGTATTCAATTCTTAGAGTATTAATCAAAAATTGACAGGATATGTCAGTCTCTTTGCAATCATTAAAAGAGTGGGGCCATTGACGTATCGCCTAGAATTACTATCGGATTTATCATGCGTGGCTGATGTATTCTACATATCTCCACTGAGAAAGCATATGGGAGATGCGGGTTTTGTGATTGATGTGCAACCCATCTTTTTTTAGGAGGATTTGACATGTGGAAACGCCAATTCAAGTTCTTGAGAGGAAGGAACACGAGGAACAGCAGAAGATGGTGGTTTAAGAAAAGTTAAATGGTCAAATCATACGGTCGAGTAAGCTAATGGGAACTAGAGAACGACATGCAACAGGTCTTACCCAGTTATTTGAATGATAAGGTGCATTCAGTTTGGAAGACGAGACTTCTTTTAAAGAAGAGAGGGTGTGATGATATATAAAATTTAATTTAATTACGTAGGAAAAAGGTATTTCTCCTTTTATTAGATTTAACTAATAATGCAACAACAGCAACCACATATTCAGCATATCTCAATAACAGCAAAAGCTAACGCTAGGATCTGGGGAGTGCAAAGTTAACCTAATGTTGCGAGAGTATCTAAGCCCCTTTATATGCTCTAAGGTGCTTCTATATCCTGCCTAAACCTCGCTAACCTTAATCCTCCTTCTCCATGAGCTCCTATTCTAGATCATATCCTTAGAGAAGTACAAATCTAGTAGGTCATATCTAATCTGTTCCTCCCAGGTCAGTTTGAGCCTACCTTTACTTCTTTTCCCCTCTACAATGAGACTTTCAACTTCTTTGATGGATGCTTTTGTCTGTCTCCGCTTGACATGCCCAAACCATCTGTCTCCCCTCCATTATGTTATCCGCTATACTAGTAATCCGTAGCCTTTCCCTAAATATCTCATTTCTGAGCCGGTCTAACCTTGTATGCCCACGCATACACCTAAGCATCCTCATCTTTGAAACTTCCATCTTCTGCGACTGTGTCCTCTTTGATGGTCCAGCAGTCTATCACATCTAACATTGCCGACCGTACTGCCACCCTATACTAGTTATTATTAATAATAGTTATTGTTAATAGACAAAAACAAACTAAAAAAGGAAGAAAAAGAGTGTTAATTATACATCACATGGTATTTCTCCACACATCGCAAGGAAAAGAAACTGACGATTTTTTCTTTCAAAAAACTTCAAAAATTCATAGGAATTCAGCTAGTCATTGAAATCACGATCAGATATCATATTCAGACTCACATATTCCAAGGCATCTAAGAAGGATAAGTTTGTGTATTTTCGTTAACGTTTGAGTTCATCTCAGTGTTATGGTTCTTAGGACTTGAATTGATTGATTAGGAAATGATACGAGGGTTATGTGAGTTGAATTATAATGCTAGAGACTCTCTTTGATCTATAGGTTGTGAAAAATGTGTCAAAGAACTTATGTTTGGGTGGCTTGCTACTGGGATTTGAATGTAAGATCAAAAGGTAAGGGATATCCTCATACAGACTATGAATTTCATTCTTATTATGTGGATTGAATGATTATTGATTTTGGGAGAGTAAGGGTTAATGACATTGTGTGTATGAAACGTATGTAGCATTGATTGGGACTAATTGAGGATTTAAGATTCGATTGAAATGTGTTTTGGAGGTTTACTTCGTTGAAAATCGCAACTTGGAGCATTCTAGAGGCATATCGATCTCTACCTATTTTAGAGATCGATGTAGCTATTTTAAAGATCGATGTAACTTTTTTAGAGATCAATGTCTACATCAATCAATCGTTTAGATGTTTTAGAGATTGATGTGTCGAGATTGAAGGAATTAAACTTCCACTCAAGTTGAAAATAATTTACAAAGTTGTGTCCCTTTTATAGGGATAAAAATCTACTCCTAACGGCTACTTTTTGACTCGAACAGCGGTCACTGTCAATCACTATCAACTACAACGGCTGTGGTAATGGCTAGTTACCAATGCAGCTCTGCTATGTACAGTAAAAACGTAATATTTACACGCTTAAATATAGCAGCTCAGCCTGTTGCGTTGCTGCCTTGATTGTGCTACAACTCGTCACCTCAGCTCATTACTTTCTTTACTTCTTTAGCATATGTGATCTTCGTTTGCTCAGTTCGTCCTCATCGTCTTCATCCCCTCAGTCTAGCTTTCCTATTCATGTCATCTCAGCTGACTGACTTCGTTCCTCAGCATTATTCAGGTCTTCGTCCAGGTCGGTCTGCTTTAGTTCGGCACACTGTCGTCGAGGTCTGCCTTCTTCAATTCAGCTCGGCACACCTTAGCTGAACTTATTTCTACACTCTCCCTCAAGCTTAGTTGTATATATTCATACAACTAAGCTTAGACATCAAGTATTGAAAAACTTTTGTTGAGACTGGTTTGATTAAGATATCTGCTATCTGATTTTTTGTGGGAATGTATTGTATGCTGATCTCATTTCCTTCAATTTTTTCTCGGACGAAATATCTATCTATTTCTACATGTTTTGACTTATCACGCTGAACTAGATTTTTTGCCATGCTTATGGCAGTGACACTATCGCAAAAGATTTGTATAGGTAGCTTGCTTGAATGCATAGATCTTCCAGAATTATTCTAATCCATGTGCCTTCGCAGATTCCTAATGCAGGTGCTCTCAGCTCTGCCTCCGTACTGCTTCTTGATAAATGGTTGTTTCTTGCTCCACCATATAACTAGTTTGCCCCCATAGGAATGTTCCATAACCAGTTGTTGATCTCAGATCGGTCTTGCATCATGCCGAGTCTGCGTCTGTGTAAACCTGGTTGCCTCGATCAAAGCTTTTCTTGAAGTATAGTCATTGTCCTGGTGCATTGTTTAGATACATGAGGATTCTAAGAGCAGCTTGCAAATGTTCATTAGCAGGACAATGCATAAACTATGATACCTAACTCACAGCATAGCAAATATCAGGCTTAGTATGAGACAAATAAATTAATTTTCCAATTAATTTTTGATATCTTAGTTTATTTGTTGGAGTGTTATCCCATTGATCTTCGGGCTTATATCCCGGCTCAATCAGAGTGCTAGCTGGTTTGCATCCAAGCAGACCAGTTTCTTTGAGAAGGTCCAATATACATTTCCTTCGGTATATATATAGTCCATCTTTGTTTCTTGCAATTTCCATTCCAAGAAAATGTCTTAATTTTCCTAGATCCTTCATTTCAAATTGTTGTGATAGTTTATTCTTGATATTTTCTATGCCCTGTTTATCTCCTCAGTTAGTATAATATGATCTACATAAACAATAATGACAGACAGCTCCCCCTGAGATGAACTTCGGATGAATATAGTGTGATCATTGTGTTTATGATTAAATCCTAGATCAGTCACTGTTTGGGTGAATGTTTTAAACCATGCCCAAGGTGACTGTTTTAGCCCATACAGGGACTTTCTCAATTTACAGACCTGACCTTTATTAGTTTCATTGTTAAAACCTGGTGGTATAGTCATATAGACCTCTTCAGTCAGGTCTCCATTTAAAAAGGCATTCTTTACATCCATTTGATGCAATTACCAGTCAAAGTTAACTGCAGTAGAAAAAATCACTCTTATAGTATTTAGCTTAGGTACTGGTGCAAATGTTTCTAAGTAATCTATCCCGTAGGTCTGAGAGAATCCCTTAGCTACTAATCTGGCCTTGTATTTATTCAATGTGCCATCATTATTATATTTAGTAGTGAATATCCATCTACATCCTAGTAGTCTTATCTTGCCCGAGCTTGGAGTAAGCTCCCAGGTGTTATTTTTTTGCTAAGACATTCATTTCTTCATGCACAGCTTGTTTCCATTCAGGTCGGCTAAGTACTTCTTCTATATCTTTAGGAATAATGTTATTATTGAGTGAGCACACAAACGTTCTAAAGTTTGGATTTAATTTATTATAAGATATATATTCTTCTATGGGATACTTAGTGCAGGTCGGATTTCTAGTGCATCCACGAATTCCTTTTCTTAGGGCAATTGGTCTATAGTCAATTTGAGTTCTATGATCATATTCAGTGTTTTCTTCTACCTCAGTCAGAGGTGTTTGGTCAGATGTACAAGGCTTATCATTGTAACTTAGATTTTCCTGATCATTTAACACGAGTGGAGAGTTGATACTGGGTGGTGTTTCAGTAGTTCCGAGCTGAGGTGCCTTACAGCTGAGCTGTTGTGTGCAGCTCGGCTGAGCAGTTGAGCTCAGCATATTTGGTATTAGGAAACTAGGCTCATAAGCATTTTCCCTTAAGTCTACTGTTTCTTCTTCATATCTATAATATGCAAGTTTTTAATTAAATGTAACATCTAATGTTATATATATTCACCTATTGGCTGGACAGTAGCACTTATATCCTTTCTGTGAATTAGCATATCCTAGAAAAATACATTTAACAGAACTAGGATCCAATTTACTCCTATGGCCAGGCTGAACATGCACATATGCTATGCATCCAAACGGCTTAGGTGACAGTTCTGTAAGTAGATTAGTATACAAGTAATGATTGATAAGTATTTCCTAGGTGTTCTGAATGACAAAGTTCTAGATGGCATTCTATTTATTAAGTAGGTGGCAGTAAAAAGGGCCTCACACCAGTACTGTTTAGGTACATCCATTTTAAGCATAATTGATCTAGTTACTTCAAGAAGATATCTGTTCTTCCGTTCAGCAACACCATTTTGTTAAGGTGTATAAGTACATGAGGTTTGATGATTGATGCCATTTTCAATCATAAAATCTTGAACCATTTTATCTAAATATTCAGTTCCATTATCTGACCTCAAAGTTTTAATGGTGCTGCCGAACTGATTTTTAATGAATGATATGTATTTTATACTTTTTGTCCTGCATCACTTTTATTTTCTAATAAGTAAACCCAAATTACTCTTATGTGATCATCTACAAATGTTATAAAACGTTTAGAACCATTAATGTTGGCTATTGGACCCTATATCTCATAGTGAACTAGATTAAATGGCATTGATGCCTTATATTCTTTGACATGATAATTATGTTTAGCATGTTTGGCTAATTGGCAAGTTCCACACTTAAATTTTTCAACATCAGCTGAGCTGAATAATCTTGGCATTAATCGTTTAAGATATACAAAACTGGGATGACCTAGCCTGTCATGCCACAACAAAATCTCCCATATACATGGATTTCTAGGGTGCAAAATACTAGAGTCTTGGTCACTTGACAGCTCGGTTGCAATGACCAAAGCTTTGTTTTCTGACTCTAGTAAATATAGGCCTGCTATATTCTTAGCACTGACAATCATCCTCTTCAATTTGTTTTCTTAAAAACAACATTCTGTGGATGACAAGCAGGCCAAGCAGTTATTATCCCTAGTAAGTTTTCCAATAGACAACAGATTGAAACTTAGCATAGGGACGTGAAGGACACCATTGAGGATGATCTTACTATTAATCATAGCAGACCCTATTCCAATTACTTCTAGAGTAATTCTATTCGCAATTTTTACCTTCTTGGTATAGAAAGTAAAGTATATGAGTTTAGAAAGGTACCATTATTGGTCATATAATCCGTAGCCTTGGAGTCAACTATCCATGAGTTGCTAGAGCTATGCTGGACGTAGCCTGCCATGGTTGCCTGATGCAGGTTAGCTCGGCCACTTTGTTGATTCAGCAACGGAAACAGGGCGGTAACCTGTTCTTTAGTAATGACCTCAGCATCAGATATGCTACTTACATACTGAGCAGCACTGTATCCAGCAGTGACTGGTTTTTATGATGCCCTCCAGGGAGCACTGCTGGTCTTCAGAGGTGGTTTTCCTTCTTGGACCAGCTTTGTTTGAAGTTTCCAATAGTCATCGACTGTATGGCATTCATTCTTGCAGTACTTACACATTTTACCTCCAGAAGAGGCAAAGTGTTTTTAACAGCCAGTCCAGATGCTTTTGCTCGCTTTTCCGAATGGAGAGTGGAGGATCCCACCGTGGCAGATCCGTCCATTATGACCTTCTTCCAGCCTTCTTCGTGTTTAATTTTAGTTAAGGCAACTTTCAAGGTTGGTAGTGGCTTTGTATTCAGAATTCGACTGCATGCAGTGTTGAATTCTGGGTTTAATCCAGTTAGGAAACGGAAGACCTGCTTCCTTTCTGTGATTTCTTTATAAAGTTCAGCATCAGTGATGCAGGACCACTAATGTGCTTCAAAAGTGTCAATTTGCTGCCATTCTTTGGTAAATAGTGTGTAGTATTTGTGGAAAACAAGATTTTCCTATTTCAGCTTATGAAGATGAGCTTCAACTTTGTATAATTCTAAGATGTTATCATGTTTGAAATACATCTCCTTGACTACAGCACAGATTTCTGTTGCAGTATTGTACATTATAAAATCATCAGCAGTGTCTGCCTGCATAGAATGTATCAGCCAAAACATTATCATACTGTTTTCTGACTTCCACAGTCGGAAGTTTTCATCAGTTTCAGATAGGACATGGATTGTCCCATATAAATATTCTTCCTTGCCTTTACCGGTGTATGTACATTTCTAACCCTTGAGACCATGAGATGTAGTTGTCTACATTTAGTTTATGACTGGTAATGTCTATGGAGGAATCATCAGTTAGTTGAGGACCACGCACTACTGACGATTGTTCAAAAGTAGAAGTGAACTCAGTATATTCAGCATGGCTGAAAGGAGTAGACATTTTGACAAAAGAATTTTAATCGTAGGAAAACAGAGTATGGATTTGTAGGTACTTTGAATCAGAGGGACTCTGATACCATGTCGAGATTGAAGGAATTAAACTTCTATTCAAGTTGAAAATAATTTACAAAGTTATGTCCCTTTTATAGGGATGGAAATCTACTCCGAAAGGCTACTTTTTGACTTGAACAGCGGTCACTGTCAATCACTGTCAATTACAAAGGCTGTGATAATGGCTAGTTACCAATGCAGCTCTGCTATGTACAGTAAAAACGTAATATTTACACGCCTAAGTATAGCAGCTCAGCCTGTTGCATTGCTGCCTTGATTTTGCTTCACCTCGTCACCTCAACGCAGCACTTTCTTTACTTCTTCAGCATATCTGATCTTCTTTTGCTCAGTTCGTCCTCATCGTCTTCATCACCTCAGTCTAGCTTTTCTGTTCAGGTCAGCTTAGCTGAGTAACTTCGTTCCTCAACATTATTTAGGTCTTCGTCTAGGTCGACCTACTTCAGCTCGGCAGATCTTCGTCCAGGTCTGCCTTCTTCAGTTCAGCTCGGCACACCTTAGCTGAACTTAATTCTACATGATGTATATGTGGAAATGTAATTCTTGTAATATGAGACATCGATTGGTCGATGTAAAGATCGATGTCACATAGAATGATCGATTTAGTTGTTTTAGAGTTGGATATCACTGTTTTAGAGATTGATTTTATTATTTTAGAGATGGATGCCAAGATCAAGGGTTTGAGGAGGGCAAGGGAGTAAGCTAGTAGCTTCAAGGCACCAAGAGAGGGGCAATAAAAAGACCACGCCTGCTACTTCTGATCCACGGGCTAGTGACCACTAGAAAGTTGCATTCAGGGGTTTGCAAGATGAAGGCATGATTGTGCTTTTGATACAACCAGCACGGGCACATCTCGAAAGACTGTGCCAAGAGGATACTGGGCAAACCTATAGCAGTGAATCCGTCTGTTACTACTAATGTCAGGGTGTTTGCACTAGACTAGACTTAGGTCAAGGCAGATGACCAAGTGGTCACAAGTACTGTTTATATTGATTTTAAACTAGTGGAAGTTGTATTTGATAGTGGGGCTACGCATTCATTCATACCTAAGAGGTGTGCAACACATTTGCAGGGTGTGCAAGCTAAAATATATCGACCATTATGAATCTCGAATCCATTGAACAAGTAACTCATAGCAGATGATCTTTACACTAATGTGTTTGTATAAATTGGTGATGCTGAATATGCAACCAATCTCATTGTACTAGATTGTCTAGGGATAGATGTCATACTTGGCATGGACTGGTTGTCTCATATAGCTAGATTGTCATGCCAAGAATGTAATCATCAAGAACATAATCATTAAGATTGCTGGTTGTCTCATATAACTTGAGTTTCAGGGTACGCGACATGAAATCAATCCATTCAGTGGACATCTGCTATCTCACTATCACCAGGAACTAAGAAAAGATTGCAATGACACATGGTGTATACTATTTTAAATGATCAGAAAGAACTCAAGTTACAAAGATATTCTTGTTATGCAGAAATTCGTTTTTTTGTGCGGATAAACTGCCAGGACCTCTTCTTGACAGAGAGATCGAGTTTGAGATCAATCTGTCAAAATATTGATCAACCAACAAAGAACAATTCAAATTGATCAAGAACAAAGTAGACAGAGAAGGAGAGAAAAACGGTTATTGTATTGAACAAGATGAAAATAACCGAATGAATCTTGGATTGATTATTGTCTGGGTGTTTCCTTTGAGCTATATACAACTACCAGACTAGCGGGAAAAAAGAAACTATTGTTTTTACATATTTTCCCTCCAGGCTTAGACTCCCTATATTATTACTCAGGGGTATTCTTGTAATTTCACATGTTTTAAATCTCTCCCACGTTTAATCCTTCTTCTTCTTCTTCCCAGGTCACTCCTTAAGCCTTGATTCTTCGATAGCTCCTTGATCCATGTCCAACAGCCTCAGATCCAATGGCTCTCAATTGCTCCATGCCACTCAAGGTGGATTGCGCTTCTTGACAAACACAATTACTTGAACACCACTGTTGTGCCTTTGTTCCGTCTTCCACTACTTCCCTGTTGCTGCTTGGACCTTCACTACCTTCAACACCCTCTCATCCTGACTGGGTAAACACGCTACAGACCCCCAATGCTGCAGTCAGGATGCTTAGCCTCTTAGAATCCAATGCCTTAGTGAAAATGTCTGCAAGATAGAGTTCTGTTCTAATTGGCATAGGCTTGATCACACCTCTTGAAATTTTTCTCTCACAATGTGGCAATCAATTTCTATATGTTTAGTTCACATGAAAAACATGATTTTCCACAATGTAAATGACACTTCTATTGTCACAGAACACCTCTACAAGTCCTGAGTGTGCCATTTGCAGATCCCTCAATAAATAGAGTATCCATTGAACCTCACAAGTTGCTGAGGCAAGAGCTCTATATTCAGCTTCAGACGAAGACTTTGAAACTATGGTCTGCTTCTTGGCCTTCCATGATATTAAGGCATCTCCAAGAAACACGCAATAGCAAGTCACCGATCTTCTGCTTTCTAAACATCCACCCCAATCTGAGTCTGAGAATGCTGTCAATCTTAGTGACCCTTTGCTAGGGAAGAACAATCCCTATCCTGGGGTTCCCTTAAGAATCTCAGTAACCTTTGAGCCACTCTCCAATGCAACTGTGTAAGGGTATCCAAGAATTGGCTTAACTGTTGTACAACTTAGCTAATGTCAGGCCTTGTGATTGCTAGATATAACATCTTACCAATCAACCTTCTGTAACTAGATACATCCTCAAAGGATGGAGAATCATCATGTGAAAGTTTTAAGTTCTGTTCCATGATGCTGCCAGCAGGTTTGGAGACCATGTGTCTAGTATCCTCCAGCAACTCAAGGATGTATTTTCTTTCACAATCCATCACCCCCCTTGAGACATGTCCACCTCTAGACCCAAAAAATATCTTAACTCACCAAGATCTTTAATTTTGAAGGCAGAATGAAGACTGGCTTTAAGGTACTGAATGGCCACCAAGGAGTCACTAGCTACTACAATGTCATCTACATAAGCCAGAAGGACAAAAAAGTGCCTCATTGTTGTCTGATAAACATGGTATTCTCATTCTTGGGCTGATCATAACATTTAGACAGTAGAAAGGAAGTTAACTTGGCATTCCATTGCCTACTGGCTTGCTTAAGTCCATATAAGGTCTTAATGAGTTTGCAAACTATTTCTAGTGGTGCAGAGAAGTCTTCTGGTGCAGTCATGTAGATGTCCTGGTCCAAGTCTCTATGAAGGAACGTATTGTTAACATCTAATTGATGAATAATCCAGCCTTTGATTGCTGCTAAAGCCAGTACAATCCTGACAGTAGTAATTTTTGCCACAAGGGAGAAGATATCTCCATAATCAACACCTTCTTGTTGAGTGTATCCTTTTGCCACCAACCTAGCTTTGTAACGTTCAATGGATCGATCTGCTTTCCTTTTTATTTTACACACCCATTTGCGTCCAATGAGTTTCTTCCCCGGTGGCAACATTGTAAGGATCCAGGTGTGGTTAGCCTCCAAGGATGCTAACTCTAATGACATAACCTGCTGCCAGTCTACTGAACCAGCTGCCTATTGATAAGACTGAGGCTCTTGCTGCGGAGTAACAGTAAGTACATACCATTTTCATTGAGGAGCCAACTGATCAAGCGAATAATAGTTTTCAATAGGATAAGATGGAGAAGATGAAACAGTGTTTGAAGATACAGTGGGATATGATGAAATTAAGTGACTACAGTAGTAGTCATGAAGGTATGAAGGTTGTTTTCTGACCCTTGAAACTCATTGCTCAGTATCAGGAATGGGCAGTGATGGAATGGAAGGCTCAGAAGCAGGAATCAATTGATGTTCCTTTCTATGTACAAGAGGATTATCAAGGGTAATTGAAGGTAGACATGTTGGATCTGATGGCAATGGAGCAGCTGGATCTGAGGAGCCTTCTGGTATTGAATCTGATGAATGTAAGGAAGAAGGCTCTGAGGAAGAATGTGTTTGATGAAGAGGAGAAGGAGAAGGAATCTCTGCAGTAGAAGAGTAATCTGGTAGATTTGATATGGAAGGGGATACCAACGGATAAGTAGGAGAATAGGAAGCTTGGGAATCACCCATGGAGGATGAAAGTTCAGTTGATGCAGTGGAAAAAGGAAAATGTGTCTCAAGAAACTTAACATATATGGATACAAGAATGTCTTTAGTGGCTAAGCTTTGTAGGATGTACCCTTTTGTTGTAGATGCAACCCCAAAAAATAAACACGAGACACCCTTAGGTGTGAACTTGTGCCTGTTTGGTGAAGTGTTGTAGGCATAGGCCAAACAGCCAAAGACTCTAAGATGATGATAAACTGGAGGTTTATGAAAAAGAATTTCATAGGGAGTTTTCTTTGATAAAACTGGTGTAGGTATAAGATTTATGAGGTACACTACATGGGTTACTGCATAACCCGGTAAGATATAGGTAGCTGAGCTTGAAATTTCAGGGATCTAGCTACCACTAATATGTGTTGATGCTTTCTTTCTACTAACCCATTTTGTTATGGGGTATAAACACAACTAGTTTGATGAATGATCCCATACTGCATATAATACTCAAACATTTTGAATTCTGATGATTGTCACTTCTAATCACTTTAATTTTTTTATTCAAACTCAATATATACATAGGCACAAAAACTTTGAAGAATGTGTATAACTTCAGATTTAGATTTTATCAAATACAACCAAGTATACCTACTACAATCATCCACAATGGTAAGGAAGTATTTCAGAGAATATAAAGTGGGATGCCTGTTGGGCCCCAGACATCCACATGAACCAAATCAAAAGGGTGAGCGGAGATGGATACAGACACGGGAAATGGTGACCTTTTTAACCTAGCTAGGGGACAAATAGTACAGGGTTCATCAAGATTGTTGGTTGGGACTGAATCATCACACCTGTGAATCTCTTTTATTCTAGAAATTGAGGCATATCCCAGTCTATAATGCAAAGCATAGCTGGTGAAGTAGGTGTGGATGAACTAAGGCAGACAAACTTAGGATGAGATGCAACACTATGCAAGTGGTAAAGGCTGTGTGACAACTTAGCTGAACCAATCATCCTCTTGGACAATTGATCTTGAATCGAACAATGAGCACCAGAAATTTGAATAAGCAAATTTGGGTTTGAAGCCAACTTACTTAGGGAAACGAGATTATAAGAAAATGAAGGTACAAAGAGGACATCATATAAGGTGAGAACTGAATTAAGAGCCACACAACCAATGTGTGTGGCTGCAACTGAGAAATCATTTGGCAAATTTATGATGACATTATCAACAGGTTTAACAGAAGAGAAAAGAGTAAGGCTAGATGCAATATGATCAGTAGCTCCAAAATCCAAAATCCATATATTTGACTGATTAGTATGAGAATTACCTTTCATCTTACCAGCATGAGCAGACAGAACAGTACCCTGAGCAACAGCCATGTTCCCTTCCTGGTTATCTTCATATTTATTCAACCAGTTCAACAGTTTTTGATTTTGCTGAGGTGTGAGGACTAGTGACTGCCTTGCTTTAGTCACTTGAACATTCTACGATTCATCTGGCTCTAGCTCCGTTGCTTCACTCAGATTAACTTGACCTCTAAGCTTAAAACCAGGAGGATATCCATGCTTTTTATAACATCTATCAACCGTATGCCCTGGTAGGACAAACACTTGAGACTTAACTGCATCAAAACCATCATTAAGGCCTTTAGCAAACTTAATAACATAATCACTTCCTACAGAACTTCTCATCTTGATAGTCACATCACACATACAACCTCTACAAGTACATGTGGGAACATGTCTCTTAGTCATCAATTCTTCCCAAACAATCTTAAGTTTAGTGAAATACTGACTACACTCAACATATCTTGCTTAATGCTATAAAAGGTTTCTAGTAAATCTGACAATGTAAAAGATACGCGCTTCCATACCTCAACTAAAGATCATTCCACGCATCATGTGCACTATCACACCACATGATGCTTTGCGCAATCAAATGAGATACTGAATTCATCATCCAAGACTACACCATAGTGTTGACTTGTCTCCATAGTGTGTATTGTGGATATGTGACATGTGGTCTTGGAATTGTATCATATATAAAGCCAATTTTGTTTTTAACAACTAACGCCATTTCAAAAGCTTGACTTCAGGTATGATAATTGCTTGAATTCAGCAGAGGTTGCGCTAACACTATAGCCAGACTATCATTAGGGTGGAGATAGTAAGGATTCTGCAATGAATTATGCAAAGGAATCTCAGAAATCTGATTCTGATTTCCATTTCCCTTTGATCCAAACATAACGTTTTGTACTTGACTGTCATGTGACATATTTTGACTTCCTCTTCCAGCAGTAGGATTACTACTCTGCGCACCCTCTTAATCTCAACAGTAATAACACAAACCCAATAACAAGTAAATTTCTTCGAACTATTCAATCACACAGGAACTCACTACAAAATGATAATAGTCTCTGATACCATGTCAAAATATTGATCAACCAAAAAAGAAAAATTCGAATTGATCAAGAAAAAAGTAAACAGAGAAGGAGAGGAAAAAATTGTTGTTGTATTGAACAAGATGAAAATAACCGAATGGAGCTTGGATTGATTATTGCCTGGGTGTTTCCCTTGAGTTATATACAACTACCAGACTAGTGGGAAAAAAGAAACTATTGTTTTTACATATTTGCCCTCCAGGCTTTGACTCCCTATACTATTACTCAGAGGTATTCTTGTAATTTCACATGTTTTAAATCTCTCCCGCGTTCAATCCTTCTTCTTCTTCCCGGGTCACTCCTTCAGCCTTAATTCTTCGATAGCTCCTTGATCCCTGTCCAGCAGCCTCAATCACCTTGATTCCACTCATGATCTAATGGCTCTCAATTGCTCCATGCCACTCAAGGTGGATTGTGCTTCTTGACAAACACAATTACTTGAACACCACTGTGGTGCCTTTGTTCCATATTCCACTACTTCCCTGTTGCTTCTTAGACCTTCACTACTTTCAACACAATCTAGTATGAAGAGCTGAACCAATTTCAAAGACTCCATACAGAATGACATATGCTGAAATGATGGAGCTAAAAGCCTAGTTACAAGATCTGTTAGACAAAAAGATCATGCAACATAGTGCATCTCATTAGGACACATCTGTATTGTTTGTGAAAAAGAAAGATGACAGCATGAGGCTCCTTCCTAGTTACTTGTCATGGGTCACTAGGAGGAAGATATGAATGTCATTTACTTGCAATGAAAATTCTCTTACTGAATATGCAGGAACTCACGCTTTATTTCTCCCATTTCTTTTCAGATGATTAAGGAGGGGATCTCCTATTGAAACAAGATGATCTATGTTTCTTGTTCAGGTTAATAGTGTTGAATGCATGATTGATGGAATACATTTGCAATAATATATTGTATTCGGTTGAAGTTCTATTTATGTTTTAAGGGTTGTAAAAGAAGTTGATGGAGTTGTAAATGAGAAGATATTTAGGAAGATGGTATATTATCCATGACTTAGTTTCTGTGTTTATGATTTTGTATGGATGCTTCGTGACTCTTCAATTGATAGATTTTGAGTCATGATCCGTCATTCTTTTGGCTTGGATCACAAGTCGTGATAATTGTGGTATCAGATCTTAATTTAATTGTTGGGTATAAGTTTCATACCTAGCTAAAGTTATAATATGTTAGGTATTTTAAAATGCTAAGATATGAATTCCTAAGATAGATCATACTTAAGTTATTACTTGCTTAAGCGTTAATGGTGTGAAGTTATGATGCATGTGTGAAGTTATGATGCATGTGTTTGAATTGTTCTTGATTATTGTTATGTTTTGAGAGTTTATAGGCAACCTTAAGGACCATTTATTTAAATATAGTAATCGATATAAGATCGTTACATAATGTGTGACATTAATCAGCTAAGGGGTATTGGTAATTATGGTCCGATGTTTGTTTAACCATCCTAGCATGCTATGTTACACCCGGTTTTTAGTTAAAAAATAAACGGAAAATATAAAAAGAAATAAATATTAAATATAGGGTGATGGTTATCTTATGTTATTTGATTGGAATAGGTAATAAGGGATAGAAACAAACCCTAAATGATTAACTTAAATGATATATTCTTATATCCCTTATGAAACTATTTACCTATATATATACACCTCAATCAAAACTTTAACCCTACACACTACACAAGAAATCAGCAGCCTTATTTTCCCAACCCCAAGCTTCGACCGATAACCCATAGGAGAAGAAAAGGGATATGTTTTCCAACAAAGCCTAATTGATCAATATTATGTAGTATATATGCGTAGAGGTAAGTACCTTTCTGTATCCGTTATGAATTTGCGAACCATATAAATATATTTTTGTATAAACGTGAGCATCAAGCATATGTATAATTGATTATATAGTTGGATGTATATATGTATGTGGCCGTGTGTATGCATGTATATGAAGATGTGAATTTTTTATTTTATGTGATAGAAATCGAAGATACATGTCTTGGCCGAAAGTTATGTCCTTAGTGTAGGTAATTTTATAATTTTCATATGTATATAAATTTGTAACCTATGATATATGTATGACTATGTGTGTGATGAATTATGTGAAATTTTATGAATTTTGGATAATTTTGGTTGTGGAATAAATTAGAATTTTGTATGCTTTGAGGGTGGAATAAGGTTGGAAATTGTTTAGGCTGAATTCTGGTGGAAGGCGGCGGCGTAGTGGCAGCGTGTGAGCCACGTGCTTGGGTGCGTTTTGTTAGACATGAGTTGTACATGCTGTTTATGGTATTTGGTATGTCGAAATATGGGTAGTGTGTGTTTCAGATGGAGGCCGAGGGGTAGGAAGTAGTGGTGAGTGGAATTAGGTTTTTGAAAGATAAAGAGGGGGCTGGCCGAGGGAGTGGGGTGCAGGAAAAGTGTAGGACATGTATAGCACCACTAGAGGGGGGGGAGTTGAATAGTGAGTGCAGAAAAATTGGTTTTTTTAAACTTTCTAAACCCAATAATTGACTTCTGAAAACAGATTCTGTTTTTAGGTCCTGATTTGGATTAACTAGTTAACCGGGTTGTAGACCTCCAAAAATCGTGAAATTTGGTGACAATGTGGTATCAGATGTTATTAATGTGTCACAAAAAATTCAGATTAAAATTCTAAGTGTAACCCCTTGAAAAACCGTTTTTTCACAGATTGTGTCAATCTGCCAGAAACTGTACTTCAAAATGAAAAATTATTCCTATTAGTTGACAACTCTAAACAATCCGAAAATTTTAAGGTATTACCCTTAGAATGTGTACTTTAATGGTTTGAAACAGTTTTTCAAAATTCTTTTGGTAAGTATGTCAACCACGATGTTTTCAACCTTTGCAGATATGAGAATCAGATTCCACTAGTCTCCAAACTATAAATGTTTGAGTGACTTATACTTATCCAAATTTGATGAAACTTGTCTCAAATGAAACCTAAGACGTGTGACTATGTTTCTGCAAAATTTGATGATTTTTGGAAAACATTTGCTATTTTTACCGTGAGTATGAAAACGATACAGAAAACTTAAACTGAAAGTAAAAGTGTTGAAAGTAAATAACACCAAGATTTTTATACTGGTTCGGTCAAATCCACCTACTCCAGTCTTCGAGGAAACCTTCCTTGGTATTCACTAAATACAAATAACACCTTGAAATAAGGGTGACTGGAGTTAAGCACCAACTCCATTTTTACAACAAACAAACCAAAACAACAACACGAACACCACCAGCGAACAAATGAAGGTATGATCACAGCTTGATCAACCTTATACAAGAAATGAACGTATGTGCGTGGTATAATCAAAGCCTATATAGTATATGTAAGATAAGAATGATAGGCTTGAGGCTAAGAGCAAGAGAAAAGAATAAGAGAAGAAGAGAATATCCTTGCTTGATCTTGATAGAGTATGAACTTTGGCTTGACATTGTCTTGAATCATCTTGTCTCCTTTTATAGATGGTGTGGACGCCCCATGGCTGAAATTTCCCTTCAAATTTGTCTTGAATTCCTTGGAAGATTACCTTGTATAATATGGTAACACACCCTTGTTTACTCGGCGAAATATGATTGGACGAACGACGTGTCTTTGCCTAGTTGTCACTTCATGATAGGCCATCATTTTCCACCTGACACTTCATAATATGAGCTCGATATTCAACCAAAAATCTGAAAAACATGCTCAAATTCACATCTTAGGCATGTAATATATGTTATGTCGCACATAATATACATAAAATAAAGTGTATTTTCAGCTCCCATAGCTTAGATTAAAAAGGCCCCATGTGACGAAAATATTTGAGTTTGAATTTTCAACAAATCAAGCCAAATTGTGGGTGATTAATGTGTGTAAATATGGTATGACTTTGGGGCTGATTTTGACATGTGGTACACGAAATTTCTGAGTATTTTGAGTGTATGTAGTCTGAACATCTTTATATGGTAAGTATGTAATATGTCGGTGATGGTTCAGTAGTCACCCGATGCGACAAATTTTCGGTTTATATACTCATAACATGTCGACATAATTTTGGTAACAATATGACTTGTAATGTATGATATGGGACCTGTATATACTCGCAAATATGATGTGTATATGGTGGTGTGATGTCGACGTACGTTTATAATGTGTATGACGTGTTAGTGGAATGTCGGGCTAGAAACGTATAATTCGTCGTTAAAAAAATATGTATACATACAATATATACAAGTGGCGTGTGTGGTTAGTGTGGAGAGAGGACTTTCCATTTCAAGTTTGTTGCCAAGTGGTTCTCTCCAAATATATCTCCATTAAATGAACTAGTTAGTTTATCTCCTTAAGTACTTCATTAAATGAACTAGTTTAGTTCATTTATCATGGCACCTGAAAATAGAAATAAAGACAACAAATGTTTGCCATATGATGTAATCTTTAACACTTCATGACACGTTAGTACGACAACATTATATATAAACATGTAAAGCATATTTATCACGTACATATGTCAAGTAACACTTAATTCATGTATTTCGTAAACACGTAACATTTAAATCGTACATTTTCAATCTCTCAAAACCATGTTTCTAAAAAATCTCCCCCTTTTGATGATTTACAAAATAACCTCTATCCATGATTTTAAATGTGTTATAATCGCACCCCCAAACAATCATGCATAAATTTTTAAATTTAAAATTTGAATTTCATACTGTGCTCCCCCTTAACTTTACCTCTCTCCCACCTTAAATCATGCTTTTCTCTCCTTTTTATTTTATAAATCACATCTAAAGCATTAGTAACAATGGAAAGAAAGAGCAACTTATAGCATATCAATGGAAATCATTTAGAACCTGTAAAGCACCACTAGAAGGGGAGTTGAATAGTGTGTGCGAAAAATTAGATTTTTAAAAACTTTTTAACCAAAAACCTCACTTCCAAAAACAGTTTCCGTTTTTAGATTCTGATTTGAAATAATTAAAAGACATAGTTACAGACCTCCAAACATCATGAAATTTGGTTAGAATCTACTCTCAGAGTTTTTGAGTATCTCATAAAAATTTCAAATTAACATCCACTCCTAACCCCTTGAAAATACGTTTTTGGTCAGATTGCACAAATCTGCCAGAAACAGTGCTCCGACTTGCAAAATTTATTCCGATTAATTGGTGACTCCAAATGGTCTGAAAATTTAATGACAAGACCCTAAATATATCTGTTTTATTGGGCTGAAACAGTTTTCAAAAATTTCTTTGGGAAGTATATCAATCACGTTGATGTTCTCAACCTTTGCAACTCTGAAAATCAGATTGCACTAGTCTCAGAACTATTCAAGTTTAATTGACTTATACTTATTAAAATGAGTTGAAACTCACGCCAAATGAAAACTAAGAGGTATGTCTATGTTTTTGCAAAATTTTATGATTTTGGAAATTCGTTTGATATTTTTACTTTTGCAATAAAATTGATGCAAAATGCTGGAAACTAAACGTAAAGTGCAGTAAAGTAAAGACACCAAGGATTGTATACTGGTTCGGTTAAATCAACCTACGCCAGTCTTTGAGGACACCTTCCTCAGTTATCACTAAACACAATAAACATCTTACCACAAGGGTTACTGGAGTTACATACCAACTCCACCCTTTTACAAACAATACAATCAAGCAAACGGATCGCAGATACCACCACCGATTAAATGAAGGTTTGATCACACCTTGATCAACCTTTTACAACAATGAATGAGAGTAGGTGGTATATTCAAAGCCTATACAATGTTTAGAATATATGAACAATAGGCTTGAGAGAAGAAGAAGAAAGAAAGGTGGAAGAAGAGAGTAGTAGATCTTCTGCACTTAAGAGAAATGTGTTGTTGTCTTAGCTTTGTTTGCACGACTCCTCTTCTTTTATGCAAGCTTTGCCACCCCCTAGGGCATCTTCTCTTTCTTGAGAATTCTCTTTAATGCCTTTGGAAGATTTCCTTGTGTAAATATGACACCATTTTGCTTACTTGGTACACTATGATTGGAAGAATGACTTGACCTTGCTTACTTAGCACTTGATGATTAGTCCAACTTGTCATGATTTTAATGAGCTGTAAAATCTGAAAAAAACTTACAAAACATGTGCCAAAAAGAATTCAAAATACTACCAAATAATCATCATCTAATCCCTTCAATTTTGGGATGCAAATTAAGCACCACAAACACCCTAAAAATTGGCCAACTATAGTAGCTTGTGCTGAATTTTTCAGCATGTGGCTATTTTGAATTCCTTCCATATGTAGTGCCCTCTTTTATATCACTAACCTTGTGTGGCATATTCTTCACCAATTGAGTTTCCAACTAAGCTCCACATAGGCTCCATCAAGGTTGCAAATGGTGTGTGGAGTGTGTTGTACATGTGCTGAATTTCATTTTAGTAAGCTTTGTCAAATAATGCACAATATTTACACATATATGGTAAATTCCAATCAGGCCTAATTTGAATTTTCTAGAACACTTTAACATGTCTTGAATGTGTAAAAAGAGTCTAGATACATGTTACAACTCATGCCAAAAATTTACATGTGTTGTGTTAGTAGAAAACCAAATTTTCGACTTTCGCCGATTACGCGATTTTTCTCTGATTAAATTCAAACTTCTTGCACATGTCATATATGTTGTGCCACACAAAATAATCATAAAATAAATTATATATTCGGCTCTAATGGATGATTGAGAGGTGCCCCATGTGCTTTAAAACTTTGAATTTGAAATCTCCACAATTTGGCCTAAATTGTGGGTGATTTGTGTGTGCCAAAATGGAATGATTTAGTGGCTGAATTTAACATGTGAGCCACGAAATTTTTTTCTATTTAAAAGTATATGGGCTGGCCATCTTTATATGGCAAGTACGTGACAAATCAGTGAAGTTTCGGTAGTCACCCGATACAACAATTTTTGGTTTATGACCTTGTAACGTGTCGTTATAATTTTGTCATCACCATGACTTATATCATATGATATAAGACCTGAATATACTCATAAATATGAGGTGTATATAGTGGTGTGACGTCGACGTACGTTTATAATATATGTGACGTGTCGGTGGTACGTCGGAATATATGTGTATTGTGCCTTTTTAATGTGTGTGTGTGTGTGTGTGTGTGTATATATATATTTAATATATTAGGCATGTATACTGAATGGGTAAGGAGACTTTCCATTTTCAATTTGTTGCCATCAAGCTTTGTCCAAATATGTCTCCATTTAATGAACTAGTTAGTTCATTAACTTAAGTATTTTACTTAATGAACTAGTTTAGTTCATTAATTGTGGCACCTGAAAATAGTTCAAAGACAATAAATGTTTGCCATATGATGTAAGCTTTAACGCTTCATGTCTTGTTAGTACGACAACAATATATATAAACATATGAGGCATGTGTATCACATAAAATGTGTCAACGAATAATTTTTTCATACATTTCGTAAACTCGTACTATTTAAAATCATGCATCTGTAAATCATTCAAACACTTTTTCTCAACAATCTCCCCCTTTTGATGATTTACAAAATAACATTAGTTCATGATTTAAATATGATTGCTCCCCCTCCAATTATGCACAAATTCAAATTTTGAATTTTGAATCTCGTATCGTTGTGCTCCCCCTTAAATCATGCAATCATGCTCTCTCTCCCCCTTAAATCATGCTCTCTCTCCCCCTTTATTTTGTAAATAATATCAAAAGTATATGTAAAGATGGAAAGAAATATCAATCTATAGCAAATCAGCAGAAATCATGCCTAACTTTGAGCGTAGATTTTCGTACGTGGATTGATTTAGTGCTTTGGTGAATATGTCGCTACTTGTGCTTCAGTACGTACATGTTATATAACGATATCACCACTGTTCACATGATCACGAAGAAAGTGATATCGTACTTCTATGTGCTTTGCCTTAGAGTATAGTACAGGGTTCTTAGACAAATTAATAGCACTCATATTATCACAATAAATGGGGATGCAATTTACCGTGATTCCGAAATCAGATAGTTGTTGTTCTAGCCATAAGAGTTGTGTGCAACAAAGACTAAATGCCATGTATTCAGCTTTAGTAATAGATAATGCCACACTTGCTTGCTTTTTCGAAAACCAAGATATTAATGAATTTCCTATACATTGACAAGTGCCACATGTGCTTTTTCTATCTATTTTGCATCCGCTATAATCCGCATCAGTATAAGCATGCAAGTCAAATTCACAATTCTTATCATACCAAATTCCTAAAGTGGGAGTATGCTTAATGTACCGAAATATCCTTTTTACAGCATTATAGTTTGACACTTTAGGTTTGCTTTGAAAACGTGCACACATACAAATACTAAACATGATATTGGGCCTACTTGCAATAAGATAAAGCAAAGAACCAATCATAGACCTATATAAACCATTATCAAAGTCTTTTCCATTCTCATCTATATCTAATTTAGTGGTGACACTCATAGGGGTCGGGGATGGTTTCAAGTTCTCAAAGTTAAACTTTTTAATCATGTCATTCACGTATTTGACTTGACTTATATGGATGCCTTTACTAGTTTGTTCAATTTGCAAGCCAAGAAAATAATTCAATTCACCAACCATAGACATTTCAAATTCGGATTTCATGCATATTTCAAATTCTTCAACAAGTTTATGAGATGTAGATCCAAAAATAATGTCATCAAGATAAATTTAAATAATAAGTAAATCTGATTTATCTTGTTTCAAGAATAAAGTGCTACCTATGGTGCCTCTCTTAAATCCATTTTCTAAAAGAAAGTAGCAAAACGGTCATACCAAGCTCTTGGTGCTTGTTTTAAACTATATAGTGCCTTCTTTAATTTGTACACATGATTAGATATTTTAAATCCTCAAAACCGGGTGGTTGTTTTCACATATAATTCTTCTTGTATAAAACCATTTAAAGATGCACTTTTTACGTCCATTTGATTAAGTTTAAAATCCTTCATGCAAGCAATAGCAACTAATGATCGTATGGCTTCTAAGCGTGCTACGGGTGCAAATGTCTCGTCATAGTCTATTCACTCTTCTTGATTATATCCTTGTGCTACAAGGCTTGCTTTGTTACTAAAAACTTTACCTTCTTCATTCATTTTATTTCTAAACACCGACTTTGTGCCTATTATCGTTTTATCTTGTTGTCGTGGCACTAAATCTCAAACATCATTTCTTGTGAATTGATTTAATTCATCATGCATAGTGTCTATCCAAAAAGAATCATTCGAAGCATCAAATAAATTTTTGGGTTCAATTTCAGATATCATAGCATGTAATTGATTTATTTCATCTGGATTTATTCTTCTATGTGGTCGGACACCTTGAGTTATATCGCCAATAATAAGGTTGTGTGGGTGATCCTTATGCCATCTTGGTTGATTATTCTCTAAGTTTTCATGCATTTCTAAGTGATCATGCATTTCTAGTGTGTTGGGTTCATCATGTACGATATTCTCTTCTATATCATCTAACACGGGCTTTAGTTCAAAATCATCGTCATATTCTTTATCTTTTTCAAACTCGCCAAATTCATTAAACTTCACATGAATAGATTCTAAAATCTGTCTAATGATAGGATCATAACATCTATATGCCTTAGAATTCACAGAATATCCAACAAAGATGTGTTCAATTGATTTAGACTCAAATTTATCTAGATTATCTTTTGTATTCAAAACAAATACTTTACAACCAAACACACGAAAGTAATCAATTTTAGGCATGCGATCATTCACACTTTCATAAGGAGTTTTGTTTAGTTTCTTTCTAATCGATAAACAATTAATTATATAGCATGCACAATTTATGGCTTTCGCCCACAAAAATCTAGGCAACTTATTTTCATATAGCATAGTTCTAGCAATTTCTTGCCATGTCCTATTCTTTCTTTCTACTACTCCATTTAATTGTGGTGTTCTAAGTGACGAAAACTCGTGTTTAATACCTTTTTCTTTGCAAAATGCAATCATGTCCTTGTTTTTAAATTCGCCGCCTCTATCGCTCTTAATCTTTTTCACATTCAAACCATATTCATTTTCAAATTGCTTTATTAATTTAGCAATCTCAACGGCACTATCATCTTTATTCGCAATAATGTCCATGTATTGCGAGAAAATCGTCAACGATAACACATGCATAATGTCGCCCACCAAGACTCCTAGTACGACTAGGACCAAACAAGTCAATGTGTAATAATTCTAACACTCTAGATGTACTATATTCATTTTTAGATTTAAGTGACTCGCGTGTTTTTTTGCCTTTAATACAAGATTCACACAACTTAAAGTTGTCTAAATCAAGCTTAGGCAATCTTCGTACTAAATTCTTTCGTTGAAGTTTTTCAAGAGTTGATATGCCAATGTGTTGTAATCACCTACGCCACAAATTTACATTAGGTTCATTTGACATAAAACATTTAACTTTAGTGTCTAACATGTCATCCATAGAAAGCATAAAAATATTTCCTTCTTTTTTCCTTTTAATACCGTTTCTCTATTTTTATTGACTATGTTGCGATATGGGTGAGTGAAACACACATCAAAACCATTATCAAAAAACTTTGAGATGCTAAGAAAATTGTAGGATATATTACTTACCAAAAAGACGTTGGAGATTTGGAGAGTACTTGGGCTTCCAATTGTAACTTTTCCGATGATTCTTCCTTCGTTGTTGTCTCCAAAGGTCACCGATCCACCTTTTGTAACCTTTTTCAACTTTGAGAACAAGCTCAGGACACCCGTCATGTGCCTCGAGGAACCACTGTCAAGGAACCACTTGATTGATGTACCTTTAGATGTATGTGTTCCCTGCAATGTGTAACAATGATTTAGGTACCCTTTTTATTTTGGGTCCTTAAGAGTTAGTTCTTCACCCCTTTGTAAGAGTACCTTTTGGTACCTAAACTTGGATGACCTTTCTTGGTCTTACAAAAGGTGAGAATATAGATGAAGAAGCAATATAATAGACATCAGGTGAGAATGCATTTGGGCTTGGGCCGAGTATCCCATTATGAACATGGTATGATTTTCGTTTTTGATATACCTTAGAGTTAGTATGCATGGTGCTTGATCTAGATGCATTTATGTTAAATGAATGTTGTGTATGCATTAATGGTTTCTTTTCATATTTATACATCACATAATTATATCTTGTATGATATGAAGAAGAAGCACGATGAGATGAAGTAGGGGGATCTAGGCGTCCTTTTAGGCGCCACAATTGTCTTGAATGCATATGTTTTCTTAGATGAAGATAGAATGAACTTGGTTGATTTATTTTGTGTCTCGTTTTTCTCAACATATCCTAATCCGGTTTTGTCGCTATCATGCTTTTGTGAAGAGATGATGGGATCTAGCATGTTTGTACCCGTGTCAAACTGTTTCATCATTTTTTCTAGATCTGCATTCCTTGATTTCAAATTTGAAATCTTGGCTTTCATTTCATTATTTTGTGTTGTTAATGATGAGACCTCTGAATTCAATGCATTGATTTTGTAAGACGACTCTTCTTTTGAGTCGTTTAATTGAGAAATAAGGTTCGTGTTAGATGTTTCTAACAACTTCTGTCTTCAATTAAACGTTTCTTTTCTTTTACAAGAGTCTTTGTGAATTTATGCAGTTCAAGGTATTGACAAAAAAAATCATCATAAGAAGGCTCGGAATCAGAATCAGAAGATACCTCATTTGATGCTTTGGATGCAAATCATACTTGTGCCGTCTCTTCTTCGGTATCATCAGTCTCAGAGTCAGATGAACCACTCTATGTGGAGGCATTGAGAGCTCTTCTTGAATTCCTTTGTTTAGGTTCTGAGATGGGTCTATTTTTGTTCCAGTCCTTGTCACAGTTTTTGTTCGTTTGTTTGTCCTTGTGCGGGCAGTCATATGACAAGTGTCCAAGTTTCCCACATCCATAGCACTTTATGTCCTTATCATTAATTATATATTTATTTCTTTTAGTCGAAACAACCTTAGGTTTGTTCTTAAAAGACTTTCTCATAAAATTTCTCAAACCTTTATCCAATAATATTCGATCATCATTGTCTGATTCAGTATCATTATCATCTACGTGATCGAAAGAAGTAGAGATGTATTCATTTGATTTAAAAGCAATAGTCTTACCTTGTTTTGACGTTGATTCCAATTTCCTTAATGTAAGTTTGTTTTCGTATACCTTTAAAGATCCTATTAGTTCCTCCATTTTTATTGATCTTGTTTCTTTACTTTACTCAATCGCCGTGACTTTGGGGTCCCATTCAGATGGGATACTTCTTAGCACCTTTTGTACTTTTTCCTGTGTAGAAAAAGCTTTTCCAAGAGACTCAAGAGAATTATAGATGTTAGTCAAGTGTAAGTCCATATCAACAATAGATTTATTTGGCAATAATTTATAAGACTCAAGAGTGGACATAAGCATATTTATTTTAGACTCTTTGATTTGACTAGTCCCTTCGTGTTTTATTTCTA
Organism: Eustoma russellianum; assembly: GCA_036186865.1. Taxonomy (NCBI): domain Eukaryota; kingdom Viridiplantae; phylum Streptophyta; class Magnoliopsida; order Gentianales; family Gentianaceae; genus Eustoma; species Eustoma russellianum. Next base: position 23,942,961 of record AP025059.1, read on the forward strand.
GAATTCTCCATATATCTTGAGCACTAGAGAAATTAGACACATAAATCGATTCACTTTTATAAAGCTTTTTCAAAAGAAGTTGCATGGCTCTAGCATTCATACTCAATTTCTTTTTGTCATCACTAGTATATTCTTGTTTCGGTTTTACGACCTCTAGTGTGACACCATCAATAGTAGATAACTTAGAAGGAACAAAGGGACCATCTTGTATAATTGACCACAAGTCTATATCAATGTCCATAAGAAAAAGTTTCATTTTAAGTTTCCATTGTATGAAAGACTCACCGTCAAAAATAGGAGGCCTTTGACTCGACATACCTTCTTGTTCGGTCTTGTGATTAGTGGTTGCCATCTCACAAATATCGTTGGATCCTCTTGTAGTGAGTGAACCTCGCTCTGATACCACTTGTAGGACCTATATAGCACCACTAGAAGGGGCGAGGAGTTGAATAGTGGATGCGAAAAATTTTGTTTTTAAAAACGTTTTAACCAAAAACCTCACTTTTGAAAACAGTTTCTGTTTTCAGATTCTGATTTGAAATAACTAAAAGACCTAGTTAAAGACCTTAAAAAATTATGAAATTTAGTGAGGATCTACACTCAGATGTTTTGTGTATCTCATAAGAATTTCAAATTAAAATTCCACTCCTAATCCCTTGAAAATACTTTTTTGGTCAGATTGCGCAAATCTGCTAGAAACAGTATTCCGACTTGAAAATTTTATTCTGATTAATTGGTGACTCCAAATGGTATGAAACTTTAATGATACGACCCTCAATATATTTATTTTAATGGGTTGAAACAGTTTTCAAAAATTCCTTTGCGAAGTATATTAATCACATTGATGTTCTCAACTTTTGCAACTCCGAAAACAAGATTGCACTAGTCTCAGAACTATTCAAGTTTGATTGTCTTATACTTATCCAAATGAGTAAAAACTTGTGCCAAATAAAAACTAGGAGATATGTCTATGCTTCTGCAAAATTTTATGATTTTTGAAATTCGTTTGCTATTTACTTTTGCAGTGAAATTGATGTAAAATGCTGGAAACTGAAAGTAAAGTGCAGTAAAGTAAAGACACCAATGATTTTATACTAGTTTGGTTAAATCAACCTACTCCAGTCTTCAAGGATACCATCATAGGTTATCACTAAACACTAATAAATTCCTTACCATAAGGGTTACTGGAGTTACACATCAACTCCACCCTTTTTCAAACAATACAATCAAGCAAACGGATCGCAGACACCACCACCGATTGAATGAAGGTTTGATCACACCTTGATCAACCTTTTACAACAATGAATGAGAGTAGGTGGTATATTCAAAGACTATAAAATATTTAGAATATATGAACAATAGGCTTGAGAGAAGAAGAAGAAGAAAGAAAGGTAGAAGAAGAGAGTAGTAAATCTTTTGCACTTGAGAGAAATGTGTTGTTGTATTGGCTTTGTTTGCACTATTCCTCTTCTTTTATGCAAGCTTGGCCGCCCCCTAAGGCATCTTCCCTTTCATGAGAATTCTCTTTAATGACTTTGGAATATTGTCTTGTGTAGATATGACACCATCTTTCTTATTTGGCACACTATGATTAGAAGAATGACTTGACCTTGCTTACTTGGCACTTGATGATTGGTCCAACTTGTCATCATTTTAAAATCTGAAAAAAACTTACAAAACATGTGCCAAAAAGAATTCAAAATACTACCAAATAATCATCATTTAATCCCTTCAATTTTGGGATGCAAATTAAGCACCACAAACACGCTAAAAATTGGCCAACTATAGTAGCTTGTGCTGAATTTTTCAGCATGTGGCTATTTTGAATTCCTTCCATATGTAGTGCCCTCTTTTATATCACTAACCTTGTGTGGCATATTCTTCACCAATTGAGTTTCCAACTAAGCTCCACATAGGCTCCATCAAGGTTGCAAATGGCGTGTGGAGTGTCTTGTACATATGCTAAATTTCATTTTAGTAAGCTTTGTCAAAAAATGCACAATATTTACACATATATGGTAAATTCCAGTCAGCCCTAATTTGAATTTTCTAGAACACTTTAGCATGTCTTGAATGTGTAAAAAGTTTCTAGATACATGTTACGACTCATGCCAAAAACATTCCATGTGTTGTGTTCGTAGAAAACCGAATTTTCAAGTTTCGTCGATTACGCGATTTTTCTCCGATTAAATTCAAACTTTATGCACATATTGTATATGTTGTGTCACACATAATAATCATAAAATAAAGTATATATTCAGCTCTAATGGCTGATTGAGAGGCGCCCATGAGCTTTAAAACTTTGAATTTGAAATATCCACAATTTGGCCTAAATTGTGGGTGATTTGTGTGTGCCAACATAGAATGTTTTAGTGGATGAATTTTACATGTGAGCCACGAAAGTTTTGGCTATTTTTGAAGTATATGGACTGACCATCTTTATACCGAAAGTACGTGACACGTCAGTGAAATTTTGATAGTCATCCGATACGACAATTTTCGGTTTATGACCTTGTAACGTATCATTATAATTTTGTCATCACCATGACTTATATCATATGATATAAGACCTGAATATACTCATAAATATGAGGTGTATATAGTGGTGTGACGTTGACGTACGTTTATAATATATTTGACATGTCGATGGTACGTCGGAATATATGTGTATTGTGAACTTTTAATAAAAATAATATATATATATATATATATATATATATATTAGGCGTGAATATTGAATGGGTAAGGAGACTTTCCATTTTCAATTTGTTGCCATCAAGCTTTATCCAAATATGTCTCCATTTAATGAACTAGTTAATTCATTTACTTAATTAACTAGTTTAATTCATTAATTATGGCATCTGAAAATAGTCAAAGACAACAAATGTTTGCCATATGATGTAAGCTTTAACGCTTCATGACTTGTTAGTACGACAACAATATATATAAACATATGAGGCATGTATATCACATAAAACATGTCAACTAATAATTTTGTCATGCATTTCGTAAACTCGTACTGTTTAAATCAGAGTTAATTGCACCTGGTATACATATTTTTCCACTAAGTTTTAAGTAGCATCCATTCTTTCATGAAACTCACTTACCAGCCATACTTATAGGTGAAATTAACACCTGGCATCCGGATGACCTTCTGGTCTACCGTTGACTGCTCAAGTCGACCTTTGACCGGATTTAACTCTATTTTAACCCGACTTTAACCACAGTTTAAGATTAATAAAATAATAGTCAAAAAAATTAAAAGTTTAAGAAAAAAATACTTCAAAAATCGAAAAAAAACTACACCCCACCTCATCCCCTTCCCCTTTCATCTTCTTCTCCTGCCAAAATATTCTCCATTCATCCATTATTAAAAATTGAGCAAAGAACCCCACCCCCTCTGTACATCTCGAAAACCATCCCTGCTTGTCCTTCATGTTCCAACGCATTCACTATGCTTGCCAATGCCCCTGCCACAGTTGCAAGAATCACAGCCCAAGAGCCATGAGATGAAGCAGTAGAACCTAAAGCTGCAAACTGCGGTCTGTTAGGCTGAATGTGAAGTCACTTGTATTTGGTGGTTGCGATCTAGGAGCAGTAAAAGTTGGAGGTTGGTTTGCATTATAAGTTGAAGCATTTCCAGAGGCAGAACAAAGAATCCCAAGGGCTTTTGATTTCATCGGATTTAGCAGAGATTGGAATCATTGGGTTTGCAGAGAGAGGCAAAAGCCATGAAGAAACTCCCTTCTTCTTCATCTGTAATTACATAAGCAGGATCATAGAGCCCCTTGCTTCACGATGTGCTAAGTTCATATTCAAGCCACTTCCTGAAGAAATCATGGGTAGTCAAATTTTGCAAATCTTCCAGGCGGAAGGGCTTACTTTGGACCCAGAGGCACTTTCGACCTTGAGTATGGCTGATTTTCTGCCTCCAAGAATCTACCCCATATAACCTCTCTGTATTTTAAAATTCAGCCGTTCTTCTCGTTTCTTTAGATTGTCAAAGCTGAAATGAACAGTTTGAAGTCGACCTACCATCTCTTTTCATATTCCTGTAAGGAGCTCTGCTGCATTTTCTGCCTCCAAGAATCTACCCCATATAACCTTTCTGTTCATTCAAAGTTCTTGAATCAGAGCAGAGAGCTAATTGGATCCGTATTTTGGTTTGATGGAAAAGTAGAGGTATAAAGTTTTTGGAGGGAGGAATTGGTTGGAATTAATGGAGGGAAAGTGGAATAACTATGGTTGGAAAAATTTGGGCGCCAAGTGGAGGAAAAGTGAAAAATAAATGCAATTTTGATTAAAAACCGCCTACAGCAGGTCAATTTCCGGTTGCCGGATGCCAGATGTTAATTTCACCTATAAGTATGGATGGTAAGTGAGTTTAATGAAAGGATGGATGCTACTTAAAACTTAGTGGGAAAGTATGGATACCAGGTGCAATTAACTCATTTAAATCATGCATTTGTAAATTATTCAAACACTTTTTCTCAACAATCATGCCTAATTTAGAACGTGAATTCTCATACGTGGCTTGATTAAGTGCTTTTGTGAATATGTTAGCTACTTATGCTTCAGTACGAACATGTTCTATAACAATATCATCACTGTTTACATGATCACGAATAAAATGATATCTTATGTCTATATGTTTTGCCTTAGAATGTAAAACAGGGTTCTTAGACAAGTTAATAGCACTCATACTTATCGTAGTATATAAGGATGCGATTTACAACTATACCAAAGTCTGATATTTGTTGTTTTAGCCATAATAGTTGTGTGCAACAAAGACTAAGTGCCATGTATTCCGCTTCAGTAGTAGATAATGCTACACTAGCTTGCTTTTTCGAAAGCCATGATATTAGTGAGTTACCAATAAATTGACATGTACCACTTGTACTTTTCTATCTATTTTACATCTACTATAATCTGCATCAGTATAAGCATGCAAGTTAAATTCATATTTTTTATCATACCAAATTCATAATGTAGGAGTCTGCTTAATGTATCGAAATATCCTTTTTACAGCATTATAGTGTGAGACCTTAGGATTACTTTGAAAACGAACACACATACAAACACTAAACATGATATCAGGTCTACTTGCGATAAGATAAAGCAAAGAACCAATCATAGACCTATACAATCCATTATCAAAGTCTTTTTCATTTTCATCTTTATTAAGTTTAGTGGCTACACTCACAAGGGTGGTAGATGGTTTCAAGTTTTCAAAATTAAACTTCTTAATCATGTCATTTACGTATTTTACTTGGCTTATATGTATGCTTTTACTAGTTTACTTAATTTGCAAGCCAAGAAAGTAATTTAACTCACCTACCATAGACATTTCAAACTGGAATTTCATGCAAGTTTCAACTTGTTCTACTAATTTATGACATGTAGATCCAAACACAATATCATCAACATAAATTTGAATAATAAGCAAATCCGATTTTTCTTGTCTCAAGAATAGAGTACTATCTATGGTTCCTCTTTTAAATCCATTTTCTAAATGAAAAGTAGCAAAACAATCGTACAAAGCCCTATGTGCTTGTTTTAAACCATATAGTGCTTTCTTTAACTTATACGCATGATTAGGATATTTTACATCCTCAAAACTGGGTGGTTGTTTTACATAGACTTCTTCTTGTATAAAACCATTTAAGAATGCACTTTTTATGTCAATTTGGTAAAGTTTAAAATTCTTTATGCAAGCAATAGAAAGTAGTAATCGTATAGCTTCTAAACGTACTATGGGTGCAAATATTTCTTCGTAATCTATTCCCTCTTCTTCATTATAGCCTTATGCTACAAGCCTAGCTTTGTTTCTAACGACTTTACCATCTTCATTCATTTTGTTTCTAAACACCCACTTTGTGCCTATTATCATTTTATCTTGTGGTCGTGGTACTAAATCCCACACATCATTTTTTGTAAATTGATTTAGTTTATCATGCTTAGCGTCAATCCAAGAAGAATCGTTCAAAGCATCAAGCACATTGTTGAGTTCTATTTCAGATATCATAGCATGGAATTGATTTATTTCATCTTGATTTATTCTTCTACGTGGTCGTACATCTTGTGATATGTCACCTATGATGAGGTCGTGTGGGTGATCCCTATGCCATCTTGGTTGATTATATTCTAAGTTCTCATGCATTTCTAGTGTGTCGTGTTCATCATGTACTATGTTTTCTTCTATATCATCACTTACGGGTTTTAGTTCAAAAGCATCGTCATAATCTTTATTTATTTCAAGTTCACCAACTTCATTGAATTTCACATGAATGGATTCTAAGATTTGCCTAGTAATAGGATCATAACATCTATATGCCTTAGGATTTACAGAATATCCAACGAAGATGCATTCAATGGATTTAGACTCAAATTTATCTAGATTATCTTTTTTGTTTAATACAAAATGTTTACATCCAAACACAAGAAAATGATCAATCTTAGACATGCGATCATTTAAAATTTCATAAGGGGTTTTGTTTATTTTCATTCTAATCGATAAGCGATTAACTATATAACATGCACAATTTACGGCTTCCACCCACAAAAATCTAGGAAGTTTATTTTCACATAGCATGTTTCTTGCAATTTCTTGTAGTGTCCTGTTCTTTCTTTCTACTACTCTATTTAATTGTGGTGTTCTAGGTGGTGAAAACTCATGTTTGATACCTTTTTCTTCGCAAAATGCAATCATATCCTTATTTTTAAATTCGCCGCCTCTATCGCTCCTAATCTTTTTCACATGTAAACTATATTCATTTTTAAGTTATTTTATTAATTTAGCAATCTCAATGGCACTAGCATCTCTTTTTGCAAGAAATAAAGTCCATGTATAGCGTGAAAATTCATCAACGATGACACATGCATAGTGTCACCCACCAAGACTTCTAGTACGACTGGGACCAAACAAATCAATATGTAATAATTCTAAGACTCTAGATGTACTAGTCTTATTCTTAGACTTAAGTGATTCACGTGTTTTCTTGCCTCTAATGCAAGATTCACACAACTTAAAGTTGTCCACATCAAGTTTGAGCAATCCTCATACTAGATTCTTTCGTTGAAGTTTTTCAAGAGTTGAGATGCCAATATGTCCTAAACGTCTATGCTATAAATTCACATTTGGTTCATTTGACATAAAACATTTTACTTTAGCGTCTAACATGTCATCCGTAGATAATGTAAATATATTTCCTTCTCTTTTTCCTTTTAATACCGTTTCTCCATTTTTATTAACAATGTTGCAATATGTATGAGAAAAGCACACATCAAAACCATTATCAAGAAATTGTGAAATGCTAAGCAAGTTGTAGGATATATTATTTATCAGGAACATGTTGGAGGTTTGAAGAGTGCTCGGGTTTCCGATTGTTCCTTTTCCAATGATTCTTCCTTCGTTGTTTTCTCCAAAGGTTACTGATCCACCTTTCGTAACCTTCTTCAACTTTGAAAACAAGCTCTGGTCACCCGTCATGTGCCTCGAGCAACCACTATCAAGGAACCACTTGACTGATGTATCGTTTGATTTATGTGTTCCCTACAATGTGTAACAACAATTTAGGTACACTTTATTTTGGTTCCTTAAGGGTTAGTTTTTCAACCCTTTGCAAGAGTACCTTTTGGTACCCAAACTTGGGTGACCTTTCTTGGTCTTATAAAAGGTGAGAAAAGAGAAGAAGAAGCAATATAATATATTTTAGGGACATTTCTAATTTGGCCTATGGCCGAAATCATCATTGTGTGCATAATATTATTTTTGGTTTTGATATGCATTTTTGTTAGTGTCCATGGTGCGTGATCTAGATGCATTGGTATTGTATGAATTTCACATATGCATCAGAGGTTTCCTTTCATATCTATATGATACATGATTTTATATTTTGTATGTAATGAAAAAGAAGGAGTGCGATGAAATATAATGGGTGGTGCGCTAGACATCTTCTTAGGCTGTATAGTTGTCTTAAATGCATGCGGTTTCTTAGATGAAGATATAATAAAGTTTGTAGACTTATCTTGTACTTTATTATCTTCAACATACCCTAATCCGATTTTATCATTTTCTTGCTTTTGAGAGGAGAGAAGTGTAGGAACTGTATAACACCACTAGAGGGCGGGAGAAGCTGAATTGTGAGTGCGGAAAATTTGGTTTTTAAAAACTTCTGGACCAAAAACTCACTTTTGAAAACAGTTTCTGTTCTAAGATCCTAATTTAATTGATCTATATGACCTGGTTATAGACCTCCAAAAATTATGAAATTCGGTGAGGATGTGCTCTCATATGTTGTGAGTGTCTCACAAAAATTGCAAATTAAAATTCCAAGCCTAACCCCTTGAAAATTTTATATAGATTGCATCAATCTTCCAGAAACTGTACTCCGAATTGAAACACTTATTCTTATTAATTGGGAACTCCAAATGACTTGAAAATTTTATGACCCTCGAGATGTTTATTTTAATTGGTTGAAATAGTGTTTGAAAATTCCCTTGGTAAGTATGTCAACCACAGAAATATTCTCAACTTTGCAAATCCGAGAATCAGATTACACTAGTCTCAGAACTATTAACGTTTGACTGACTTATACTTATCCAAATGAAGTGAAAATTGTGCCAAATGAAATCTAGGACGTGTGGCTATGTTTCTGCAAAATTTTGGAATATTTGAAAATCGTTTGCTATTTTTACCGTGCTAATGAAAACGGTGCAGAAAACTGGAAACGGAAAGTATGGTGCTGAAAAGTAAGAACAACAAGATTTTTATACTGGTTCGGTTTAAACAACCTACTCCAGTCTTTGAGGACACCTTCCTCAGTTTTCACTGAACACGAAACACCTTACCATAAGGGTTACTGGAGTTAAACACCAACTCCATCCTTTTGCAATCACACAATCAAACAAACCAATCACGAACACCACCACCGATCGAATGAAGGCTTGATCACATATTGATCAACCTTTTACAAGAAATGAACGTGTGTGGGTGGTATAATAAAAGCCTATATAACATATGGAATATAATAATGATAAGCTTGAGGCTAAGAGAAAGAGAAAAGAGTGGAAGAAGAAGAGAGTAGTCTTGCTTTTTGGACTTGTAAGGATATCAATTTTGCTTAGTCTTGTCTTGCACCATCTTGCCCTTTTTATCTTGTCTTGGACGCCCCCTGGAGTTAATTTATTCCTTGAGAATTGTCTTTAATTTCCTTGAAAGATTGCCTTGTGTAAAATACTTGGAGCAACACGATTGGACAAACGACTTATCTTCGCCTAGTTGTCACTTGTTGATTGGCCATCTTTAATCCACCTTGGCACACTTTAAATGGGCTGGAATTTTTTCAAAAAATCTGAAATATGTGCTCAAAATCAAGGTGAATAAATTCCAAATAATCATGATGTGAACCCCTTAAATTTTGCAATAAAACTGAAGAAAAAAGGGAGTAAAAATTTGGCCATGACAAACAACATGTGTTGAAATTTCAGCATGTGTTGTATTTTGAATTGTTTCCTTGTGTGTTGCCCTTTTCAATGTCACCAATCATGTGTGGCTTATTCTCCACCAATTAAAGTTCCAAATAAGCTCCACCTAGGCTCCAAGAAGATGTCATATGCGTGTGAAGGTTCAGCTGCATCTGCTAAAATTTTCTTTTGGCAAGCTTTGTCAAATAATGCATAATATTCACACATATACGGTAAATTGCAATCAGCCCTAATTTGAATTTTGTAAAACAATCTAACATGTCTTGAATGTGTAAAAAAGTGTCTAGATAAATGTTACATCAATGAACAAAAATGTTAATTTCAAACTTCTTACACATGTAATATACATTATATCACACATAATATACATAAAATAAGGTGTCTATTCAGTCCCAATGTCTGAGAAAAACTGCCCCATGTGGAAAAATAGAGTTTAAGTTTGAATTCTCCATAAATCAAGCCAAAGTGTGGGTGATTGATGTGTGTAAACTTGGTATTACTTTTGGACTAAATTTGACATGTGTACCATGAAATTTCTGAGCATTTTAAGTGTATGTGGGCGGACCATCTTTATATGGTAAGTATGTGATATGTCGATGAAGTTTCGGTAGTCACCTGATACGACAATTTTCGGCTTATGACCTTGTACATGTCGTTATAAATTTGACGTCACCATGACTTGTAACATATGATATAAGACCTGAATATTCTCATAAATATGAGGTGTATATAGTGGTGTGACATTGACGTATGTTTATAATATATGTGACGTGTCGGTGGTACGTCAGAATATACATATATTGTGCCTTTTAAAAAATATGGATATATAATATATATGTAGTTGGCGTGTATATTGAATAAGATGAGGAGACTTTCCATTTCAATTTTGTTGCCATATAGCTCTATCCAAATATGTCTTCATTTAATGAACTAGTTAGTTCATTCACTTAAACACTTCACTTAATGAACTAGTTTAGTTCATTAATCATGGCACCTGAAAATAGTATAAAAACAACAAATGTTTGCCATATGATGTAAGCTTTAACGCTTCATGACATGTTAGTATGGCAACATTATATATAAATATGTAAAGCATTTTTATCACGTGCATATATCAAGTAACACTTATTTCATGCAATTTATAAACACGTAACATTTAAATCATGCATTTTTAAATCACTCAAAACCTGATTTTCAACAATCTCCCCCTTTTGGTGATTTGCAAAATAACATTTATCCATGATTTAAATGTGATCACTCCCCTACAGTTATACACAAATTTAAAATTTTGAATTTCATAATATCATGCTATCATGTTCTCCATTAACTTCATCTCTCTCCCCCCTTAAATCATGCTTTTCTCCCCTTAAATCATGCTTTTCTCTCCCTCTTTATTTTGTACATCACATCAAAAGCATAAGAATGGGAGAAAGAGCAACTTATAACGTATCAATGGAAATCATGCATTTTTAGTGTGTCATGCTCATCATGTATGCTATTTTCTTCTATGTCACAACTTCACATCAAAACCATCATAAGAATTTGTGAATTATCCAAACAAGTCATAGGATAAATTTCTTACCAAGAATATGTCAGAGATATGAAGGGTGCTTGGTCTCCTATTGTTCCCTTTCCAATTATCCTACCTTTGTTGTCTCTAAAGGTTAGGAATCCTCCTTTTGCGGCCTTCTTTTTGAGAATAGAGTTGGATCACCCATCATGATACCACTTGTTTGCTTTCTATCTAAATATTCTTTTTTACAGCATGATAGTGGGATACCACTTGTTTTCTGCATCTCTTGTTTTATATCATCCCTGTAAAGCAAACAATCATGTAGGTACCCTTTATTTTAGGTTCCTTAAAGGTTAGTGATTCAACCCCTCGTAAGAGTACCTTTTGGTACCCAAACTTGGGTGACATTTCTTGGTCTTGCAAAAGGTGATAAGAAAGAAGAAGAAGCAATATAATATATTTTAGGAGCATTTCTATTTGGTCTATAGCTGAAAAAATCATTGTGTGCATTATATGGTTTTCGGTTTTGATATGCATTTCTGTTAGTGTGCATGGTGCGTGATCTAGATGCATTTGCATGATATGAATGTTGCATATGCATCAAGGGCTTTATTTCATATCTATATGGCACACAATTATACTTTCCACTTGATGAAAAAGTAATGCGATGAAATGCAACGTGGGGCTCGCTAGATTGTATTTTCACCTTCTTAGGTTTTACGATCGTTTTAAATACATGTTGTTGTTTAGATGAAGATAAAATAAAATTTTTAGATTTGTTTTGTACTTGATTATCTTCAATATACCCTAATCCGGTTTTGTCAGATTCATGTTTTTGCGAAGAAATGAGATGATCTAACATGCAAGTTCCTCTATCGAATTGTTTTACCGTCTTTTCTAGATCTTCGTTTCTTGATCTCAAATCTGAGACCTCGGCTTTCATTACCATATTTTCAGATTTCAAGGATTGAATTTCAGATCTCAATGAGACAATCAAATTATACGACTCCTCTTTTGAATCGTTTAATTGAGATACAAGATTTGTGTTAGAGGATTCTAACAATTTCTTGTCTTCAATTAAGCGTTTCTTTTGTTTTACAAGAGTCTCAGCAAACTTATGTAATTCAAGATATTGAACATATAAATCATGATACGATGGTCCAGAATCAGAAACAGAATCAGAATTTACCTCACTATCAAAAGGTGGAGGCCTTTGGCTTGTCATACCTTCTTGCTCAGTTTTGTGGCTAGTGGATGCGATATCACAAAGATTGTTAAATCTTTTTGTTGTGAGTGAACCTTGCTGTGATACCACTTGAAGGACCTGTATAACACCACTAGAGGGGGCGGTTGAATAGTGAGTGCGGAAAATTTGGTTTTTAAAAACTTTTGGACCAAAAACTTACTTTTGAAAACAGTTTCTGTTTTCAGATCCTGAATTGATTAATCTATATGACCTGGTTATAGAACTCCAAAAATTATGAAATTTGGTGAGTATGTGATCTCAGATGTTTTGAGTGTGTCACAAAAATTGCAAATTAAAATTCCAAGTCTGGCCCCGTGAAAACATGTTTTTATACAAATTGTGTCGATCTGCCATAAATTGTACTCCGAATTGAAAAATTTATTCCTATTAATTGGGAACTCTAAATGACTTGGAAATTTTATAGTTTGACTCTCAAAATGTGTATTTTAATGGGTTGAAACAGTTTTTCAAAATTTCCTTGGTAAGTATGTCAACCATGTTGATGTTCTCAACCTTTGCAAATCTGAGAATCATATTACACTGGTCTCAGAACTATTAACGTTTGACTCACTTATACTTATCCAAATGAGGTGAAACTTGTGCCAAATCTAGGACGTGTGGGTATGTTTCTGCAAACATTTGTGAGTTTTTAAAATCGTTTGCTATTTTTACCGTGAGAATAAAAACGGTACATAAAACTGGAAACTGAAAGTAAAGTGCTGAAAAGTAAGAACAACAAGATTTTTATACCGGTTCAGTTAAAACAACCTACTCCAGTCTTTGAGGACACCTTCCTCGGTTTTCACTAAACACAAAAACACCTTACCACAAGGGTGACTAGAGTTAAACACCAACCTCACCCTTTTATAATCACACAATCAGACAAACGAATCACGAACATCACCACTAATCGAATGAAGGTTTGATCACACCTTGATCAATCTTTTACAAGAAATGAACGTGTGTGGGTGGTATAATCAAAGCCTATATAATATATGGAATATAATAATGATAGGCTTGAGGCTAAGAGCAAGAGAAAAGAAAGGAAGAAGAAGAGAGTAGTCTTGCTTTTTGGACTTGTAAGAATATCAATTTTTGATTTGTAAGAATATCATATATTATGTAACACTTATTTCATGCATTTCATAAACGCGTAACATTTAAATCATTCATTTTCAAATCTCTCAAATCCTGATTTCTCAACAATAAGACGATCTAGCATGCAAGTACCCGTATTGAACTGTTTTACCGTCTTTTCTAAATCTGCATTTCTTGATTTCAAATTTGAAATATTGCCTTTCATCTCGTTATTTTTGGATGTTAATGATGAAATCTCATATTTTAATGCATTAATCGTGCAAGATGACTCCTCTTTTGAATCGTTTAATTGAGACACAAGATTCGTGTTAGAAGATTCTAACAACTTCTTGTCTTCAATTAACCATTTCTTTTCTTTTATAAGAGTCTTCATGAATTTATGCAATTCAAGATATTGACTAAAGAAATCATCATAAGAGGGTCCAAAATCAGAATCGGAGTCAGAACATACCTCGTTTGATGCCTTGAATGCAAAGCATACTTGTGCCGTTTCTTCTTTGGTTTCACCAGTCTTAGAATCGGATGAGTCACTCTAAGTGGAGGCCTTGAGAGATCTTCTTATATTCCTTTGCTTAGGTTCTAAGACGGGTCTAATTTTGGTCAAATTCTTGTCACAGTTTTTGTTTATCGGTTTGTCCTTGCTGGGGCAATCATACGATAGATGTCTAAGTTTTCCAAATTCAAAGCATTTTACATATGTATCATTATTTTTACTTTTAGTTCTCTCAGTTGAAACATCCTTAGGTTTATTCTTTAATGACTTTCTTATAAACTTTCTTAAACCTTTAGCTAATAATAATAGATCTTCGTTATCCGATTCCATATCACTATCATCTACGTGATCAGAAGAAGTAGAGATGTATTCATTCGATTTAAATGCTATGGTCTTACCATGTTTTGACGTTGATTCCGATTTCCTTAAAGTGTGTTTTCGTATACCTTTAGCGATCCAATTAGTTCCTCCATCTTTATTAATTTGGTTTCCTTACTTGCTTTGATTGCGGTGACTTTGGGATCCCATTCGGATGGGAGGATTTTTAATACCTTTTGCACCTTTTTCTATGAAGAAATGCCTTTACAAGAGGCTCAAGAGAATTGTAGATGTTAGTCAATCTTAAATCCATATCGACAATAGATTCATTTGGTAATAATTTAAAGGATTCAAGAGTAGACATAAGCATGTTTATCTTGGAATCTTTAACTTGACTAGTACTTTCATGTTTCATATCAAGACAACTCCACATTTCTTGGACACTAGAACAATTTGACACATAACTTGATTCACTTTTACTTAATCCATTTAGAAGAAGTTGCATAGCCTTAGCATTCATACTCGATATCTTCTTATCTTCTACAGTATACTTTTGCTTAGGTTTTACAACTTCTAATGCAACGCCATCAATCGTAGTTATCGTAGACGGAACATAAGGACCGTCTTCTATGATGGACCATAAGTCTATATCAATAACCATAAGGAAAAGTTTCATACGAAGTTTCTATTATATAAAAGACTCACCGTCGAAAATAGGAGGCCTTTGACTCGACATACATTCTTACTCGGTTTTGTGACTAGTGGATGCCATCTCACAAAGATTGTTAGATCTTCTTGTTGTGAATGAACCAGGTACTCTGACACCACTTGTAGGACTTGTATAGAACTACTAGAAGGGGGGGGGGGGTTAATAGCGAGTGCAGAAAAATTGTTTTTTTAAAACTTTTTAAACCCAATAACTCACTTCTGAAAACAAATTCTGTTTTCAGGTCCTGATTTGGATTAACTAGTTCACCAGGTTGTAGACCTCCAAAAATCGTGAAATTTGGTTACAATGTGCTCTCAGATGTTATTAGTGTGTCTCAAAAATTTCAGATCAAAAGTCTAAGTGTAACCCCTTGAAAAATTGTTTTTGCAAAGATTGTGTCAATATGCCAAAAATTGTACTTCAAAATGAAAAATTTATTCCTATAAATTGACAACTCTAAATGATCTTAAAATTTTAAGGTATGACCCTTAGTATGTAAAATGTAATGGTTTGAAACAGTTATTTAAAATTCTTTTGGTAAGTATGTCAACCACGTTGATATTCCCAACCTTTGCAGATCCGAGAATCAGATTGCACTAGGATCAGAACTATGAATGTTTGAGTGACTTATACTTATCCAAATTTGATGTAACTTGTCTCAAATGAAACCTAAGACGTGTGGTTATGTTTCTGCAAAATTTGGTGATTTTTGGAAAACATTTTCTATTTTTACGAAAACGATGCAGAAAACTGAAACTGAAAGTAAAAGTGCTGAAAGTAAATAACACCAAGATTTTTATATTGGTTCGGTCAAATCGACCTACTCTAGTTTTCGAGGACACATTCCTCGGTATTCACTAAACCAAAATAACAGCTTGACACAAGGATGATTGGAGTTAAACACTAACTCTACCCTTTTACAAGAAACAAACAAAAACAACAACACGAACACCATCAGCGAACAAGTGAAGGTATGATCACACCTTGATCAACCTTGTACAAGAAACGAACATATGTGAGTGGTATAATCAAAGCCTATATAGTATATGGAAGATAAGAATGATATGCTTGAGGCTAAGATCAAGAGAAAAGAATAAGAGAAGAAGAGAATAGTCTTGCTTGATCTTGATAGAATATGAACTTTGGCTTGGCATTGTCTTGAATCATCTTGCCTCCTTTTATAGATGGTGTGGACGCCCCATGGATGAAATTTCCCTTCAAATTTGTCTTGAATTCCTTGGAAGATTACCTTGTATAATATGGAGACACACACTTGCTTACTTAGTGAGATATGATTGGACGAAAGAAGATTACCTTTGCCTAGTTGTCACTTTGTCAAATAATGATGCATAATCATTACACATATGGTAAATTTCAATCAACCCTTATTTTGTTTTTCTAGAATACTATAATATGTATTGGATGTGTAAAATGTATCTAGATACATGTTACACATACACCAAAAACGTTCCATGCATATACAAGTATAGAAAACCAAATTTTAAACTTTCGTCGATTACGTGATTTTTCTCCAATTAATCTCAAACATCTTAGACATGTGATGTTGTACCCAACTAAAAATTTAATGTACTTGAGACTCGTATGAAGTAGTTTAATGAAATATTGGATCTTCCCAGCGCATTTTATGAAGCTTATTACTTCTTCTTTAATTATTTTCCTTAAGGTGAATGCTATAAGAAATAGTATACTACTCCAAGTATGACTTATGAAGCATGCAATGACAATTTTAAGGGGTCTTGGAAACTTTAGAATATTTTAAATTCTTAAAAGCTAACTAACTTTTAGTAGCCTCTTAAAGTAAGCCTAAAAAGCTTACACATGGAATTAAATGGTCTACTAATTGTGTTTCAAGAATTTAAGGAAAAGTTCCCTCCTTCTTCCCTCTTCAACCACCGGATAAAGGAATGGATAAGGCATCCATGAGATTTCTTTTTATTTAAATGCCTCAACTAATCTCTTTATTGTTTATTTAAAAAGTTCTTACACATGAAGAAAAGTAAGATGTTATTCTAAGACTTAAGATTCTTTCCCCTTTCCACTTGAGGCCGTTTGATGCAAAACAATGGGGGATTATGGGATCACCTTTATCATTAACATCTCAATTAACTATCCACTGTAGAAATAAGAGGGTTTGAGTGATTTCAAAATAAGAAATTTGAATGCATATATATATATATAAACGTTGAATGCATATATATATATATATATATATATATATATATATATATATATATATATATATATATATATAAACGTGCATAAGTGTACATGTATGCATGATAACTTGCCATTACTTGCCTTATTTAACTTATATATTATGTTGCCGTACTAACGAGCCATGAAGCATTAAAGCTTACATCATATGGCAAACATTTGTTGTGTTTATGCTACTTTCAGGTGCCACCATTAATGAACTAAATTAGTTCATTAAGTGAAGTACTTAGTTTAATAAACTAAGTAGTTCATTAAAAGAAGATTTATTTGGAAAAGGCACAAAGGCAACAAGGCTAAGGAAGGAAAGTTTTCTCCTCCTCCCCACATTTAATTCACACGCCTATACATATATAAATATATATATTTTCAGATTTTTTGAAAACAGCACATACACATGTATTCCAACGTACTACCGACACGTTATATATCTTACGTACGTTAACGTCACACCACTATACTTAACTCATAATTATGAGTATATTCAGGTCTTATATCATATGATATAAGATATGGTGATGACAAAGTAAATACGACACGATAAAAGGTTCTAAACCGAAATTTGTCGTATCGAGCGAATACCGAAACTTCGCCAACGTGTCACGTACTTGCCATAAATAAATGGCCAGCCCATATACATCAAAAATTGATGATAATTTCGTGATATACATGATTTATTCAGCCAAAAATACTTTCTATTTTGGCACACACAAATTACTCCACATTTAGGCCAAAATGTGAAGATTCCAATTTTAATTTTGTCACATGTTAATGGTACCACTTTAAACCAGCCAAGTGCTGAGATTTAAAGTATATATTATATATATTATGTATAACATAATATATATATCATGTGCAAAAGTTGGAATTTAAATTAGAGAAAAATCGGGTAATCGATAAATATCGAAAATTCGGTTTTCTACGCACATAACATGGAACGTTTTTCTTGAACATCATGTGACACGTATCTAGACACTTTTTACATATAATATACATCTTAAAGTGTTCTAGAAAATTAAATTAAGGGCTGATTGGAATATTACATGTGTGTATTATTAAATGTGCACTATTTTACAAAGTTAACAAAAATGAATTTCAGCACATGTATATACATCTTCCAACGTTACATACAGCTGAGATGGAGCACATGTGGAGCCTTGTTGGCATATTGATTGGTCAAGGATCAATCATACAATATTGATGAATCAAAGAGAGAAGCTACAAAAGGTAAGTATTCAACATATATCTCTCTTATGTCACATGCTGAAAATTTCAGCACACTAACATTATCATGGCCGAAATTATAAGATTAAAGTACATATATTGTGTGTCTTGAATTGTGAGGATTAATTGAAGATGTTATGGAAATGATTTGAATATTATGTAAGGTAATTAAGTGTGATATTCTACATATCACACATGCTGAAATTTTTCAGCATGTGTGAAGTGATGGTGGCCGAATGTTAACCTATTTTGTGTCCAAATTCATTTCTCAATTGATAGCAAGACTTACCATGTATTTTTGATTCATTTTTATGGTGAAAAATCAAAGAATAATGGGTATTATCTTGGATAAAAATGGATGATGTAAATGCTGAAAATTCAGCATGGAAATCATGCCTTATGGCCGAAATTTTGAATGGAAAAGGAAGAGATTTCTTGTCTTGCAATTTATGATGGAATTTGTGATTTATGGTATGAATTTATGGTTGATTTTTTGGCACATTTTAAGTGATTATTTCAGAGTATTTCCATGTCATCTTGATGACAACATTGAGCCAATAAAGAGGTGCCAAGTAAGCGAAGACTAAATGATGATCCAATAGAATGATGCCAAGTAAGCAAAGCATTGTCACCATGATGTCTTACACTCTCTCAAGCACTTAAAAGGAAATTTTCAAGAGGGGAGAAGGCATAAGGGGGACGGCTGCCACAATTAAAAAGAGAAGAGGAGAGAAAACAAAAACAAGAACAAGCATTGCATTCTAAAGAGATCAAATAGCCAAGCTCTTCTTCTCCTACATCTTCTTTCTTTCTCTTTTCTTGTAAAGCCTATTGTATTCATATTCTTTCAATCTTTAATAGGCTTGAGATAAACCACCATTCATACATCTTTGTAAAAGATTGATCAAGGTGTGATCAATCTTCATTCTAGCGAGGTGCTGGTGTTCGTGTGAATTGTACTTGACATACAAGGTTTGTAAAGGGTTGGAGTTAGGTGTAACTCTATCAACCCTGCGGTAAGGTGTACTGCGTGTGTGTGATTAGTGTGAACCAAGGAAGGTGTTCCTTGAAGACTTGAGTAGGTTGTTTATAACAGAACCAGTATAAAATTCTCGGTGCAATTTACTTTCAGCATTTACTTTTCAGTTTCTGCACTGTTTATCCGTTTTGTTCACGTTCTTAAAAATAGTAAACGATTTCCAAAAATTATATAAATTTCCAGAAACATACTCACACGTTCTAGGGTTAATTTGGCATAAGTTTCAACCCTTTTGGACAAGTATAAGTCAGTCAAACATCAAAAGTTCTGAGACTAGTGCAGTCTGATTTTCAGACTTGCAAAGGTTGAGACTTTGATTGTATTTGACCTACTTCCCAAACGAATTTTCCAAAACTGTTTCAACCCATTAATATATAGTATATAAAGAGTTAGTGGTCAAATTTTCAGATCATTTGGACGTTCACACAAATAGGAATTAATTTTTCAAAACCATCTACCGTTTCTGGCAGATTTGCACAATCTGAGTACCAACGGTTTTTGAAGGGGTTAAAGGTTGAATTTTGATTTGAAATTTTTAGGGGACCCTCATAACATCTGAGGCTAAGTTCTCTCAAAATTTCATAATTTTTGGAGACCTCTAACCTAGTTTTAAAAACGTTTTAAAACTGGTCCTGAAAACAGAATCTGTTTTCTGTTTTCAGAACTTGAATTGGTTAGGTCTAAAGAAATTTTAAAAACCATATTTTCCGCACCATCTATTCAACCCTCCCCTTCTAGTGGTGCCTTGAAGATCCTACACTTTTCATTTACTACTAATTCCAAAAGCAAACTAAAGAGTAAAGAAAACCTAAAGCTACCCCCACCGTCAGATTACCTATGGCTAAAGGGAGAGAGAGACACTGATTGATCACTGATTGATCTTAATTGCATGAATCAAGGGGGAGCCAGATTTGATCTTAATTGCATGAATCAAGGGAGAGAGAAGCATGACTTAAGGGAGAGAGAAACACTGATTGATCACTGATTGATCTTAATTGCATGAATCAAGGGGGAGCCGGGTGCATAGTTCAAGGGGGAGAGATAGCACTTAAATCATGTACACAAGTTATTTTGAAAATCATCAAAAGGGGGAGATTGTAGAAATAAGAGGGTTTGAGTGATTTCAAAATAAGAAATTTGAATGCATATATATATATATATTGTAGCGCCCCGTACTCGGCTACCCCTCGTACGGTGCACCCGCCGTACCTTCCCTTTCGGAAAAGTACAAAGCGTCGATACTTAACTCGTAAAACCCATGGATAAACATGGATTACCAAGTCACGATCTTAACAGGTAGATAAAAATACGGCAGAATTTGAAACTTTTACATAAATCATTCTATACATCCGACATAAGTTTTACAACCACATTCATTACATCGGTACTTCTGCAATCATCGCTTCCAACATAAATCCGCCATATTATGGATCCATCATAATAGAATCCCTAAGCTGTCATCCACTCGTATTCTCACGGATGTGGGATCCTATGCTCGTCATCAATCCTTGCTACCCCGTTTCCTGTAAACTCTGGGAGGAAAAATAGGGGGGGTGAGTGACAAAGTCACCAGCAAGTACACCATAAACAATCATGCATTAAATGGAAAGTACATACAAGAACCGAATTCCCAAAATGTGGTCTCTTACCATCATGACTGTCTTTCCATTTAAATGCCACCAAGGTAATAGAAGCGTCACTTGATCATAAAGGAAATAAGATCATAGCTTACATAACAACAACAATAAGATCGTAACTTAGGTAACGAAAGATCATGACCTAACTAACATTTCGTCTAGCGTTTAGCTAGCATCTCATTCCTTCCGTCAATAGCCACTAAGGCAAGAAAAATCATAACGTAGTCATGTAGCACGTAAAGACACAACTCAGGCCACAGACTCGACATCATGCTCATGACCGTATGCAATGTGTATGAGTATGCAAATGCAGTGCATAATGAAAACATGAAAATACTTGAACTTTCTTTCTTTCTTTTAAATCATGCTCATCTTAAAACAAGAGAGTGTGTCAGCCTATTATACCGGGCATGACTCGGTTCTTATAACATGATCACCTTCAGGTCTATTATACCGGACCTGGCTCGGTTCTTACACTATTCAGACCTATTATACCGGGTCTGGATCGGTTCTTATAATCTTCAGACCTATTATACCGGGCCTGGATCGGTTCTTATAATTATGATCATCTTCAGACCTATTATACCGGGCCTGGATCGGTTCTTATAACTCTTCAGATCAATTAACCCCGGATCTGGAGCGGGTTAAGCTGGCCAGAAATAAATGGTACCATAGGAATCTTTTCGCAATCGTAACCTCTCTTTCAAAGATCTTTCTTTCAAAACTCAAAACTTCTTTTCAAAAGATCTTTCTCATCATTCTTTTTCATAAAATCAGTTTCGTGAACTGTATGAACATGGACAATGCGATGCATGATATGCAACATGCGACTCGTGAACAAATACATCATAACACGCATATGCTGACTCGTCTCTTAAGCTGGAAAAACTGTCCAGCAATCATACTTTGTTCATACAGCCTCATGCTCATCAATTCGTGCTCTTTTTCATCAACACATATCATACACATGCATAATGAAGTCTTAGACACATGCCATAAAAATTTCGTAACATTCCGAAATGTCTAACGACCTCAAAACATCAAGTATCATCAAAGGTACTGCTGAAATCAGCAGGGAAGTACCGCCTTACCTTATTTTGATGGATCATCAAACCTTAATCGCTTTGATCCAACACCTGGAAAACATAGCTAACATACCTAGGAATAATATTCATAAGGATAAACATCACATTTAAGCCTAAATGATCCAGAACAAAGCCTCACAACTTAAGACATTAAGTTGTCCTGTTTTCCAGTTTTGTACTCCAACTTCCATTCAGTTATTAACCATCAAAATGGTGGTTTTATGATGGTTTATTTACATGACCCTGTACCTCTATGTCTTGGGTAGTTACCATAAAAATTCCAAGGCAATTCAATAAGCTTAAGGGGGTCATCTAATTACATTACCAAACTGGGTACCTGCAGAAACTGGAATGACCCATTATATCACGAATTGAATTGTGACCAAACCACAACTCTTTTTACCAAAATTCCAACTCACAGATGTCACAAACACATCAAAGTATCACCATGTCAAAAATCATCCCGTTTGGACATTCCTAAGGTGCATTTTAGAGCCACCCAACTTACTACTCAAAACTGTCCTGTTCCAGCAACTCTGTTTGAGCAGTTTTACTAAGAATTTCATTAAAAATAAACCATGACTCCTTTCAATGAAATTCCAGCTCTCACACTTAATAAATACATAGGTATATCACTATACCAGAAATTAGCACATTTGAACCCTCACAAGGTCCATTTTCAGGTCATACCACACGTTACCAAAAACTGTCCAGTTTCAGTATTTCTGTTTGACCAACCCTTACTAAAAATTTCATTAAAAACAATCCACAACTCCTTTTAGTGAAATTCCAACTCTCACACTTCATATACATATGAGGCTAACATCATACCAAATATTAGCCAATTTGAACACTCCTAAGGTTAATGTTCAGATCATATAACATGACACATCAAAACTGTCCAGCCCCAGTACTTCAGTGTGAGCAGTTTTACCAAACGAATTATTAAAAATAAGCCAGAACTCTTTTTACTGCAATTCCAACTCTCACTCTTCATATACATATGAGGCTAACATCATACCAAATATTAGCCAATTTGAACACTCCTAAGGTTAATGTTCAGATCGTATAACATGACACATCAAAACTGTCCAGCCCCAGTACTTCTGTGTGAGCAGTTTTACCAAACGAATTATTAAAAATAAGCCAGAACTCTTTTTACTGCAATTCCAACTCTCACACTTACTCAACACATAGAGCTAGTGTCATGCCAAAACTTAGCTTAATTTAACATTTCTAAGATTCGTTCTCAGACCATACAACCAGCAACACAAATCTGCCAGTTCCAGTAGTTTTAGCACTTCTTTACCTTTTTATTGTTCAAGCTTCCTTCAACTAAGATTAATAACTTAAAATGGCTAGACATTCAAGCATGCACTTCACAAATAAGGCAAGATTGGCTAGAGTGTACTTGCCTCCTTGGAGCTTAGAGATTTTCCTTAGCTTGCACCTTGGTTGATATGGAGTGAAGTCCTCCTCCACCTTATTCCTAGCTCACGTTTTTGAGGATGAGAAAGAGGAGAACATTAGCTACCATTTGAAATGAAGAATGGAGGTAGATTGAGGTTAGATTCATCTTACCAAATGAAGCTTTGAAATGGATTCAACCATCAAGATGTTATCTTCTCCTAAGTAGCTTGAAGAATCCTCACTTAGTGACCCTTTGTTGGTCACGTTTTTGGCATAGAGGATGAAGAAATAAGAAAGTCTCTTGCTCCTTGTAATTTCTTAAGTGTTGAACATGCTAGAGAAAATTCTCCCCCTTGGTTCATGGGGCTGCCGAATTATGAGGGAGATGGGGAGGGGTTTTCCTTGTCTTTGTTTAGGCTAACTAGAATTAATTAGCTTAGGTTACTTTTACCTAACTATGGTTACTTTAGTTCAACCATAGTTACTTTATATCAACTATAGTTACTTTATGTTAACTATAGTTACTTTATGTCAACTATAGTTACTTTATGCCAACTATAGTTACTTTATGTCAACCTTGGTTACTTTATGTCAACCTTGGTTACTTTATGGTTAACCTTGGTTATTTTACCCAACTAGAGTTATTTGTTTCAACCTTGTAGTAACATTAAGTAACAAGGTAATCATTCTTGGTCAAACATAGGGGGGCCGATTTTATCCTTGAGGGGGGGGAAACCCCATTTCTATTCTTAATTTTTCTTTCCTTATTTTTCTTGTCCCAAGACAACCTATTTTATTGTAGTCTTACTAATTCCATAATTGTGATAATAAAGAAAATTCTTTAACTCCTCCAAGGTCCTCATGGCCGAATTCTACATATGTGGGAAGGGTAATTTTATCATTTCACTTGTATTGTGCGACACACTTACATACTATATAAAATTTCCTATAATCTTTACCTTAAGGAAATTCTATCGGAGAATGTCGAATTAATATAGTTACATTTAAATAATGTAACCGATTGACTAACTCTTTGTGACTCATCTCATAAGAGTCAGCGGTATAGGCGAATTCCCGTGGGGTGTAACATTATTCCCTCCTTAAACCGCTTTATACGATTCTCAGTATATGCCGATTTTCGCGGGATACAACATTCTCCCCCCCTTAATATAAGTTTCGTCCTCGAAACTTCAGGCTAGTCAACAACATGGGGCGTCTACTCCTCATGTTGCCTTCCGTTTCCCATGTGGTTCCTTCTTTTGGGTAAATAAGATCGCAATAAACGTCTATTTAGTTCCTTTAGAACTGCTTTGTTCTTTTCATCTTAGAGATTTCACCAGAACTTATCCTTATTCTCTAGAGGTGTTGTCGTAACCTATCTCATATCTAGCGCTTGCAACCTTGATACTATGTACTTGATAACAAAATCCATTCCGTATAATCATGATCATAGTAGGCTTATAATTTCCTTTTTCATAAAATATGAAAAAAAACTTGGCAGAGATCATTAACTCTGGGATATAGACCTTTATCTCTTTTCTGTAAACATTCTTTCAGTGATCATGTGACGATCATCCTACGTACAAAACAGCTTCCAAGGACATCCGGAATAATTCCCACAAGGTACACATACCAAGCTCTTCATAAGTATGTGCCACGTTTATCTGTCTTGCTGATCGTCTTATCACGTAATAACTTTTACCCCCTTTTTGCGATCATTTCATAAAATCGAACTAGAAGTTGTGGGTTCTCCTTTGAAACTTATGTTCCCTTTAGGATGTTTCAAATCATCCGAAGGTGGCCCGCTCTCTTAAAACATGGTTTTCATAGTCATGTCATATTCCCTCTATACTGCATTAAAATGCGTACAAGTGTTAAAAGTGACGCATTATGGCGAGGACCTCGAGTCCCATACATAGTGTCATACTTAGTCATGTTATCACTAATAATCTCACTTGCTTACTTGTGGTCTACTCATCATAACTTAAAGAAAACTATCATAATCACTCATACTTGGTTAATAGGAAGTAGAGCAGAGGACATAGGTACTTTACACTTATTAGGCGTACCTTGGTGGTTTCTTGGTCATCTGCATAAACTAGCCTTATATGGATACGGTTTCCACCTTCTACTTCATTTGCTTGTTAAATCGTTTCTTTCATTCTTTCGTTCCTTTACTATCGCATTCCGCTCCATAGCGGTCCTCTAATAATTCACCAAAGGTTTTTGAATACGACTTAACTTAGCCTAATTAGATCTGGGGTCTAGACCGCGCACAAATCTGATCACCTTAAACCTTTCATTTCTCATAATCAAAGGAACATACTGTCCCAAAGTAATGAAGGGGTATGGTGATGCGTGACCCTTGTCTTAGTGAGTCATATTCCTCAGCCCTTCTCGTGACTAAGTTCTGAGAGAGGAAGAACTCACAAAACTCCTCTTAGAACTTTGCTCTTACCCTATCCAATACCAGTATCAGCATGGATTTACCTTCAACTTTACCTAACCATCTTTCTGCCTACTATGAACTAAATTCCCTGCCAAACCTTGGAATACATGCTCTTACTAACTATTGTTAGTAATGTTTACTGCCTCCTGTGGTGCCAGTGATGATATCATCTTACTGAATTATGGTGTCATCCACACTACGAAGTGTCGGAGTCTTACTTAAGGTATAAATATTCAGAATAAGCGACACCATTTAATTCGTAATCCATATACGATCTTATGATCATGCAAGCAGTCATGATTACACTCCATAGATGGCCATCGACTAGGGCTTTATCATATGGTCAAAACTCTAATTTCCAGTCTAAATCATCCTGGTATAATGTCAACTCTCACCTAAGATCAGGACTTAGGTCTAAGATCAAACTTAGTTGACTATAATCATCACTTAGTTCGACATTCTGCCCAGATCTGGAGCCTTTGCTCTGATACCACCTGTAGCGCCCCGTACTCGGCTACCCCTCGTACGGTGCACCCGCCGTACCTTCCCTTTCGGAAAAGTACAAAGCGTCGATACTTAACTCGTAAAACCCATGGATAAACATGGATTACCAAGTCACGATCTTAACAGGTAGATAAAAATACGGCAGAATTTGAAACTTTTACATAAATCATTCTATACATCCGACATAAGTTTTACAACCACATTCATTACATCGGTACTTCTGCAATCATCGCTTCCAACATAAATCCGCCATATTATGGATCCATCATAATAGAATCCCTAAGCTGTCATCCACTCGTATTCTCACGGATGTGGGATCCTATGCTCGTCATCAATCCTTGCTACCCCGTTTCCTGTAAACTCTGGGAGGAAAAATAGGGGGGTGAGTGACAAAGTCACCAGCAAGTACACCATAAACAATCATGCATTAAATGGAAAGTACATACAAGAACCGAATTCCCAAAATGTGGTCTCTTACCATCATGACTGTCTTTCCATTTAAATGCCACCAAGGTAATAGAAGCGTCACTTGATCATAAAGGAAATAAGATCATAGCTTACATAACAACAACAATAAGATCGTAACTTAGGTAACGAAAGATCATGACCTAACTAACATTTCGTCTAGCGTTTAGCTAGCATCTCATTCCTTCCGTCAATAGCCACTAAGGCAAGAAAAATCATAACGTAGTCATGTAGCACGTAAAGACACAACTCAGGCCACAGACTCGACATCATGCTCATGACCGTATGCAATGTGTATGAGTATGCAAATGCAGTGCATAATGAAAACATGAAAATACTTGAACTTTCTTTCTTTCTTTTAAATCATGCTCATCTTAAAACAAGAGAGTGTGTCAGCCTATTATACCGGGCATGACTCGGTTCTTATAACATGATCACCTTCAGGTCTATTATACCGGACCTGGCTCGGTTCTTACACTATTCAGACCTATTATACCGGGTCTGGATCGGTTCTTATAATCTTCAGACCTATTATACCGGGCCTGGATCGGTTCTTATAATTATGATCATCTTCAGACCTATTATACCGGGCCTGGATCGGTTCTTATAACTCTTCAGATCAATTAACCCCGGATCTGGAGCGGGTTAAGCTGGCCAGAAATAAATGGTACCATAGGAATCTTTTCGCAATCGTAACCTCTCTTTCAAAGATCTTTCTTTCAAAACTCAAAACTTCTTTTCAAAAGATCTTTCTCATCATTCTTTTTCATAAAATCAGTTTCGTGAACTGTATGAACATGGACAATGCGATGCATGATATGCAACATGCGACTCGTGAACAAATACATCATAACACGCATATGCTGACTCGTCTCTTAAGCTGGAAAAACTGTCCAGCAATCATACTTTGTTCATACAGCCTCATGCTCATCAATTCGTGCTCTTTTTCATCAACACATATCATACACATGCATAATGAAGTCTTAGACACATGCCATAAAAATTTCGTAACATTCCGAAATGTCTAACGACCTCAAAACATCAAGTATCATCAAAGGTACTGCTGAAATCAGCAGGGAAGTACCGCCTTACCTTATTTTGATGGATCATCAAACCTTAATCGCTTTGATCCAACACCTGGAAAACATAGCTAACATACCTAGGAATAATATTCATAAGGATAAACATCACATTTAAGCCTAAATGATCCAGAACAAAGCCTCACAACTTAAGACATTAAGTTGTCCTGTTTTCCAGTTTTGTACTCCAACTTCCATTCAGTTATTAACCATCAAAATGGTGGTTTTATGATGGTTTATTTACATGACCCTGTACCTCTATGTCTTGGGTAGTTACCATAAAAATTCCAAGGCAATTCAATAAGCTTAAGGGGGTCATCTAATTACATTACCAAACTGGGTACCTGCAGAAACTGGAATGACCCATTATATCACGAATTGAATTGTGACCAAACCACAACTCTTTTTACCAAAATTCCAACTCACAGATGTCACAAACACATCAAAGTATCACCATGTCAAAAATCATCCCGTTTGGACATTCCTAAGGTGCATTTTAGAGCCACCCAACTTACTACTCAAAACTGTCCTGTTCCAGCAACTCTGTTTGAGCAGTTTTACTAAGAATTTCATTAAAAATAAACCATGACTCCTTTCAATGAAATTCCAGCTCTCACACTTAATAAATACATAGGTATATCACTATACCAGAAATTAGCACATTTGAACCCTCACAAGGTCCATTTTCAGGTCATACCACACGTTACCAAAAACTGTCCAGTTTCAGTATTTCTGTTTGACCAACCCTTACTAAAAATTTCATTAAAAACAATCCACAACTCCTTTTAGTGAAATTCCAACTCTCACACTTCATATACATATGAGGCTAACATCATACCAAATATTAGCCAATTTGAACACTCCTAAGGTTAATGTTCAGATCATATAACATGACACATCAAAACTGTCCAGCCCCAGTACTTCAGTGTGAGCAGTTTTACCAAACGAATTATTAAAAATAAGCCAGAACTCTTTTTACTGCAATTCCAACTCTCACTCTTCATATACATATGAGGCTAACATCATACCAAATATTAGCCAATTTGAACACTCCTAAGGTTAATGTTCAGATCGTATAACATGACACATCAAAACTGTCCAGCCCCAGTACTTCTGTGTGAGCAGTTTTACCAAACGAATTATTAAAAATAAGCCAGAACTCTTTTTACTGCAATTCCAACTCTCACACTTACTCAACACATAGAGCTAGTGTCATGCCAAAACTTAGCTTAATTTAACATTTCTAAGATTCGTTCTCAGACCATACAACCAGCAACACAAATCTGCCAGTTCCAGTAGTTTTAGCACTTCTTTACCTTTTTATTGTTCAAGCTTCCTTCAACTAAGATTAATAACTTAAAATGGCTAGACATTCAAGCATGCACTTCACAAATAAGGCAAGATTGGCTAGAGTGTACTTGCCTCCTTGGAGCTTAGAGATTTTCCTTAGCTTGCACCTTGGTTGATATGGAGTGAAGTCCTCCTCCACCTTATTCCTAGCTCACGTTTTTGAGGATGAGAAAGAGGAGAACATTAGCTACCATTTGAAATGAAGAATGGAGGTAGATTGAGGTTAGATTCATCTTACCAAATGAAGCTTTGAAATGGATTCAACCATCAAGATGTTATCTTCTCCTAAGTAGCTTGAAGAATCCTCACTTAGTGACCCTTTGTTGGTCACGTTTTTGGCATAGAGGATGAAGAAATAAGAAAGTCTCTTGCTCCTTGTAATTTCTTAAGTGTTGAACATGCTAGAGAAAATTCTCCCCCTTGGTTCATGGGGCTGCCGAATTATGAGGGAGATGGGGAGGGGTTTTCCTTGTCTTTGTTTAGGCTAACTAGAATTAATTAGCTTAGGTTACTTTTACCTAACTATGGTTACTTTAGTTCAACCATAGTTACTTTATATCAACTATAGTTACTTTATGTTAACTATAGTTACTTTATGTCAACTATAGTTACTTTATGCCAACTATAGTTACTTTATGTCAACCTTGGTTACTTTATGTCAACCTTGGTTACTTTATGGTTAACCTTGGTTATTTTACCCAACTAGAGTTATTTGTTTCAACCTTGTAGTAACATTAAGTAACAAGGTAATCATTCTTGGTCAAACATAGGGGGGCCGATTTTATCCTTGAGGGGGGGGAAACCCCATTTCTATTCTTAATTTTTCTTTCCTTATTTTTCTTGTCCCAAGACAACCTATTTTATTGTAGTCTTACTAATTCCATAATTGTGATAATAAAGAAAATTCTTTAACTCCTCCAAGGTCCTCATGGCCGAATTCTACATATGTGGGAAGGGTAATTTTATCATTTCACTTGTATTGTGCGACACACTTACATACTATATAAAATTTCCTATAATCTTTACCTTAAGGAAATTCTATCGGAGAATGTCGAATTAATATAGTTACATTTAAATAATGTAACCGATTGACTAACTCTTTGTGACTCATCTCATAAGAGTCAGCGGTATAGGCGAATTCCCGTGGGGTGTAACATTATTCCCTCCTTAAACCGCTTTATACGATTCTCAGTATATGCCGATTTTCGCGGGATACAACATATATATATATATATAAACGTTGAATGCATATATATATATATATATATATATATATATATATATATATATATATATATATAAACATGCATAAGTGTACATGTATGCATGATAACTTGCCATTACTTGCCTTATTTAGCTTATATATTATGTTGCCGTACTAACGAGCCATGAAGCATTAAAGCTTACATCATATGGCAAACATT
The DNA here is from genome assembly GCA_036186865.1 of Eustoma russellianum. Taxonomy (NCBI): domain Eukaryota; kingdom Viridiplantae; phylum Streptophyta; class Magnoliopsida; order Gentianales; family Gentianaceae; genus Eustoma; species Eustoma russellianum. The sequence goes on from AP025059.1 coordinate 23,973,722, forward strand.
TTGCTGTGTTTATGCTACTTTCAGGTGCCACCATTAATGAACTAAATTAGTTCATTAAGTGAAGTACTTAGTTTAATAAACTAAGTAGTTCATTAAAGGAAGATTTATTTGGAAAAGGCACAAAGGCAACAAGGCTAAGGAAGGAAAGTTTTCTCCTCCTCCCCACATTTAATTCACATGCCTATACATATATAAATATATATATTTTCAGATTTTTTGAAAAAGGCACATACACATGTATTCCAACGTACTACCGACACGTTATATATCTTACGTACGTACGTTAACGTCACACCACTATACTTAACTCATAATTATGAGTATATTCAGGTCTTATATCATATGATATAAGATATGGTGATGACAAAGTAAATACGACACGATAAAAGGTTCTAAACCGAAATTTGTCGTATCGAGCGAATACCGAAACTTCGCCAACGTGTCACGTACTTGCCATAAATAAATGGCCAGCCCATATACATCAAAAATTGATGATAATTTCGTGATATACATGATTTATTCAGTCAAAAATATTTTCCATGTTGGCACACACAAATTACTCCACATTTAGGCCAAAATGTGAAGATTCCAATTTTAATTTTGTCACATGTTAATGGTACCACTTTAAACCAGCCAAGTGCTGAGATTTAAATTATATATTATATATATTATGTATAACATAATATATATATCATGTGCAAAAGTTGGAATTTAAATTAGAGAAAAATCGGGTAATCGATAAATATCAAAAATTCGGTTTTCTACGCACATAACATGGAACGTTTTTCTTGAACATCATGTGACACGTATCTAGACACTTTTTACATATAATATACATCTTAAAGTGTTCTAGAAAATTAAATTAAGGGCTGATTGGAATATTACATGTGTGTATTATTAAATGTGCACTATTTTACAAAGTTAACAAAAATGAATTTCAGCACATGTATATACATCTTCCAACGTTACATACAGCTGAGATGGAGCACATGTGGAGCCTTGTTGGCATATTGATTGGTCAAGGATCAATCATACAATATTGATGAATCAAAGAGAGAAGCTACAAAAGGTAAGTATTCAACATATATCTCTCTTATGTCACATGCTGAAAATTTCAGCACACTAACATTATCATGGCCGAAATTTTAAGATTAAAATACATATATTGTGTGTCTTGAATTGTGAGGATTAATTGAAGATGTTATGGAAATGATTTGAATATTATGTAAGGTAATTAAGTGTGATATTCTACATATCACACATGCTGAAATTTTTCAGCATGTGTGAAGTGATAGTGGCCGAATGTTAACCTATTTTGTGTCCAAATTCATTTCTCAATTGATAGCAAGACTTACCATGTATTTTTGATTCATTTTTATGGTGAAAAATCAAAGAATAATGGGTATTATCTTGGATAAAAATGGATGATGTAAATGCTGAAAATTCAGCATGGAAATCATGCCTTATGGCCGAAATTTTGAATGGAAAAGGAAGAGATTTCTTGTCTTGCAATTTATGATGGAATTTGTGATTTATGGTATGAATTTATGGTTGATTTTTTGGCACATTTTAAGTGATTATTTCAGAGTATTTCCATGTCATCTTGATGACAACATTGAGCCAATAAAGAGGTGACAAGTAAGCGAAGACTAAATGATGATCCAATAGAATGATGCCAAGTAAGCAAAGCATTGTCACCATGATGTCTTACACTCTCTCAAGCACTTAAAAGGAAATTTTCAAGAGGGGAGAAGGCATAAGGGGGACGGCTGCCACAATTAAAAAGAGAAGAGGAGAGAAAACAAAAACAAGAACAAGCATTGCATTCTAAAGAGATCAAATAGCCAAGCTCTTCTTCTCTTACATCTTCTTTCTTTCTCTTTTCTTGTAAAGCCTATTGTATTCATATTCTTTCAATCTTGAATAGGCTTGAGATAAACCACCATTCATACATCTTTGTAAAAGATTGATCAAGGTGTGATCAATCTTCATTCTAGCGAGGTGGTGGTGTTCGTGTGAATTGTACTCGACATACAAGGTTTGTAAAGGGTTGGAGTTAGGTGTAAATCTATCAACCCTGCGGTAAGGTGTACTGCGTGTGTGTGATTAGTGTGAACCAAGGAAGGTGTTCCTTGAAGTCTGGAGTAGGTTGTTTATAACCGAACCAGTATAAAATTCTCGGTGCAATTTACTTTCAGCATTTACTTTTCAGTTTCTACACTGTTTATCCGTTTTGTTCACGTTCTTAAAAATAGTAAACGATTTCCAAAAATTATAAAAATTTCCAGAAACATACTCACACGTTCTAGGGTTAATCTGGCACAAGTTTCAACCCTTTTGGACAAGTATAAGTCAGTCAAACATCAAAAGTTCTGAGACTAGTGCAGTCTGATTTTCAGACTTGCAAAGGTTGAGACTTTGATTGTATTTGACCTACTTCCCAAACGAATTTTCCAAAACTGTTTCAACCCATTAATATATAGTATATAAAGAGTTAGTGGTCAAATTTTCAGATCATTTGGACGTTCACACAAATAGGAATTAATTTTTCAAAACCATCTACCGTTTCTGGCAGATTTGCACAATCTGAGTACCAACGGTTTTTGAAGGGGTTAAAGGTTGAATTTTGATTTGAAATTTTTAGGGGACCCTCATAACATCTGAGGCTAAGTTCTCTCAAAATTTCATAATTTTTGGAGACCTCTAACCTAGTTTTAAAAACGTTTTAAAACTGGTCCTGAAAACAGAATCTGTTTTCAGAACTTGAATTGGTTAGGTTTAAAGAAATTTTAAAAACCATATTTTCCGCACCATCTATTCAACCCCCCCCCCTTCTAGTGGTGCCTTGCAGATCCTACAAGTGGTATCAGAGAGCAGGAATACTCACTTGAAGGAATCCAACGATTCAGTGAGATGGCATCCACAAATCTCAAAACCGAGCAAGAAGGTATGTCGAGCCAAAGGCCTCCACTTTTTGACGGTGAGTCATTTATTCAGTGGAAACTTAGGATGAAGCTTTTTCTTATGGCTATAGATATAGACCTTTAGTCAATCATTGAAGATGGTCCTTATGTCCCATCTAATGTATCCACTGTAGACGGAGTTACTTTAGAAGTTATTAAAACTAGACAAGAATATACGAGTGATGATAAAAAGAAACTTAGTATGAATGCTAGGGCTATGCAATTGCTTTTAAACGGATTAAGTAAAAGTGAGTCTAGTTATGTGTCAAACTGTTCGAGTGCACAAGAAATGTGGAGGATACTAGAAATGAAACACGAAGGCGCGAGTCAAGTAAAAGAGTCAAAAATTAATCTGCTTATGTCCACTCTCGAGTCCTTTAAATTGTTGCCTAATGAGTCTATTGTAGATATGGATCTTCGTTTGACTAACATCTACAACTCTCTTGAGTCTCTTGGTAAGGCTTTTACTACGCAGGAAAAGGTACAGAAAGTCCTACGAAGCCTTCCCTCTGAATGGGATCCTAAAGTGACTGCGATAGAGGAAAGCAAGGAGACTAAATCAATAAAGATGGAAGAACTAATTGGCTCACTCAAAGTCTATGAAAACAAACTTACTATTCGGAAATCGGAATCATCTAAACAAGGTAAAACCATTGCTTTTAAATCAAATGAATACGTCTCCCCTCCCTCCGATCACGTAAATGATAGTGATTCCGAATCGGATAATGATGACTTAATCCTATTGGCTAAAGGACTAAGAAGATTCATGAGAAAGTCATTTAGAAATAAAAACAAGGGCACTACATCTAAGAGAAATAAAAACAAATCAAATGATAAAGACATTAAATGTTATGAATGCGGCAAACTCGGACACTTATCATATGACTGCCCAAACAAAGAAAAGCAAACTAATAAGTACCCTGACAAAGAGCGGAACAAAAATAGACTCGTCTCAGATCCTAAACAAAGGAAATGTGCACTAAAGGCCTCCACCTGGAGTGACTCATCAGATTCTGAAACTGAGACCGAAGAGGAGACCGCTCAAGTTTGCTTTGCTTCAAAGTCATTTAATGAGGTATCATCTGATTCTGACTCTGACTCTGAACCTTCTTATGATGATCTTTTTAGTCAATATCTTGAATTGCATAAATTTACTAAGACTCTCGCTAAAGAAAAGAAACGTTTAATTGAAGACAAGAAACTGTTAGAATCTTCTAACGAGAATCTTGTCGCTCAATTAAGCGATTCAAAGAAAGAGTCTTCATGTGTCATCACTGCATTAAAAACCGAGATTTCATTATTAACTACTCAAAATAATGAAATGAAATCCATGATTTCAAATTTGAAATCAAGGAATACAGATTTAGAGAAAATGATGAAACAATTTGATACAGGGTCAAACATGCTGCATCGCATCATATTATCACAAAAGCATGACAGTGACAAAACTGGATTGGGATACGTTGATACTAACGAAGTATCAACCAAACCAACCAAGTTTGTTGTGTCTAAGAAAGTAGACACTCCTAAGCCGCAAGTGGCGTCTAAGATGACGCAAAAAGTGCCCCCTTCCTCACGTCCCACTCCATCATATCATGTGAAATATAACGTTGTACCATATAGATATGAAAAGAGAAGAACAATGCATACACGAAATACATATCATCCACGCACTATGCACACACACACAAGGACATATGAAAAGCGTCCTTCATTCAATGAGTATAGAGGAGTCCTTGGGCAAAGACCCAAAGTACATGCACCACATGTATATTATATTGCACCTTCATCTACATTCTTGCCATTTGATAGACCGAGAAGGATCACCCAAATATGGGTACCGAAAGGTACCTTTACCAAAAGGTGATTAACTAACTCGAAAGGACCCAAAATTAAAAGGGTACCTAAATCACTTTTCCACATTGCAGGGAGACCACACATCGAAAGATACATCAATAAAGTGGTTCCTTGACAGTGGTTGCTCGAGGCACATGACGGGTGACCCGAGCCTGTTCTCCAAATTAAAGAAGGTCACAAAAGGCGGATCCGTGACCTTTGGAGACAACAATGAGGGCAAGATCATTGGAAAAGGTACGATTGGCAATCCGAACACACTCCAAATCTCCAACGTATTTTTGGTAAGCAACTTATCTTACAATCTTCTTAGTATTTCTCAATTTGTTGACAATGGTTTCAATGTGTGCTTTACTCATCCTTATTGCAACATAATAGATAAAAATGGAGAAACCGTTTTAAAAGGAAAACGAGAAGGCAATATTTTTACGCTATCTATGGATGATGTAGTAGACGCTAAAGTTAAGTGTTTTATGTCAAATGAACCCAATGTGAATTTATGGCATAGACGTTTAGGACACATAGGTATTTCCACGCTAGAAAAATTACAACGAAAGAACCTAGTACGGGGATTGCCTACGCTTGATTTAGACAACTTTCAGTTGTGTGAATCTTGCATAAAAGGCAAACAAACACGTGAGTCACTTAAGCCGAAAAATAAAATAAGCACGACTAGAATACTAGAACTATTGCATATCGATTTGTTTGGTCCTAGTCGTACTACAAGCCTTGGTGGGCGTCACTATGCATGCGTAATTGTTGATGACTTTTCTCGTTATACTTGGACTTTATTTCTTGCACATAAGGATGATAGCGCCGTAGAGATTGCTAAATTAATTAAACAACTTGAAAATCAATACGGTGTAAATGTGAAAAGAATAAGAAGCGATAGAGGCGGTGAGTTTAAAAATAAAGAGATGATTTCGTTTTGTGAAGAAAAAGGAATTAAACATGAGTTTTCGCCACCTAGAACTCCACAATTAAATAGAGTAGTAGAAAGAAAGAATCGCACATTACAAGAAATCGTTAGAACCATGCTTTGCGAAAATAAATTGCCTAGATTTCTGTGGGCGGAAGCCGTAAATTGTGCATGCTATATTGTAAATCGCCTATCTATAAGAAAGAAAATAAACAAGACACCTTACGAAATTTTGAATGATCGCATGCCTAAGATTGATTATTTTCGTGTGTTTGGATGCAAATGCTTTGTCTTGAATACCAAAGATAATTTAGATAAATTTGAATCCAAATCAATTGAGTGCATTTTTGTTGGGTATTCCATAAATTCAAAAGCATATAGATGTTATGATCCTCTCACTAGACAAATCATAGAATCTATTCATGTTAAATTCAATGAATTTGGTGAGATTGATAAAGATAAGGAATATGACGATGATTTTGAATTGAAACCCGTTTTGAATGAAGATAATGATTCTTTTGATATGCATGATATGAATGAGACACTAGAAATGCATGATCATATAGAAATGCATGATAACTTAAAGAATAATCAACCAAGATGGCATAGAGATCACCCACATGATCTCATCATAGGCGACATCACTCACGGTGTGCGACCACGTAGAAGAATCACTTCGGATGAAATAAATGAATTTCATGCTATGATTTCTGAAATTGAGCCTAAAAATGTGCATGATGCTTTGAGTGATTCATCTTGGATTGATGCTATGCATGACGAACTTAATCAATTCGTTAGAAATGATGTATGGGATTTAGTGCCACGACCACAAGATAAGACTATAATAGGCACAAAGTGGGTATTTAGGAATAAAATGAATGAAGAAGGAAAGGTCGTTAGAAATAAAGCAAGACTCGTAGCTCAAGGATATAATCAAGAAGAAGGAATAGACTACGATGAAACATTTGCACCCGTAGCACGTTTAGAAGCTATACGACTCTTACTTGCTATTGCTTGCATGAAAGATTTTAAATTGTATCAAATGGACGTCAAAAGTGCTTTTCTAAACGGATTCATACAAGAAGAAGTATACGTGAAGCAACCACCCGGTTTTGAAGATTTGAAACATCCAGATCACGTGTACAAACTAAAGAAGGCACTATATGGCCTAAAGCAAGCGCCAAGAGCATGGTATGATCGTTTTGCTACTTTCCTTTTAGAAAATAATTTTAAACGCGGTACTATAGATAGTACACTATTTTTGAAACAAGAAAAATCAGATTTACTTATTATTCAAATCTACGTAGATGACATTATTTTCGGTTCTACCTCACATAGACTCGTTAAAGATTTTGAAAATTGTATGAAAGCTGAATTTGAAATGTCTATGGTTGGTGAACTTAATTATTTTCTTGGCTTGCAAATTAAGCAAACGAGTAAAGGAATTCATATAAGCCAAGCTAAGTATGTAAATGACATGATCAAAAAGTTCAATTTTGAAAATTTGAAACCATCCCCCACGCCTATGAGTGTCACTACTAAATTAGACAAAGACGAACATGGTAAAGACGTTGATAATGGATTATATCGATCTATGATAGGTTCTTTACTATATTTAACTGCTAGTAGGCCTGACATCATGTTTAGCGTATGCATGTGTGCTCGTTTTCAAAGTCAACCTAAGGTGTCACACTTAAATGCGGTAAAAAGAATATTCCGTTATATTAAGCACACGCCCACCTTAGGTATTTGGTATGATAAGGATTCTACATTTGACTTACATGCTTACACTGATGCAGATTATGGTGGCTGCAAGATAGATAGAAAAAGCACGAGCGGAACTTGCCAATTTATAGGAAATTCCCTTATGTCATGGTTTTCCAAAAAGCAAGCAAGTGTTGCTTTGTCCACTACTGAGGCTGAGTATATGGCTCTTAGCCTTTGTTGCACACAGTTGTTGTGGATAAAACAACAACTTTCGGACTTTGGAATTAGCGTAAATAAAATTCCTATATATTGTGATTGTATGAGTGCAATAAATTTGTCTAAGAACCCCGTGTTACACTCTAAGGCTAAGCATATAGAAGTTCGCTATCACTTTCTTCGTGATCACGTTAACAATGGTAATATTGTCATAGATCATGTACGCACAGAATCACAAGTAGCGGATATATTTACAAAGGCCTTAAATCAAGCCACATATGAATCTCTTCGTTCTAAATTAGGCATGATTCCCGCTGATATGATTTGATATTATTTGATTTACTTTCCTTTTTGACAGGAATCTTTTGATTAACTTTCCAAAATAAAGGGGGAGAGAGAAGCATGATTTAAGGGAGAGAGAGACACTGATTGATCACTGATTGATCTTAATTGCATGAATCAAGGGGGAGCCAGATTTGATCTTAATTGCATGAATCAAGGGAGAGAGAAGCATGACTTAAGGGAGAGAGAGACACTGATTGATCACTGATTGATCTTAATTGCATGAATCAAGGGGGAGCCAGATTTGAAATTCGAAATTCAAATTTCAAATCTGTGCATAGTTCAAGGGGGAGAGATAGCACTTAAATCATGTACACAAGTTATTTTGAAAATCATCAAAAGGGGGAGATTGTAGAAATAAGAGGGTTTGAGTGATTTCAAAATAAGAAATTTGAATGCATATATATATATAAACGTTGAATGCATATATATATATATATATATATATATATATATATATTAACGTGCATAAGTGTACATGTATGCATGATAACTTGCCATTACTTGCCTTATTAGCTTATATATTATGTTGCCGTACTAACGAGCCATGAAGCATTAAAGCTTACATCATATGGCAAACATTTGTTGTGTTTATGCTACTTTCAGGTGCCACCATTAATGAACTAAATTAGTTCATTAAGTGAAGTACTTAGTTTAATAAACTAAGTAGTTCATTAAAGGAAGATTTATTTGGAAAGGCACAAAGGCAACAAGGCTAAGGAAGGAAAGTTTTCTCCTCCTCCCCACATTTAATTCACATGCCTATACATATATAAATATATATATTTTCAGATTTTTTGAAAAAGGCACATACACATGTATTCCAACGTACTACCGACACGTTATATATCTTACGTACGTACGTTAACGTCACACCACTATACTTAACTTATAATTATGAGTATATTCAGGTCTTATATCATATGATATAAGATATGGTGATGACAAAGTAAATACGACACGATAAAGGTTCTAAACGAAATTTGTCGTTTCGAGCGAATACCGAAACTTCGCTAACGTGTCCGTACTTGCCATAAATAAATGGCCAGCCCATATACATCAAAAATTGATGATAATTTCGTGATATACATGATTTATTCAGTCAAAAATATTTTCCATGTTGGCACACACAAATTACTCCACATTTAGGCCAAAATGTGAAGATTCCAATTTTAATTTTGTCACATGTTAATGGTACCACTTTAAACCAGCCAAGTGCTGAGATTTAAAGTATATATTATATATATTATGTATAACATAATATATATATCATGTGCAAAAGTTGGAATTTAAATTAGAGAAAAATCGGGGTAATCGATAAATATCGAAAATTCGGTTTTCTACGCACATAACATGGAACGTTTTTCTTGAACATCATGTGACACGTATCTAGACACTTTTTACATATAATATACATCTTAAAGTGTTCTAGAAAATTAAATTAAGGACTGATTGGAATATTACATGTGTGTATTATTAAATGTGCACTATTTTACAAAGTTAACAAAAATGAATTTCAGCACATGTATATACATCTTCCAACGTTACATACAGCTGAGATGGAGCACATGTGGAGCCTTGTTGGCATATTGATTGGTCAAGGATCAATCATACAATATTGATGAATCAAAGAGAGAAGCTACAAAAGGTAAGTATTCAACATATATCTCTCTTATGTCACATGCTGAAAATTTCAGCACACTAACATTATCATGGCCGAAATTTTAAGATTAAAATACATATATTGTGTGTCTTGAATTGTGAGGATTAATTGAAGATGTTATGGAAATGATTTGAATATTATGTAAGGTAATTAAGTGTGATATTCTACATATCACACATGCTGAAATTTTTCAGCATGTGTGAAGTGATGGTGGCCGAATGTTAACCTATTTTGTGTCCAAATTCATTTCTCAATTGATAGCAAGACTTACCATGTATTTTTGATTCATTTTTATGGTGAAAAATCAAAGAATAATGGGTATTATCTTGGATAAAATGGATGATGTAAATGCTGAAAATTCAGCATGGATATTATGCCTTATGGCCGAAAGTTTGAATGGAAAAGGAAGAGATTTCTTGTCTTGCAATTTATGATGGAATTTGTGATTTATGGTATGAATTTATGGTTGATTTTTTTGGCACATTTTAAGTGATTATTTCAGAGTATTTCCATGTCATCTTGATGACAACATTGAGCCAATAAAGAGGTGCCAAGTAAGCGAAGACTAAATGATGATCCAATAGAATGATGCCAAGTAAGCAAAGCATTGTCACCATGATGTCTTACACTCTCTCAAGCACTTAAAAGGAAATTTTCAAGAGGGGAGAAGGCATAAGGGGGACGGCTGCCACAATTAAAAAGAGAAGAGGAGAGAAAACAAAAACAAGAACAAGCATTGCATTCTAAAGTGATCAAATAGCCAAGCTCTTCTTCTCCTACATCTTCTTTCTTTCTCTTTTCTTGTAAAGCCTATTGTATTCATATTCTTTCAATCTTGAATAGGCTTGAGATAAACCACCATTCATACATCTTTGTAAAAGATTGACAAGGTGTGATCAATCTTCATTCTAGCGAGGTGGTGGTGTTCGTGTGAATTGTACTCGACATACAAGGTTTGTAAAGGGTTGGAGTTAGGTGTAAATCTATCAACCCTGCGGTAAGGTGTACTGCCATGTGTGTGATTAGTGTGAACCAAGGAAGGTGTTCCTTGAAGTCTGGAGTAGGTTGTTTGTAACCGAACCAGTATAAAATTCTCGGTTGCAATTTACTTTCAGCATTTACTTTTCAGTTTCTGCACTGTTTATCCGTTTTGTTCACGTTCTTAAAAATAGTAAACGATTTCCAAAAATTATACAAATGTCCAGAAACATACTCACACGTTCTAGGGTTAATTCTGGCACAAGTTTCAACCCTTTTGGACAAGTATAAGTCAGTCAAACATCAAAAGTTCTGAGACTAGTGCAGTCTGATTTTCAGACTTGCAAAGGTTGAGACTTTGATTGTATTTGACCTACTTCCCAAACGAATTTTCCAAACTGTTTCAACCCATTAATATATAGTATATAAAAGTTAGTGGTCAAATTTTCAGATCATTTGGACGTTCACACAAATAGGAATTAATTTTTCAAACCATCTACCGTTTCTGGCAGATTTGCACAATCTGAGTACCAATGGTTTTTGAAGGGGTTAAAGGTTGAATTTTGATTTGAAATTTTTAGGGGACCCTCATAACATCTGAGGCTAAGTTCTCTCAAAATTTCATAATTTTTGGAGACCTCTAACCTAGTTTTAAAAACGTTGTAAAACTGGTCCTGAAAACAGAATCTGTTTTCAGAACTTGAATTGGTTAGGTTTAAAGAAATTTAAAAACCATATTTTCCGCACCATCTATCAACCACCCCCCCCCCCCTTCTAGTGGTGCCTTGCAGATCCTACACTTTTCATTTACTACTACTTCCAAAAGCAAACTAAAGAGTAAAGAAAACCTAAAGACTACCCCCCACCGTCAAATTACCTATGGCTAATCCATGGTAACTCCTCAACAACCTTAGTACTTTTTTTAACTCATCCAAAAAGTAACTCAAGAGTAATTAGGATGAAGCAACTAAGGAGGAATTGAGCCTAAAGCTACCCCACACCGTCGGTCACCCTACTAAGGTGGAACCAAGAGGACTTCATTTATAACCTTAGTTACTTTTCTTAAACCCACCGCAAAAAGTAACTCATGTAGTAATTGGGGTCAAGAATTAAGTGATCCTCATGATGGTGTCCATGCAAAGGAGAAAACATCTCTTCTTCTCCTTCTTATAACCGCTGGCCAACCTCTCTTGGATACAAGAAACATTTTCAGAATATCCTAGAAGTATCCTCTCAACCCTACCTCACAATCCCCTCAAAGATTTCCCCCAAGACAACCACTAGAGACCCTTGCACACTTAGACTAATTTTCCACCATCTTCATTTGGCTAGCATTGGATTAGGGAGATCCAAGGCCATCTTCAAGATCCAAGTTTCATCTAGGTAAGTTATATCCTAGATTCTAAAGTAGATTCCATTTTCTTCAAAATTTATAGCTGACATTTTGGTTGTTTTCTTGCCAAAAACCATGACCTTGAATGGTCATTAGGTGGAGATTTTCAAGCTACTAAGAGGAGCTAACATCTTGGTGGGTTGAATCCAATTCAATCTCCATTTAATCTCTATTTTGGTAAGAGAATCCTAGCCTCAATCTAGTTTTTCTTCATTCAAATTAGTAGCTAATGTTCATCTCTCTCCCCTCCCCAAAACCGTGCTATGTGTTGAAGTTGGAGGAAAACTTCAATCCTTTTCAACCAAGGCTCAAGCTAAGGAAAGTTTCTAGCTCAAAGAGGCAAGTACACTCTAAGCAACCTTGACTTATTTGTGAAGTGTATGCTTGAATGACTAGCCTCTCTATAAGATGTGAATCTTAGTTGAATATTCTAAGTACTATATATGAGAACTTGGTGATTTTAAGAACAAGTGTTGCCATGATATACGATTTACTACATGGATATGTTTGTGCTCAAACTTGAATATGACATGAGACCAACTATTCACAACATACGGGCTGTGTGGTGACTATTTGATTAATGAAATTAGTCTTGTTGTAAATAGACTTTATGAGGGGTGAAATGGGTGAAAATGGCGTGTACTATGTGTACGTATGCAAGGCTGTTGGGAGTGACATATGTGTGGCCTAAAGATTATTATGAAACTGGAAATGATTATGTCAAAATAGGTATTTAGTGGTTAGTAAGCCATTTTAGAGAAATAAAGTTATTTGGGAAGTAATGGACACGAAAAAGTGATAAAAGGTAAATCTACTGGAGCTGGACAGTTTTGAGGGGTGTAATGTATGGCCTGACAATGAACCTTAGGAACGTGCAATATAGCTAAAGTTTGGTAGGATGGTAGCGTTATATGTTTGTTAAAAGTGAGAGGTGGAATTTTGGAAGAACGACTCGTGGTTTGCCCTTAATAAATTTTTTTGTAGGAGTAGGTCACTGCAGTTCCAGTAAATACCTTGACTTAGAAAGAAAATTAATTGACCCCCTTAAGTATATTGGATTGCCTTGAAATTTTTACATTTCTTACCTAAGACATAGGGCAATATGTTCATGGGAGGAATTTGCTTGAAATTACTGTTTTTATGGGGTAACAATTAAGGGGAAGTCACGGTACACAATCTGGAAAACAGGGCCGCATGGTATAGTGTTTGTTGAGGCCTTAATCCCATTTAATTGGACTTGTAGGTGATGTTGGGCCTTTAAATATTACTTATTAGTGTATTGGATATGTTTTCAGGTTTTAGCCTTAATTGGATAAGGACTTATGACCCACAAAACTGAGGTAAGAACGGGTACTGCACTGCTGGACTCAGCAGTACCCCTTTTCAGTAAATTAATGATTTGATGGTTTTATCTGCCTTGAAATGTTACAAAATTTTTATGGCATGTAGACAAGACTCCATTATGCATAAGTGTGGCATAAGTTTATGAAAATGGGCCCTAAATTAATAATCATGAGGCCGCATGAACAGTGTGTTAATGTTGGAATATTTTCCAGCTTAAGGGACAAGTCTGTATCTGTGTTATGTGATGCATTTGGTCATGAATTGCATGTTGCATTTCATGTATTGCATTGTCCTCATTTACACGATTTATGAGACTGATTTTATGCCAAAGAAAATTAAGAAAAGCTCTTTTTGAAAGAAATATTTCAGTTTTGAAAAGAAATAACTCCTATTGGTACCATTGATTCCTGGCCAGCACAACCTGCTCCAGATCCGGGGTAAATTGATTTGATGATGATTATGACCGTTCAGTCCCGGAGAGAATAGACCTGCTGATAATGATTTATGACCGTTCAGGCCCAGAGAGAATAGACCTAATAATGATTTATGACCGTTCAGGTCCGGAGAGAATAGACATGTGATGATGATTGATTTCATGACCGTTTTTGGATCCGGAAATAATAGACCCAAAGGATTGATATGATCGCCTCAGATCCGGAGATAATAGATCTGAACACTCTCTATTCTCGTTTTATGATGATGATGTTTTGAAAGAAAGAATGAACGAATTTATCCTCATCTTATCATGTTGCATCACATTTGCATATTCATACATGTTGCATTTAATGGCTAGTCGAATGCTAGATGTACTGTTACTTAGGTTACAACCTTATTACGTAAGGTCACTTAAGTTATGATTTTATTGTCGCATAAGTTATGATCTTATTTCCTTTGGCGGCCAATGGATTGAAGGTCAGGTATGTTGGGAATCTAAATTCTTGGGATTTGGTTCTTGTGTATACTTTCCATTTAATTCTTGGTTGTTTATGGTTTACTTGCTGGTGACTTTGTCACTCACCCCCTTATTTTTCCTCCCAGGGCCTGCAGGAAACGGGATAGAGTGGATTGACGATGAGCCTAGAGTTCCACACCCGTAGATGTGAGAGATGGCAGCTTAAGGATTTTATGATGATGGTTTATGTTTGATGGACTTATGTTGGAACAAACATTTCGTATCTCTCTTTTTATTTTGAAGACATGGTTGTAGACATTATGTCGAATATTCAGAATGTTTTATTTAGAAGTTTTTATTCTGCCTAAGTTTTGCTTACCCGTTATATGTTGGCATGAAAGTCCATAAATTTTGTTATTGACTGTGACATGTTATGCATTGACGCCTCGTACTCTCCGTAGTGAAGTACGGCAGGCGCACCGTATGCGGGCAGGCCGAGTACAAGGCGCTACATGTAATATATGTTATGTCACACATAATATACATAAAATAAAGTGTATTTTCATCTCCCATATATGAGATTAAAAACATCCCATGTGACAAAAATATTTGAGTTCTAAATTTTCAACAAATCAAGCCAAATTGTGGGTGATTGACGTGTGTAAACATGGTATGACTTTGGGGCTGATTTTGGACATGTGGTGCATGAAATTTCTGAGTATTTTGAGTGTATATTGGCTGGACATCTTTATATGGTAAGTACGTGACATGTCGATGAAGGTTCGGTAGTCACGCGATGCGACAATTTTTGGTTTATGTACTCGTGATATGTCGACATAATTTTGGTAACAATATGACTTGTAATATATGATATGAGACCTGTATATACTCACAAATATGATGTGTATATGGTGGTGTGATGTCGACGTACGTTTATGATGTGTATGATGTGTCGGTGGAACGTTGGGCTAGAAATGTATAATTTGTCGTTAAAAAATATGTATATATATAATATAAATATATATATAGTGGGTGTGTGGTTAGTGTGGAGAGAGGACTTTCTATTTCAAGTTTGTTGCCAAGTAGTTCTCTCTAAATATATCTCCATTCAATGAACTAATTAGTTCATTTCCTTAAGCACTTCATTAAATGAACTAGTTTAGTTCAATTATTATGGCACCTGAAATTAGTATAAAGAGAAAAAAATGTTTGCCATATGTGTAAGCTTTAATGCTTCATGGCACGTTAGTGCGACAACATTATATATATCACGTAATATGTCAAGTAACACTTAATTCATGCATTTCGTAGACACGTAACATTTAAATCTTGCATTTTCAAATCACTCAAACCCCAGTTTCTCAACAATAAGGTGCTGGCGGGGGAGGGCAGTGGGGGGCCGAGGGTGAGAGGTAGGGGGATGCGTGAGTTGGGTCGTAGGCTAGGGGAAAATTGGGTTGAGGGAGAAAAGGAGGAAAGGGCTGAACGGTAGGGCCGCAGGTCGAGGGAGGCATGGTTGGCAGGGCCGCGGGATGAGGGAGGAGTATGCTGGCAGGGCTGCAAGCTGAGCACGGTCTTGAGACGCGGGCCAATGAGGGAAAAGAGAAGGAAAAATAGGGAAGAAGGAAATTTGGACCGTATCTAAGTTAAGCTATGAATTTGTAAGCTAAGAATTGAATATATGAGCTAAGAAATGGATTTTGAGCCGAGAGATGTACATGTATGTGTATACGTGTATATGAACATTTATGGACGCGGACATATATATACATATATACTATATATGTATGTATGTATGTATGTATGCATGTATGCATGTATGCACATGAATTAGGAATATTTGATACTTGGAATATTTTGATGATTGGAATTATTTAGAATTGTTTTGGAAAAGTTTGGTACATTGAAAATATTTTGAAAATCGTGCATTGCATTTGCCAAATTCATCCCACAAGAGAAATATACCGTTAAGCTAGAATGATCACAAACAAACGGAGTGTTAGAGCATATTTGACTATCCGAGATAGAGCGCTCGGTCATATTAGACCGCCAATTAGAATGACTAGGCATATTTGACTATTTTGATAGAGCATCTCTGTATATTTGACTATGGGGTGATCAATTTATAGGTCTTACGGTATAAGTCACTTGTAAGGACATTGCTATAGCCATTGTATTGAACTTGGTTTTGAAAATTTAGAAAATTTGGATTTGGTACCGATTTGGAATTGGATATTCCAATTCGTACCGACTTGAAATCGGAATTGGATATTGGAATTTGTACAGATTTGGAATCGGATTTGGATTTGGAAATTGGAAATTATAATTTTAGAACTTTGGAATGAACTTTGATTTTGAACTTTGCATTCATCGCTTTTGGTAACCTTGCATCATTAGATTTTGACTGATCTGATTGGATATTGAGTGGACAATTGATTTGATTGACTTGATGGTTGTTTGATTATAAGGGTATTATAGTAATTTTATTTGCGAATGGGAGACTCGATATTTTCCTAAATTGTTAATTATGTATTTATTTTTGTTTCCCCATTTATGATCCTATAATGGATGCAGACAGGTTACTTACTGGGCAATGTTTCGTCATTCATACTATACTTTATTGGTGTTTTGCGGAGAGAGAAGCAGGATTATGACTTAGTGTTCATAGAGGAAGAATCCGAGTGGGGATACCGTTGACTCGAATATTCTACGGGGATATGATCTATTGTATTTATTATGAGAACTTATTTGTGGATTCGAGATTTGTTATACTTGAGACTTATAATTTCTGGCTTAAGTTTACGATTCATGATTGTATTCTGGGATTTTGTGTAGATATATATATATATATATATATATATATATATATATATAATGATTGAGGATTTTTTAATGGTTTTAATTTTTGACTTCCGCTGACATCAGTCTACATCACTTTGCTGACATGTGTCTAATTTGGTTTCGATGCCTTGTATTTCTCTTAGCAGAATATGGTGGGTGAACCGTTTCGAATATTAGGGCTCGAGACGGGACGCTACATGCTACGTCTGCATCCATAAATGATATAATGCTAATATATGAATTTTTAAGTGTTGATATGGTTAGGCATTGAAATAATTTCAGATTACAATTTATTATATGTTTAAATTGTTTAAGGCATTAGGATATGATTCCCTAAGATAGATCATGTTAGCTTATGGCTTGAATAGGTGATCTCTTGTTACGTATTGAAAACAGATTCGATCATGATATATTATGGGTTTAACATGACTATTTTGCTAACCTTCAAGTGCAGCGAATGTACAATACTCACTCAAGCGGCAACGGCAGAAGCAATCTCAGAGGAGGATGGCCGCCTCAGGACCAAGGGTAGAAGCAATACGTCGGGTAAACCGTTTTGAGTACTAGAGTTCTTGAAGAGGCTCTAGAAGTGGTATCAGAGTAATGGTTCTAGATACGCGACGTAAACGTAGATTTAAGTGATGATCCTGAATGTAAGTGACGATCTCTGGCACAGGTAATGGTTATATACTAAACAATTATTTTAGAAATAAGAAATGACCTTAGATTTATCGGATGATCGGTTGAGGGGTACGTATACCTAGGACAATATTATTCTCCATGCGATTTTGATTATTTTTGTTATTTAAGTTTGATCATGACCCTTTTGCATATTCCCTTAGACACGGTCATAGTAACCCCTAATTGTACCACATATTAATGAATCAAAAAAATTAAAATGTTTACAGTAAGATGCCTCCACAAAAAGACTCTATATTCGAACCCCTAAACAATTTAGGTGACATCTTAGTAAATAAAATTCCAGCAAATGTGATGCTCGATAGTGGCGCGAGCCACTCATTCGTTACCAAGAGGTTTGTCAAGAACCTTAAGAGCTGCCCTGAATGGCTAGATAGTCCTTATCGTATCCTAGCAGCCGAAGATCAAGTTATTATCTTACATCATTTGTACAAGGACCGCGAACTAGAAATGGAGGACCATACTTTTGATACCACGCTTATATCGATACAAATGAATGACTTCGATATCATACTAAGAATGGATTGATTAGCCAAATACCATGGGCACATTGACTGCCGTCAGAAGCAAGTGATGTTTAAAGACCCGCTAAGGTAGAGTTCTTTTTTCAGGGGAACACTAAACTGAAGTAGTTGTCCCGAACCATCTACCTGACAGCAGCACGGGCTCATAAAGCGTTGAGAAAAGGTAATGAGGAATTGCTTGTGTACGTAATGGATACTGAACAAGAAGTTCCTTCCATTGACGATATCCCAGTAATGAAGGAGTTTAAGGACATATTTCCTGATTAACTACCAGGATTGCCATCCAGCGGGGAAGTGGAGTTTAAAATCAATCTACCACTAGGAGCTGAGCCAGTATCTAAAGCACCGTACAGAATGGCACCAGCAAAGCTGAAAGAGTTAAGGGCTAGTTACAAGAGCTGCTAGACCGATAGTTTATACGACCTAGTGTTTCACCTTGGAGAGTACTGGTATTGTTTGTGAAAAAGAAAGATGGTAGCATGAGGTTATGTATCGACTACCAGGAGCTAAATAAGATCACAATCAAGAACAATTATCATCTACCATGCATCGACGACTTGTTCGATCAACTGAAGAGTGCGAAGGTGTTCACTAAAATTGATCAGATCAGGCTATCATTAGTTGAGGATCAAGGTGGAGGATATAGCTAAGACAGCATTCTGCACAAGATATGGGCATTATGAGTTCGTGGTGATGCCTTTTGGACTGACGAATGCCTCAGCAGCATTAATGGACTTGATGAATACTCTATTCAGAGAGCAAGTGGACAAGCTCGTAGTGGTGTTCATTGTTGGCATTCTGGTTTATTCACCTGATGAGGAGACTCACACTGAGCACTTGAGAGAAGTGTTGGAGATTCTGAAAAAAGAAGAAGTTGTTTGCTAAGTTCAACAAGTGGAGTTCTGGTGGAAGAGTGTGACATTTTTAGGTCACGTGAGTTCAGAGGAATGTATTTTAGTGGATCCGAATAAGATTGAAGTGATCATTGAGTGGCTGAGACCTACCAATGTTAATGAGTTAAGAAGTTTTTTAGGCCTCTCAAGTTACTACAGAAAGTTTGTTAAGGGATTCTCGATGATCGCTATTCCACTGAATAAGCTGACTCATAAGAAGAGGAAATCCGAGTGACATCCGAGTATGAGCAAAGCTTCACATAACTCAAGAAGAGGTTGTCCACTGCTCTAGTTTTTGTACAACCCTCCGGCACACAAGGGTTCATGATATATAGCGATGCCTCTAAGAATGACCTAGGATGCGTACTGATGCAAGGCGAAAGAGTACGCATTGAGGCAATTGAAACTGTATGAGTAGAATTATCCAACCCAAGATTTGGAGCTTGTTGTAGTAGTGTTTTGCACTGAAGATACGGCATACTAGTTATATGGAGAAAAGTGCGAAGTATACACCGACTATAAAAGCCTCAAGCATCTATTCATGCAGAAAGAACCTTAACATGAGGCAGAGGAGATGGTTAGAGGTGATCAAGGATTATGATTTGACCATCGACTACCATCTTGGTAAGGCAAATAGAGTGGTGATGGCCTCTGCAAAAAATCGAGCCACTCGAGACAAAGCTCCTCTAGAGAGAGAGATCGAGGAGTTTGATTTAGACATTGTGGATTCCACGAAAAATTACGCACTAGTTATATGCCTACCATAGTGGATTCGAATTAAGGAATCTCAGAAGGTTGATATGAACCTACGAGGTATCCGTGTGTGGTGACATACTCAAAACTGAGCGAGTTGAAGGGTTCCAAGTGGTGGGATGATGAGATCCTTTGATTCCAGATAGATTGTGTGTGCCTAGTGATGGGGATCTCGAAAAGAAGTATTGAAGTAAGCATGTAATCCGAGATTACTATGCAACCTGGGAGCCAACGAAATGCATAGCGATCTAAAAAAGAATTATTGGTGGAGTGGCATGAAGTGTGAGATCGTCAAGTATATTGCCATAATGTTGGTGTGACAACATATAAAGGTAGAGCATTAGCGTCCAGAAAGACTTATGCAGCCGTTGGAGAAACCTGATTGACGAAGTTCGCACACTTCCTACCAGTGTCAAGTGAACCTATGATGGAGAAAGTTGGTGACGGTATATGTGGATAACATCGTGAGCTTGCATGTAATGTAATAGTAATCGTGTCTGACCAAGATTAGATTCACATCCCGATTTTAGACCGCATATCACAGAGTCACGGGAAACCGAGTTGAGGATGAGTATAACATTCCATCTCTATACTGATGGACAATCGGAGAGGACTTTTCAGACATTAGAGGACATTTTGAGAGCTTGCTCGCTAGATTTCAAAGGAAATTGGGACAATATGGTGAAGCTGATAGAGTTTCCTTATAATAGCAGTCACCATAGCATGATTGGCAATGGCGCCTTTTGAAGCTTTATATGGCAGAAAGTATAGATCCCCTCTGTATTGGGATGAAGTTAGGGAAAGTACTATCACTGAACCCGAGCTCGTTGAGCAGGCATTGGAGAAAGTAAAGATTATTCGAGAAAGGCTCAAGGGTAGCTCAGGATCATAGTAGAAGCTATGCGTATTCTAAGAGATGACCTCTAGAGTTTGCAGTGGGTAAGAAGGTATACCTTAAGGTTTCCCCTACGAATGGTGTAATGAGATTAGGAGAGAAGGGTAAGTTGAGCCCTCAATTATATAGACCATATAAAGTACTCGAGAGTGGGGACATTGGCTTATCGTTTAGCGCTAGCTGCAGTGTTATCGCAAGTGTACAATGTCTTCTAATTGCACAGCTACGACGTTATGTTCCTGACTCAAGTCACGTATTGGAAGCTCGACCATTAAAAGTAAGAAACGATGTGACATATGAAGATTTGTCGATACGCATCGTAGACCGAAAGGGCCAAGTGGTGCGGAGACGAGTGATTCACTACATGAAAGTTTAGTGGAGTAATCATACGAAGCGAAAAGCAACATTGGAACTAGAAGAGGGAGTATGGGAGAAGTATACACACCTTTTCGGCTAAGGTACAAGTTTCGAAGACGAAACTTTTTGTAAGGGGAGAGAAATGTTATATTGGTTTTTAATAAAAATAAAAGGAAAACATGAAAAGGAAATAAATATTAAATATAGGGTGATGGTTATCTTGTATTATTTGATTGGAATAGATAATAAGGGACATAAACACACCCTAAATGATTAACCTCAATGGTATATTCCTGTATCTCTTAGGAAACTATTTATATATATATATATATATATATTTAAAGGAAATTTTATTATGAATAATCTCACTTGTGGCGGAGGAAAACCTTATTACATCAAATGAAACAAAAACGATAGTAGCAGTGTATGATTATCAACATCCATTTGATATATGATATGCCGCATTAAAACCTTGCCAAGTAAAACCACCCTTGTGGATAAAACCTTGGCGAAGGGAAAAGCGTACATATTTATATAAATGGACTGTTGATATGCGCTATTCTGTAATATGAAAATACTCAGAAACCAAATGACACATAAACGTAATAAAAGCAACGGCCATGTGATCATCCACATCCGATGGGTAGGCCTTGTCCAATCAGTTGTTTCGCCAGCGCCCAGGAGGAGAAAAGCGAGCCGTTTTGTCCATGCATTCAAAATAATAATAGCTGAGCGAAGCAGAGGCATGTAGTATCGTGAAGTGTGGAAAATGAGTTGAAAGAAGATCATACCAGGCCTGCCTGCACTAAGTATAGTGCTGGCAGAGAAATAGATGGAATGCCAATCCATATGGAAGACTTGGATGAGACCCGAATAGTGCATATGTAACCACCATAAATGTCGCTCATCCGGCCAAGCAAATATGTAAAATAAATTCATCAATGTAAAGAATATATGAAATTCTGAGAGAAGCCCATGTATGAACCATATGTAAAGTATGAAGATGTAGTGAAAAAAGATCATACCCGGCCTGCCTGTCCCAAGCAGGGACAGACAGAGACTGCAATAAGATGCCAATCCATTTGGAAGACTTGAATATTAAGGGACGCGCAAATTTGCGGAGGAGAGGTCCAAAGCAATTGCACCACGAACAAGTGACGGCAGTGTATGTCGAGTGTAATTTTGAGTATGAGGAAACATCATGGAATGCTGTGCAAGATAATGTGCGGCCATATTTGCTTCTTGGTATACATGAACATAATCCAAAATGATGATGGCGCAATAGTTCCCATAAAAGCCGAAGATGATAGCTCCCAAAGACCGGAATTATTGCTTCAATCGCGCAATAAGTTGGGCACAGTCTGTTCCCAGACAATGGCACGAAAGAGAAGAAGAAGAATATAACGACCAAACAATGCAGTCTGGCCGCTGCAGCAAAAGGAGTACAATTGGTAGACGAAAAGAGATTGCCTCCCACACAGGTACCCAAGTTATCATCCCGTAAAATTGCCCTCCGGCAGCGAATTCCTACCGACTGTAGCATCAATTATTCAAATTTAAGCGGCTGGATGGAGGGGTTGGCCAGCGAACAAGATTCGGCCGTGGAGGTCGAATTCTGGGGATCCAGGAAGATGCAAAGGGTGTGACATTGCCATTTTTTGTACCTTTGATGGACTTTACCCATATCTCAATGTCATAATGAATTGATGCTCAAAGAGTAGTAGTAGCAAACAAAGTTGAATCCCATATACTAGTGCAGTATATGATCTCCATATGGTGTAGACAAGTATAGCAGGAACAACGATTTTAAATCCCAATAGAGATGAGAAGGAGGAACGATACCACCAAGAAAACAAATACTGTCGTAGATGCAACGAAGTGAGTGGAGGACCTGATAGTTCAACAACCGCAAAGTAATGCCAAACATGAAGAATGTGAGTGCAGTAGAGGAAAATGTGATCCACTGTTGCCGACTATTGTTTACAAAATGGACATTGTGGTGGGCCAAAAAGCAGAATATTTACTAATGTAATCCTCAAATGGTAATGCCAATGTTGAAGATGCGCCACAAAAACATTTAATGGATGGTGAATGATGTTTGTACCATATGAACTTTGCAGAAAGCAGTGTCGGTCGCGGCATACGACAAACACTATTGCGGATTTCAGGGAGAATCACCTGTTGACGTGAGTTTCCATGTTAGATGCTGTCCTGAACCTTCTGTCTGAGCATGCAGTGAGTATGAATTCGGCAATTCAGTTTCCATATTGGAGAATCTGGAAGCCGCGGTATGAATCACCCCTGCGCCCATATTTTTCATGCATGTAGTTACTCCAAAGGGTGTCTCGTTGGTGATATGACCACCATATGCGACAATGATATGCCTTTTGTAAACTTGGAAGATCACGAAGGCCGAGTCCACCTTCTTCAAATGGCGTAGTCAACTTAGACCAAGCAACCCAGTGATGGCGAATTACCCTAATAAAAAGAGGCCATTTCCTGTCAATGATCTTAATGACTGACTTTGGTAAACCTCCAGCAGCGAAAAGATGTAGTGGAATAGCTGAGATCACTGAGCGAAGCAGTACCAAACGACCAGCTGTCGATAAAAACCGTGAATGCCATCCTTGTATGCGGTCGTCAATGTGCTGCAACAGGGATGTGCAAAATCTTGCGCGATTTATTCATTTGTGTAAATATGATCCAAGATACCGAAATGGCAGGGTGGTGTTGCGCATTCCCAATATGGTTTGGAAAGAACGATCCTGCTGAGATGAAGTGCTTGCAGATGATATGAAGCTACTCTTGTGGAAATTTATTTTTTGGCCATATGCATTTTCATATGAGGTTAAGAAAGTACGAAAGTGGCGCAGAT
>AP025059.1:24000334-24137926 GCA_036186865.1 Eustoma russellianum
GCAGATCTCGTAATGATGGCTCTATCACTTTCTTTTTCTTAATAGGCATCCAACGCTGCGCTTTTGGGTGAGATGGTGGAGGCGGGGGGTGGCGGTGGTATAGAAGAAGTCATGGTAGAACATGCCCCCGGTGCATGTCCCAAACGTCTGCAGGTAGTGCAGAATAAAGGAAGATCTTCATAGATAATAGGCTGCAGTATATATCTATTTCTTGCCTGCAAGTAAATCTTCTGAGGAAGTTCCTGAGAAACATCCACCTCAACACAAATTCGAGCGACAGATGGTCACAGGCCATCGGAAGTTGCGACGTCCAATTTTATCGGTGTGCCAACAGGTCGTATAATTTCAAATAATGCCTCCCGACGATGCAAATGAATAGGGAGGCCAGGCAAAGCAACCCATATAGGGACAATGGGGACATCAGCTGTGGGATCAAAATCAACTGTCCATTTTTTGATGCGCATATGGCATCCTGAAATATGCCATGATCGCTGATAGAAGCATCGCATGTAATCTGCCTCATTACGAAAATTTAACAAAATATGTGTAGCGTCAATGAGGGTGATGCGAAGATCATGATGGAATTCTATTTTTTCAAACACATCTCTGATAACCTTCAAAGGTGGTCGACCATACCAAAATGTACCCACTAAAGAGTATTTGAATGGCGCAGCAAGTTCTTCAATTTCCGAATCCAAAAAAGAGATTAAAGGAATACCTTTATAGTGAGAGACTGTTTTTGGTGCAATATTAATCGCTTGTGAAGAAGAAGCTCCGGTAACGACAGCCGCGAAAGAAGGTTGTGGTTCCCTAGTCATCGCAATGCCCAAAAATTGCACATTGATGTGGTGAATAAATCAGCGGGATTGTTGGTTGCACGGACGGATCAGCCAGCAATGGCAGGCCGTCGTCGGAGAACGATCAAAGTCAGCGGCGGAGGCGGCAGGCCGCAGAGACGTGATCACGGCAGAACTTCCGTGATCGCCGGAGCCTCGTATGTGTGGCTATATTATATTATATGTATTTATATATATATATATATACACACACATATATTATTTTTTTATGTAAAGCAATTTTATTTGATATCCTCACTTATGGTGGAGGAAAACCCATATTACATCAAAGTCAATTGTCATCATAGGAGAAAAGCGAATGAACAGAAGTAATTATGTGCAACCTCCAGTCGTATATGATATGCCGCATTAATACCTTGTCAAGTAAAACCACCATTGTGGATAAAACCTTGACGAAGGAAAAAACGTACATATTTATATGACTAGATGGTTGATGAAATTATAGATACAAAATTGAATGATAGTAACGAGACAAAGTAAGTGTCGCAGCCATACGGAAAGATCCTTGCTGGTACTCTTCGATATAGGTATACTTGAGAGCAGCTTCAACCATTTGAGTCCACTACAAGAAACATGTTGCCTTGATCCATCGCAGTTCCCAGCCAATACCTCGAGCAAAAGCCACAATATACCGCTTAACACAACAATGTAAGTTATCCATACGGCAAGCATGACGAGAGTAAAAAAGCCATACCCAAGTTGCTCTTAGCTAAACGACCACGGGCAACCTCCAGTTGAAATTGCCATATCGCCAAGCCAAGTTTCCACCAATATGTTTTGTGTCCGTGCCTCATAGTACTCAAAAAAAGAGAAGATGTTACCCAGAGACACATGAAAATGAAAGACGAAAATAATGAACACACACATATTGTATAAGGCAAAGGAAACATACCAAGGCTGCCTATGCCAATATATGACATAAGCAACCTCCAAAATTGAACGCCAACCCATCAGGAATCTCATAGTCAGAAATTGGGAAGAGATATATCCAAGGTCAAGGAGCCTCGCACATCGCAAGGCAATGAAGCTTCCGATGAGTATATTTTGATTCCTGTAGCATGCAGTCCATAACGCGCTAGTGCATGCGCAACGGTGTTTGCCTCACGTGGGCGATAGCAAAGAGTAGAAGCATTGAGACACAGCAGCGTTGTTGCCCGACGGATATCCGCTAAACAAGAACCCGTATATTGTGAAGGATTAGCCACTAATTTAAGTAGCATATGGCAATCGGTTTCAACAAACAGCCCATCATAGGGCATGGCATAGTAAAGTAAAGAGTATATCAAGGCCATTAATTCAACTCTAACCAGGGAGACACATGGCAATGCAAAACAAATAGCCGAGATGAAGGTCTTAAACTCATTGCACAGGACAGCCTCAGCAGCAGCTTTGTTGCAGCCAACTGTAGCGTCCACATTCAATTTCATTCTACCTGAAGGTGGCAACGTCCACTTGACTAATCTGTGTCGGCAAACACTTAACCGAGGCAAAAATCCATGAGCTACTAATTGAGGAAGAGGCTGTACAAATTTACGACCTTGCATCGAAGCACACCAAGTATATATATGATCACGAACCCGTTCAAATAAGTGTCTATAAGAATAATTGTTGTCTCCAAATCTGATGGACGTATACTCTTTCCAAATAACTCAAACAACCAAAGCTGGTATCACTACCCGCAAATTACCCAGCATGGTAGCCGCCGAGGATTGACGCCACCAGCAAATTAAGTAAGCGTGAATGGTTGACTGACGAGGCATAGGACCCAAAAATAATACTGCAACTTCACCCCACAAAGACTTGACTGCCGGACATTGTAAGAATATACGATCCCTAGTATCCGAATATTGTAAATAGAAAACACATTGTGATGGATAAATTGTCTGCCATGCACGAAGGTTATTTGTAAGAGGGAGAGAATGACACCATAACCGCCACAAGAACACTCTAACTCCCGTGGGAGATGTAGATCACCAAATATACTTAAAAACAGCAAACAAGGGGGATTGTGCGTGAAACAATGAATACGCTGATTTGATGGTATATTGGCCCGTAGCTTCCGCAACCCAATTAATGCCATCTGGGGTATACTCAACGTTAGTCTGCATGTAATAATGACTATCACAAATTCGTTTCAAGACGGATGAATCATAGATATGGGCATAAACACCGTTCCGGTGGCTATATTTTGCACGGCTGAAAGAGGCCCATAATGAATCTGAGGTATGATATTTCCACCATAAGAGTCCATCATATACTCTGCGGATCATGTCTAAATTATGTATACCTAAACCTCCATGCTCTATGGGTCGACAAACATTTTCCCAAGATGTCCAATGATGTCGACCATTCCAAAAAAATGTAGACATTTTCTTATTCAAGGCTGTAAAAACACTTTTGGGTAATCTTGAACTTGCTATAATGTGAATTGGCATAGTAGAAAGGACATGCTTGATTAGTACCATCCGACCCGCCATAGATAATAGTTTCGATGACCAAGCATTAAGACGCATGTCAAAATGTGATAATAAAGCAGTACAATATGCAGATCTATTAACTCTTTTATGTAAATAAGATCCAAGATATTTAATTGGCAATACCACCAAACGCATACCAAGCTCGCGAGCCACTCTTGGTCCAGCCACTGACTTTCCAACCACTAGCTGACTCTTGTGAAAGTTAGCCAATTTTCGTGAAGCAGACTGATGATTATCCAAAAATTGACAAAACTTTTGCATGTTGGATATAGAGCCATTCAGAAATATCACTAAATCATCTGCAAATCCCAAGTGAGTCACCTGTGGCGATAACGGATCGCCTTGCTTTACCCCCTGTGTGACAAGAAAGAATCCCACCGGCTTACCATTTATGAGAATTGAGCAACGTGTAGCAGCTAAGTTATTCAAGAGGATCCGCACAAGCCTAGCATCAAAACCAAATTTGATTAAAAGTTGACGAAGATATGTCCAATCCACCCTATCAAAAGCTTTTGCCATGTCTGATTAACTATAACATGGCCTCCACAAACATGCTTATCTAACATGTGCACCATTTCTTGAGCCAGCAAAATATGGTCTGTTATACCACGTCCTTTCAAAAATCGTGCTTGCTTGCGATATGAGTCGCGGCAGAAAAACCGATAAACGTGTTGCCAACAGGCGTGTGATAATCTTAGCCATAAAGTTTGTCAAACATATAGGGCGGAAGTCATTAAATGATTGCGGATTTGGTACCTTTAGAATAAGGGTAATAAGAAATGCAGCAAGTTGATTGGGAGGCCTAACTCCAAGAAAGAATTCCTGAACAGCTTTATGTACATCAAATTTAATTATAGGCCAGAATCTGCGATAAAATCATCCCGGAAACTATCTGGGCCAGCTGCACTAGTGGGATTAAGATCCCAAACTGCACACTGCACTTCCTGTAGATCGAGCAATGCAAGAAGTGCTGCATTGTCTTCCTGCGTTAAGATAGTGGGAATATATTGGAGCAAAGAATCCGGATGCGACGGCGTCTCAGCAGTGAATAACATTTGATAGTAACGAATTGCTTCCTGCTCAATATCTGTAATACTTTGATGTTCCACACCATGCGAGTCAACAATTCTACGGATTGTTTGACGACGTCGTTTGTCCTTGACAATTTGATGATAATAGCGGGTGTTAGCATCACCTTCTTTCATCCATTTTACATTCGCTTTTTTGCTTCCAATGTAGCTCGACTTTGCAATTGTCGTAAAGACGCCATACTGCGATGATACAACTCTCGAGACTCAGCAGATAGACGAATGTCATATTCCTTTTCACATCGAAGAGCCTCTGATTCTGCCTGTGCAATGGCGTCAAAGATATTACCAGACACATCCTTATTCCATTGCCTCAAACTCTGTTTAAGCTGTCGTAGCTTCGAGTAGAATCCTCGTATACTGCCAATCGTGGCATAAGACTGCCAGTGGTGAGAGACAAAATTATCAAAATCTGAATGTGAGGCACATGCATCCAAGTATCGAAAGGCTGCAGAATTGACAGATCTTTCAGTTGAACATTCAAGATATATATTTTTTTTTTAATCAGAAGAGAGATATTTTATATATATATAAAATATATATATATATATGATGAAAGACGGGGGGTACCGTCTGGTGATTTTATTAATATAATACCCTCACTTGTGGTGGAGGAATACGTGGTTACATAGGATATAGGAGACTCTCCTACGATAAATAAATGTAATGCCAAAAAATGTACATATAAAACTTGCATAACACAAACGCCTATGATCATGTAAAAGTCTAAAGAATGTAATTTGTACAAATCCCATTTGAATGCTATCGCTGCAGAGAAGATAATTTGCCTCCAAGATTGTCTGCATGAACACCAATGTGCCCTCCATCGTTCGCCAACAAAAAGTCAAATGATAAACCAGATTAATGAAAATAATACAAATTATCGCATTTGTATGATAAAGTGAATGATGGTGAATGATGTGCATACCAACATTGTCTGTATTCATAACGAATACAGGCAAACTAGTTGTGGATATAGCCATATAGAATCACGCAGCAAACCAGCCGATGTGCACTCCATTCAGTCCATGAATTCGCCACCACAGTCAATGTAGAAAAATTGAAGAATGAGTTGTGGAAAATGCGATGAACCATATATAGTCGAACATCAAGTAAAAAGGATGATAACATGACGTACCAATGTTGTCTGTACCAATCATTGATACAGGCAACGACGTTATATTGATGGCAAAATAATAGCATATCCATGTAAGGGATGCTGCGTTATAAGTTGGAGAATAGAATCCAGCAGATTTTGCCTCATAAAACGCATGAAAGGAAACATTAGTAGCCAACAACATACATACGTGCAATCTTGAAGCAAAGTTAGAGTTTGAAGACCATACCAATGTTGCCTATGCCATAGAAGACATAGGCAACAATGTGATGAAAACGCCAACCCAATGGGAGACATAATCTTAGTGTCGTAGATTTGGTGTAGTAGTATCCAATGGAATAGATCCACGCACCACACTTGGCAAATCATAGAGAGATGTATATACTGTCAAACCTGCCGATTGATAACCATGTCTAGATAAGGTATGTGCCACTGTGTTTGCCTCTCTTGGACAGTAGGATATGGTAGACGCATTAAGTTGCAGAAATTGTAACGTGCGATGTATCTCCATTGCCAGAACCCCGTATATCGCGCATGCGTAGATAGATGTTGTAGCAAGCTACAACAATCCGTTTCAGCCAACACGCGATCATGATCATGAGCATAATAAATGAGAGCATATAGAAGTGCTCGCAATTCAGCCCATAATGGTGAAGATGCTGGCAAAGCAAATGCAATTGCTGAAACTAAATCTCCTTGAGAATTTCTAAGGACCACCCCTGCCGCCGCCGCAGTACCACCAACTGATGCATCCACATTTAGCTTTAACTTTCCTGACGGCGACATCAACCATAGGACTATCCTTGGATGTAGCGGACGCAATGATGGCAAAAAATTTCTTGCTATCAAATGGGGTATAGATTAATATGAATGATTAATGTGTATAGGTTAATATGAATGGCTACCCTATTCGTCTCTGGCGCATCAAGGCGGCTGTCGGGGTCTTCTTGACTCCGGTCGCCGCTGCCTCCTTCCTCTCTCTATTCCCCTATTTCTTTATTCTTCTATTTCCTATTCTTCATTTCGAAAAAATGGCGCCCTCATCGGCAACCCTGGCTACGCCTACCAAACTGGCGGCTGCTTCGCTAGGAAAGTGATTGTATGTGTCGCTTTTCGATTCGTCCTCTGTTCAATCAATTCCGGTGAAACAGATTCAGAAATATAAGGGTTGTCCAATGATTGGATTTACGGATGATGAAATCAAGGCTCTCTCAGCCCTTTATCGCTTTACGCTTGTTGGGACGTTCTGGTATGGCCAACCGCCCATGGCTACTATCTGGGCGGACATTGATCGCGTCGGATTCTTAGGAACTGTGAAGATTGGCCTTCTCGATGCTACACATGTTTTGATCCATTTTGATCAGGAAAAGGATTACCTGTGCTATTTTTCCAGACAAAGTTAGATGATCGCAGGCAAGCACATGTGCGTCACTAAGTGGACGCCTGATAATGATCCTGCCATTGAAGTTCCTATTGTTCCAGTATAGATTTCCTTTCCCAGGCTGCCTACATATATTCATCAGCGTGATGCCTTGTTTCAAATCGTCCGAATGCTGGCTACCTTAATGAAACTGTTGGGATTAATTCGAGATACGTGTGATGCGCAGCACGTTGATAAGGTTATACGAATTAATCATAAGGTGGACGTTATGTATGATAATATTATATGTCACATATGTCACGTAATAATATTAATTGTTACGTAAAACATCCACACGTTAAGTGATCATCGGGTATACTCGTGGATGTATAGTGTGGTCTAAATGGAAACCCCGAATATGTAGACAGTCATATGGTCAGAGACCGCGATGGATGGGCTCAAAGTGCAACGACCATAAAGTTACGACATCTGGTCCCCGAGGGACGACAACCCATGTGTGGCTAGTAGATAATTGATTGGCACAATAATTAAATATTAAGGAAGATAAGGTTGGGTTTTAAATTCATATTTAAATTTGAATTCAGATTTGAATTTGAATTTAAGTTTGAATTTAAGTTTAAATCTAAGTTTAAATTTAAATCCTAACCTATCAGATCCTTCCAACCCCTCTATATAAGGGAGGAGGCTTCACCTCCTCAGATAATCAAAAAAAGGAAATAGACGCATACGCAATATACAAAGGAGCGCCTATTACAGTATAAAAGAGGGAAGGTGTGCCAAGTTTTCTAT
Source organism: Eustoma russellianum (assembly GCA_036186865.1). Lineage (NCBI taxonomy): Eukaryota > Viridiplantae > Streptophyta > Magnoliopsida > Gentianales > Gentianaceae > Eustoma > Eustoma russellianum. The sequence continues at coordinate 24,008,044 of AP025059.1, forward strand.
AAAGTCCACACTGCCTAGCCTCTCCATCGGGTAAAGCAGTGAATTGCTGAAACCAGTCAAGGGGTGTATCAGTAATTGGTGGGAGGTCGTGAATCTTTAGATCACGCCAGATTCTTCATCAGCCGGAGCAGTTGCAGTGTACGTGATCAGATTAACAACGGCAATGGAGCAAGGTATATTTTCCGCATTTTGTTACTTTGTCCATTGATTCGATTAAACGGTCCTATTCAGGGGTTTATTAAATTAAATCCAACAAGTGGTATCAGAGAAGGCCTAATCGAATCATTATGTTAATCTGTTCATGCTGAAAAACAGAACCTTTTTTGGGTCAAAACATTTTTCCGTAACAATTTTGATTGGTTAAGGAAAAGGTTCGGTTTTCCTATTATATATAAATTTCGGCGTCTGCTTCTGGGCGAAAACTGGTTCTGGCCTTGGTGGCCAGCGCCTGCGATAGCGGGCATTAGGTCGAAGGTTCAAGCCTTCTGCTTGCGAAGTTTTCGGTTTTTCCTGAAAATCCTGATTTATAATATCTAACCAAAGCAGCTTTCTTTTCTGTACAAAATATCTTTCGGCCTAGTGGTTGCAATGCCTTTTAAGGTTCTGAAGGTCCAGGTTCAATTCTTCCTTTGCGAAACTTTCGGTGTTTTTTTGGAAACTGTTCTCTGAATAAATATAAATTTAAACTGCTTTCCTTGATCAACCAAAATCCCTTCTGGCCTAATGGGAGCAGTGTCTGACAAGAAACAGGAGGTCACAGGTTCGACTCTGTCTCCTGAAATTCTGGAGTATTTTTGCTCCAGTCAGAATCTGGCGGGTTGGGCTTCTGGATTCGGGTTCGACCTGATCCGGCCCTGTTTCAGTAAAAGGGCTTCGGCCCAATTCAGTTGCAAGTTAAAAAAAAGGAAATCTGGTAAATTCAGATGGGGCGGGCGGGTTCTGACCTGACCCGACCCGCGCCCAGTCCTTAGTCCTTTTTTTCCAGTTTTAATTTATTTGGTTTATTATTATTATTTTGGATAAAGTAAATAATAATAATTTTTATTATTATTATTTAAAGTTTATTTTAAGGAAAATAGTAATAATGACAAGTTATTGTTATTATTATTATTTTAAAGTTTCTTTTTAAAGAAAATAATAATAATAATGATGATAATTTAATTATTATTGTTATTATTATTAAAGGAAAATAGTAATAATAATAAGTAATTATTATTATTATTTTAAAATTCTTTTAAAGGAAAATAAAGTAAATAATAATGATAATAATTTGATTATTATTGTTATTATTTAAAGTTTATTAAGGAAAATAGTAATAATAATAATAAATTCTTGTTATTATTATTATTATTTTAAAGAAATCCAAAATAATAATAATCAAATGTTAAGTTTAATTTCCGGTTATTGCATTATTATGTTTATATGCATGCAGTTACTTGTTTATTTATTTATTTATGCCTTATGTTTATGCATGTTAATAAATAAATAAAATAAAGTTAAAGAACTTAACCCAATAAGGATCTGAATCTTGCTTGACCCCGTTTGACCGAGTTCAACCAAGTTAATTTGATGGGTTAAGTTGACTGAATTAACCAATACTTATCAATCAATGCGGTTTATACTCGTGATAGATGACTCATTGAGTTGTGATAAAAACACCGTACACATAGTTTTGTCTAAGAAAACCGGTACTTAAGCGAGACCATTGTGACTCCACCGGTGGCCTGGAAATTATGTGGAATGGTAATACACCCTTATGGCAAGTGGGTATTACTGAATCGGTTCACTTCACACTCAATGTGACCCATCATAAGGTTATATCACTTGTTAAATTGATTGATAAAGATATTGTTTTCTTATACCGTAAGGAGAACTGAGCTTGGTTCAAGGTGGTTCTTATTTGAGCCGTAAAGGGAATCAAGCTAGTTCAAATTGGTTTAAGTAAAACAAAACGGATGTTGGGGTTAAGTATGCACGGTACGTGCAAAAGGGTCAGTCAGGAAACTGCGGATCATTTAGAACCATAAAGTTACGCGACTTAGCAAATGTAGGGCTTTAATATGATCCCCTTAAAGTGCGGCAATCATATCATCGCCACTATATTTGTTATGATCGTGAAGGGCATGTATGTGTTGGAGGCAATCATTGACCGGCCCAAAGGAAGGTGTGATTGTCGAAGACACATATGAGCATGGTAGTGGACCCAAATAGGGCCGGCGACGAAGCTTTAAAAGCGTAGGTTAACTCATCAGCCCAAAGGAAGGTGGTTAACCTGTGCTTGGAGAGCCGTCATATTGACCACTACACCCAATTGTTGGAAGGTATTGGGATGACTCCAAAGAGCCCCAATATTGGAAGACAATTGGTAGATGGAATCGGGATTCTATTTTGATATTTGTTTTTATGCAGTTTAAAGATTACACGTGTTGTATATTTAAGTCCATTTCTTGTTTGCTTTTCAGCAATAATGTCTAACATTAAGGATATTCCTACAATGAACGGTTCAAACTATAAGAAATGGAAAGATCAATTTGAGATCTTTCTGAGGATTGCTGATCTAGACAATGCGTTACAGATAGATCATCCAGCTGTGCTAACAGACGAAAGTACCAGAGAGGAAAAATCTCACATGGCACGATGGCTACGATCAAATCGCATGTGTCTTATGATCATGCAAAAGACTATCCCCAAATGCTTCAGGGGACACGTTTCTGAGTCCACGACGGCTAAGGAATTTTTAGCCGATCTCGAGCAAAGATATGTAAAGAATGAGAAAGCCGAGGCATGCAATCTCTTAAAGAAACTTTGCTCGAAACAGTACTGTGGAATCGACAGCATAAGGGTGCATAAAGTTAGGAATGCTGTCGCCACCAAGTTCGGTGGTAAGAAATGCAAAGCTGCAGAAACGGTTACTGTGCAAAAGGCAAGTCAAAAGGAAAAGGGGGTGCCTGCTACTGACACACCCAGAAGCATGACTTGTTTCTTTTGCAATAAGGAAGGACATTTAAGGAAGAATTGTACCGGTTATATATCTTGTCTCAAGAAAAAGGGTACATTCTTAGTTTGTTCTGAAGTTAATTTTGTTTCGGATATAGCCACTTGGTGGGTCGATACGGGAGCCACGACTCACTTATCTGTGACTATGCAAGGTTGCCTAAGCCATAGAAAACCAAGAGACGATGAAAGATACGTCTATTGGAGAAATGGCAGCGGCATAAAGGTTAAAGCCATCGGGCATTTCAGATTGCTGTTGACATCTGGTTTCTATCTAGATTTGCATGACACTTTTATAGTGCCATCGTTTAAACGAAATCTTATTTCGTTTTATCGATTGGATAAAAGTGGATATTACGGTTATTTTGGAAATGGAAATTTCCAACTTTATCATGCTTCTAGATTGATTGGTCATGGTATAATGTCCGAATTTGATAAAAATTATTTTCTATAAATGTTGCTTCACATCAGGAAACCTTGCATGTGAGAATTCAGGATCACTTTGGCATCGATGTTTAGGACACGTGTCCAAAAACAGAATAGAACGTCTTGTCAAAACAGAAATTCTCAATCCTTTAGACTTAACCGACTTAGAGTCATGTGTATTTTGTGCTAAAGGAAAACAAACTAAAGTCCGAAGATATGAAGTAAATCGTGCAAATAGTCCATTAGAGTTGATTCATACCGATATTAGTGGCCCATTTCATCCGGTTACTCGAAATGGCCACTCTTATTTTATCACCTTTTATTGACGACTATTCGCGATATGGCTACATATTCTTGATTAAAGAAAAAGTGCAAGCAATAGACATGTTCAAATCCTTTAAAGCTGAAGTTGAGTTACAACTCAACAAAAGGATTAAAGCTGTCAGATCGGACCGTGGGGGTTAATACTACGGTCAATGCGATGGATCAGGAGAACAGTGTCCAGGACCATTTGCTAAATACCTAGAGGAAAACGGAATCGTCCCTCAGTACACCATGCCTGGGTCACCAAGCATGAATGGTGTAGCTGAAAGACGAAACCGTACACTTATGGATATGGTGCGTAGTATGATGAGTCAAACTACACTACCATTATTCCTCTGGGGAGAAGCGTTTAAAACCGCAGCTTACATCCTCAACCGAGTACCAACTAAAGCAACGATAAGGACCCCTTATGAGTTATGGACTAAGCGTAAGCCTAGCCTTAACCACATAAGGGTTTGGGGCTGTCCAGCAGAGGCAAAGCCTAACAGACCAAATGAAAGAAAGCTGGACACCAAAACAGTTAGTTGCTATTTCGTTGGTTACTCAGAAAGGTCACGAGGGTATAAATTCTACGATCCCACAAGTAAAGTGTTTTTCGAGACAAATTCGGTAAAGTTCTTTGAGGATACTTTGGTTCCAAGGGGGAATGATTTGCATCAGCAGATCATCGAGTTAGATGAGGCACACTCAGATGCGACAGAAATGCGAATCGAACCATCTTTTGGGGAGATAGCATCAGCGATACCCGCACCTGAGGTACCTCATGCCAGTAGTGACGCTCCACAAGAACAAGTTTATGTTCCTGAGGAAATTACTAAAGAACTCGATGAATCGCCGGCTGATGCAGTTCAGGAACCTACAGTATCCCACGAACAAGTGCCCTTAAGGAGATCCACTCGTGAACGGAGAAACCCCATACCTAGTGACTATGTGGTGTATCTCCAAGAACACGAATTCGATGTTGGTATGTTGGACGATGACCCCGAAAACGTCCAACAAGCAGTACAATATCGAAATAAAGAAAAGTGGATAAAGGCCATGGAAGAAGAAATAAAGTCTATGCACGACAACAAGGTATGGGATGTCGTCTCGTTGCCTAAAGGTTCGAAACCCGTTGGTTGCAAATGGATATTTAAAACCAAACGGGATTCAAAAGGAAACGTAGAACGATATAAGACTCGACTTGTTGCTAAAGGGTTTACCCAAAAGGAGGACATAGACTATACGGAAACCTTATCTCCAGTATCTACGAAGGATTCCTTCCGGATAATCATGGCTTTAGTGGCACACTTAGATCTTAAGCTACATCAGATGGATGTTAAGACTGTGTTTTTAAACGGAGAACTCAACGAGACCATTTACATGGTTCAACCGCCTCGATTCGAGGTGGGAGATCCAAAAGGCATGGTTTGTCGACTAAAGAAATCCATCTATGGGCTCAAGCAAGCGTCTCGACAGTGGTACTTCAAATTCGCCAAAGTGGTTGCCTCCTTCGGTTTTGAGGCAAACCAAATTGACGAATGTGTGTATCACAAGTTTAGTGGGAGCAAGTTCATATTTATGATCTTGTACGTAGATGATATATTGCTTGCAACAAACGATGTAAACATATTGAGCGACACCAAAGCCTTTATGAGAAAGCATTTCGAGATGAAAGACCTTGGTGAAGCCTCATATGTGTTGGGACTTGAGATACGGAGGAATCATACCCAAGGTATCTTAGGTCTCTCACAACAGGCATACATCGAAAAGGTGTTGAAGCGGTATAGCATGGATAAGTGTAAACCACTTAATACTCCTGTGGCAAGAGGAGATAAATTCAGTCTAAAACAATGTCCCAAAACAGAGTTTGAACGTTCGGAAATAAGGAATACTCCCTATGCTTTGGTAGTAGGGAGTATAATGTATGCCCAAGTATGTACACGACCAGAATTGGCATTCATTACGGGAATGTTAGGCAGATACCTCTCTGATCCGGGTAATGATCACTGAACCGCAGAAAAGAGGGTGCTGAGATATTTACAAGAAATGAAACAACACGTACTGACGTATCGGAGATCTGATAAGTTAGAGATCACTAGATATACAGATTCTGATTTTGCTGGATGCTATGATAGCATGAAATCGACCTCAGACTATGTTATTACCCTAACTGAAGGTGCGATCTCATGTAAAAGTACAAAACAGACCTTATTGGCGTCCTCCACTATGGAGGCGAAATTCGTAGCTTACTTCCACGCATCCAATCAGGCGATATGGCTTTGCAATTTTGTCACAGGGCTGCGGGTATTGGAGACTATCTCATCTCCAATGAGGATTTACTGTGACAGTAAAGCTGCAGTGCTATACTCAAATAACAACCGGAGTTCATCTAAAGCGAAATACATAGAGATGAAGTATCTGGCTGTTAAAGAAAGAATTCAGAGTGGTCTGATCAGTATTGAGCATATCAGTACAGACTCTATGGTGGCCGACCCTTTGACTAAGGCCGTGGAACCGGGTGTGTTTCACAAGCATGTTAGCCGTATGGGTCTTAGTCCAGTTGAGGATGTTTTATCCTAGTGGGAGTCTGTGAGGTTTTTCTTGTGTTCAATAAAGTTGTTTATTTCAGACATACAGTATAATGTATATTTCGGTTATATTAAAGTTTTTCTGCAGAAGTAATGTACATTAAGCAGTTACGACATACATTCTGAATTCTATTGATCTCGCTAAAGAGGGCCAAGTTGGAATTAGATATGTATGATCACCTAGCATATTAATTCCACACTACATATCCATTTCAGTATCCATGTCATTCAGTAGAATGTTAGTATCATGATTTAAGAGGGACTAGTGACTAATTCAATGTGGCGACATGCGGCTTAAGTCTTTTTCTAACATTTGCTGATGGACCAGAAAAGGAAAGACACACTAAAGGACATACAGTATATGAGCTCAAAAAGGGTGACATATAATCTTTAAGATACATACATAGTCCAAGTGGGAGATTGTTGGGATTAATTCGAGATACGTGTGATGCGCAACACGTTGATAAAGTTTATACGAATTAATCATAAGGTGGACGTCATGTATGATAATATTATATGTCACATATGTCACGTAATAATATTAATTGTTACGTAAAACATCCACACGTTAAGTGATCATCGGGTATACTCGTGGATGTATAGTGTGGTCTAAATGGAAACCCCGAATATGTAGACAGTCATATGGTCAGAGACCGCGATGGATGGGCTCAAAGTGCAATGACCATAAAGTTACGACATCTGGTCCCCGAGGGACGACAACCCACGTGTGGCTAGTAGATAATTGATTGGCACAATAATTAAATATTAAGGAAGATAAGGTTGGGTTTTAAATTCATATTTAAATTTGAATTCAGATTTGAATTTGAATTTAAGTTTGAATTTAAGTTTAAATCTAAGTTTAAATTTAAATCCTAACCTATCAGATCCTTCCAACCCCTCTATATAAGGGAGGAGGCTTCACCTCCTCAGATAATCAAAAAAAGGAAATAGACGCATGCGCAATATACAAAGGAGCGCCTATTACAGTATAAAAGAGGGAAGGTGTGCCAAGTTTTCTATAAAGTCCACACTGCCTAGCCTCTCCATCGGGTAAAGCAGTGAATTGCTGAAACCAGTCAAGGGGTGTATCAGCAATTGGTGGAAGGTCGTGAATCCTTGGATCACGCCAGATTCTTCATCACCCGGAGGAGTTGCAGTGTACGTGATCAGATTAACAACGGCAATGGAGCAAGGTATATTTTCCGCATTTTGTTACTTTGTCCATTGATTCGATTAAACGGTCCTATTCAGGAGTTTATTAAGTTAAATCCAACAGAAACTTGATACCGCCACATCGACGGTTTTACGGCCTTCAATTGCTCAGCTTTGTGTGGAGGTGGATGTCTCCCAAGACCTCCCTATGCGCATTTTTATTCAAGGCTCTTCGCATCTCATCATGCAACAGGTTGTTTATAATGACTTGCCTTCTTATTGCTCTAAATGTTTTCGACTGGGACATGTTGGTCCAGATTGTGGAAAACAGGTTATTTCTGAGAAGCAGGCTACCGTAATGCATTCATCTCGTTCTACCCGTGCTGATGATAATGTAGCAAAACAACACTGGACTCCTGAAAAGCCGCAACCAAGTGTCTCTACGGCTCAGCACCCTGTCGTGGTGGCTCCTCTGCCAGTCTCTACGGATGGGCTGCATGCAGCGTCCATCCTTCCATCTCCTGACATGGCTCGTTATCCTTCTGTTTCCTATGCTCAGGATATTTCTCGTTTACGTGGGATTGATGACTGTATGTCTCTGCCCGCTCCTAGTTCTGGGGTCTCAGAGGGGTTTCGGATTCCGCCTAAGTTATTGTGTAGGAATCTGAGAGCCCACCCCCTCTATCTCAACGTTCTATTCGATCTCATGTGACACGTGTTTCTAATTCTTTTGATATATTGTCCAAATGAAATTGCTTATGTGGAATGCTTGCATTATTCGTACATCTCAGAATCGTGTTTTATCATTAATTCGTCATTATCAATTGCATTTGTTGGTTATTATTGAGCCGAATGCCAGAGCATCGGCTTTGGTTTCTTATTGTTTGTCATTTGGTTTCTCGCAAGCTGTGTGTGTCTGCGATGGCCATATTTACATTTCTGGCGTGATTCTATATTTTCAGTGGAGGACACTCAGGTGGGTGCCCAGAATGTTTCTCTTAAGTTTAAATGGTTAGATTCTGGTGCCTTATTTTGGTGTACATTTGTCTATGGACTTCATTCTATAGTGTTCCGGCGGCCATTATGGGTGGATTTATTACATTTTCATAGCTCACTGGATATACCTTGGCTTGTGGGCGGAGATTTTAATACATTCTTGTCTTTAGAGGAGCATAGGAGACGCTCCACGCCATCGCTGAGCTCTTTGCAGGATTTTAATAATTGTGTGGCCGCCTGCTCTATGTAGTCTATACCCTTTTAGGGTTCTTTGTCCACTTGGGGTGATGGTCGTGGTTTAGGCCGTGTTTGGAGGAGGCTAAACTGGTTTATGTGCTCCCAAACCTTTTTTGACCTGTTTGCGGTGGTTCATTATCAGCATCTTAATTAGATGACATCGGATTATTCACCTTTTTTTCTTCAGTGTTCCACTAAGGGTTCATCCGGTGGTTCCTCTTTTTGATATTTGGATGTCTAAACTACCCACCCGGATTTTGATAGCTTTGTTCCGCATCACTAGCGCTTATTCCCTACATTTAGGGGCATGTTGGGTTTTTATGATAAGCTGAAGCAGTTAAAGAAGCACTTATGACGTTGGAACCAGGATGTATTTGGTAATATCTTTCATGTTGTTGTTGCTGTGGAGATGGAGGTTACTCGACAGGAGAGGGATTTTGATTCTAATCCATCTGATAGCACACATGTAGAATATTGTAGGACACAAATTTTAGAATGGTCATTGACCAACTAATAAGCATTACATAAGTTGATCAACAACCAATAGAATTTTGACAACTGGATTAATTTGCCAACTCAACAAAATTAATCCAAATCAGCAGACGTGGCTTCCTCAGTTTACACCACATTCTTGTTTTCAAAAAATTTCATCGTGCGCCAAAATCTGAGATGAAAGTCAAAAAACCAAATCAACTTCCATTATCTTCTCTCTGCATTTTAATTTCAATCCTTTCTCTCAAGAAGGCTTTAAGATAACCCATTATCTTCATTCCATTATCAGGTAACTTTTGGTTTGCAAATTAATCCAGTGGTACGATTTACGTATTAATTTCGTAAATTTCATGTCTACTTATGGGTTTTTTTCCTGTCATTTTGGTTTCATATACAAAGGTAGAATCTTTTCTTTATTTTCAGTATCTAGATACCTTAACATTCTGTTCTGAGATTCTTTATCTAGTTTTTGTGAAGTTCCTTGGTGGAACCAGGATTCCTTTTCTATGATTTCTTTAGTATTTATTATTCAAGATGATGATGAAGATTATCTACTTGTACCTGATCTTGGTTGAACTTTCGCAATTGTAGCCTGCGGACTGAGGCACAATTGTTACATACCATTACTCCCTGTAGCTATATGCATTTTGTTGATTCGGAGGATAGTAAACAGCGACTATGGAGATCACTATTCTTAAAAATTACATGCTTCTGTGTGTTTTGTTTCAGTGGTTTCCTGTTTCTGTTTATGTCAGTTCTATTGCTTGTTATCGAATACTGTTAAAAAGGTACTGAATCATGCCATATACCAAACGAGTTTTATTGTTATTTATTCTGCTTCAGATTCTAATATCTGCATATTAAACGTTTCTTCCAATTCTTCCCATGCTTGAAGGATGGAGAAAGAAGATGATGCTGTTTTTGGTAATGAACCACTGCATTGGAAGAGCTAATGTAGTACAGGAATTGTCTGCTCTTTTCGGGGGAGCATTTGTAAGAAACAATTTGATTATGTCAAAGTTCTTGCTCGGAGTCGCATAGTTCCTGTGATCATGAACTATGAAAATGGCGTATTTTTCTATCTTAGTGCTTCTTTTCTTTTACAAGTTTTCGTACAAGTTTGCTTTGATGTCTTATTGACTTCAGAATTTAAGTTTCTACCCTGAATTGCTTCCCACTTGTTTTTTTTCTGACCTTATTGATGTAATTTGCCAGGACATAATAAAGTTTTTTATTAAGAATATGTTGACTGAAAGGCTTGGCGCCATTTGCAATGCTCATGTGGTACATGCTGGCCTAAGTAGAATTGGGGTATTGGATGACAAGTGCATTAAAGTACTAGGGAAGAAGAAATCATTAATGGGCATATTTGGTCCATGCCAAAGTACAGTAGCAAAAAGCTACGTGAATACAAGGAGCGGCTCAAGCATGCATATGGTACACTCAGAAAGGACTTTAGAAAAGTGTTTGAGCAAATGGAATCCGATTTTGATAATCTTTCTGACGATGCCAAGAACGTGTTGTATGAGAAAAATGTATCAGTTTGGTATCAAGCTACTCTACTAACTAAAGGGTATAGATTGATGAAACACTCTTGTTAGGCGTCTGTCTTCCTATGATAGAGAGTTGAACGCAAGAAGTCTTTGTTTGTGTTCACTTTGTCTATAAGAATGTTATATTACTATTGAGCATTTGTGTATTTTGTCGAAACTCACTTACTGGACTGCGTTAGCTGGTTTTGGTACTAGCACAGCTTTAAATGTTTTAACATGCATCATATATAAATGAGTTGGTATAAATTTCCAGTATTGAATTTATCAAATCAGGCACATCTGGACTTTTTCAAACCTGTTCGAGTGTACATTACAAAGCAATAGATATAATAATGGTAAATATTCTTTATAAGTGACATAGTATGCATAATATATGATTTGTATGTCACTTTCTTTAGATTTTAGATTCGAACATGTCCAAACCTTAAGACGACGAGAACTCTAGTGTTTTAAAACGACAAGTTAAGATCTTTTGAATTACCAAATGTATGAACAATCATAACATCTTTATTAAACAATATACAAGGTTAAACTATTGACTAAAACCACAAAATACAATATGTGGTGCTCACGTTAAACTTTCAACTTCATGTGTATAAACATTTGTTTGAACTTTTGTTTTTGAACTTGTTGTGCATCCTTAGTCTCTGAATTATGTGCTTAAGCTCCATTCATGGACTTGTTGCTCTCTACATATGTATAAACATCTTGATTGACCTGATGAAATGAACAACAAACAGCTTAGTTAGAAAAAAATAATAATATATATGAAGCATTGTTGCTAAATATAAAGTTAAAATATAAAAGAAATATTATCTATGTCACTTGACTAAGTAACTGAGTGAAAGAAACACTCGGATTACTATAGAGTTCCTGCATCTATTAATGCTCAAAGAAATGGCGAATTAGTAAGAATTGTAATAATAAACATGAAACTGAGAAGATTGTAATCCTACAGTATACCTGCTCATCTAGTTTAACATCCATATTAACCAAGCCCATATTCGTTTCTGAAGCTAATGGCTGAAACAATAAATTCAGAAGGTTGTAAATTTAACATTTTAAACTGAACAAATAATTTGCCATATTATTTAAGTACCTGCAAGCTTGAAGTTCCATTCGCATATCGTTTTGTTTTTTTTCTCAAGGAAACTTTTCAACCTGGAATTTCTCTGGCCCTTTCGTCTTTTATTAACCGGATCTTTCACGTTACAACTCAGAAGATTTTTTTTTCTAGTATTATGTTCCAACATATCATCATCTTCACAAGCAAAGAACATATTCTGATGCTCGACAATTTCAGTTCTAGCTACCTTCAAATGCTTGCTAGCTATTTTCGTTGTCATTTCATTTTCAGCAGCCAAACTCATGAACGAAAAAGCTTGCAGTAATAAATCATTCAGGCGAGTTGCCACTGAAGATTTATATGTGTTGCATCTACTAGATTCATCTTTCTCAAACATACTTCCTTTTTTTGCCCCTTTTGTCCACCTTTTCAAAATGTAATAAGTTGGAATACTTTTGAAGCCTAAGTTTATATGCATAATCCTCAAGGCATGACGACACAACCATCCTAATGTCTCAAACTTGTGACAGCTACAAACAATAGAACACTTTGTAGAATCAAAATCAACAACAAAGATCTCGTCAGATTTTTCTTTTTGGAGTGTATATCTTTCATAATTTTCTTCAACACTTTTGCTCACAGTCCAATCTGAAAGACATTGTAAGAATTCATCTTCAAACTTGAAATAAATGGTTCGTGTGTAGGCCTTTGTTGCTTCTTTCAGAATTCCACAATCAAGCACCTTTATCTTGGGACTACCACGTGTTCTGACATCGTCTAACCCTTCAGACTCACGCAAATACCCAGCCTTTTTGTTATATTTTTTTGCAAATTCAACCATAGTAGTTGTTTGACATGACAAGCCACCAAAGACTTTGTTTGCACTTTCACCTCGCTGTGTAGACCTGATGTCACCAGAAAAAGTGTCTTTATTGAATGCAGGACACCATTTTTCCTTCAAACTATAAAACCTTTTAACCAAGAATTATCTGCAGCATTCCATTCATCAATCATTTCTTTCCAAATAATTTCAAATTCAATTTCTGACTTGCACCTCCATAGTAGATTATTGAATTTTTCTTTGAAACTTGGTTTGTTAAAAAGATGAGGAATATTCTGAGCTGCATTCTTTTCAATATGCCACTCACATAAGCGATGACGAGAATTTAAAAATACATTCTTTATCGCGTTCGCCATTGCTTGATCTTGATCCATAAAAATCGTCTTTGGTTCTTTTCCTCCCATTGAATCTAAAAATGACTTAAATAACCACTGAAATGAAGCTGAAGTCTCATCATGCAAGAAAGCACACCCAAAGTAGATATTTTTCCAATGGTTGTTTAGTCCAACAAAAGGAGCAAAAGTCATATTCCATTTATTTGTCCTATAGGTGGTATCAAAAATAATCACATCCCCAAAACATTCATAATGTGACCTTGAAACACTATTTCTCCAAAACACATTACACAATCGGCCATCTTCGTCAAGTTGAAATGTGTAAAAGAAGTTTGGGTCCTTCAATTTTTTACTTGAGAAATAATCAATCAACGCTTGAGCATCTCCACCACTAATCAAACTTTTCCTTCGGGATTGTTGATGATTATGAACATCTTGTTCAATACAACCAACATTTTGTACTCCACCGGCTTGGCTTGCTAAGTATCTAAAGGCTTTTGTGGGACCAACACCAGCATCGATCAAAGAGTCTATTATTCGTCCAATGGCTGATGTAATTTTGCGGGCAGATGAAATAAAATGTCTATGTTGTGGCTCAACCATTTGGTATTATGAGCTTCCTTGAACTCCACCACTTTCCATAACCCATTAATGATCTTGTATTTTAGTCTAGCTTCACAACCACAACGATATTCTGGCCTCTGCCTTTTTCTCTGTTCATTAGAACCACATACTTCCGATTTGCCCTCATAAGAACACAACAATAGACTACCAGATAACTCGCTCTTACGCCAAAATTTTTGGTCTCGCCTCACACTAAAACCTTTTGAAATTGCATAAGTGTTGTATGTGTTATATAAATCATTCTCAGATGTAAATGTCATTCCAATCTTGATACCTATGTATAAAGTAGAAAAATCACAAGAAGATACATTTTCATAAGATTGTAGAAGTAAATAATTAACCTGTTTAAAATTCGTACCTTCTTCATGTTGGTTCTCCATGTCAACTTTTATCGCGATGAACTAAAACCATTCTTTTTGTTTCCTGTCAACACACAGAACATACTCGACATTAAGAACATTACCAGCTGCTACCAACTATTTTTCCAACAGCATAGCCATCAGATGTTAAAATGAAATTATGCTTCTAGTAAAGTGTGAGTTCACAAAGCTAGTCCAAACTACATGGAATAAGAAAATAACGACTACCACCAATTTCTTAAAGTTCAGATGAAGCAAAACACAGAAGCATGTAACAAGCAATAGAACTAACATAAACAGAAACAGGAAACCACTGAAACAAAACACACAGAAGCATGTAATTTTTAAGAATAGTGATCTCCATAGTCGCTGTTTACTATCCTCCGAATCAACAAAATGCATATAGCTACAGGGAGTAATGGTATGTAACAATTGTGCCTCAGTCCGCAGGCTACAATTGCGAAAGTTCAACCAAGATCAGGTACAAGTAGATAATCTTCATCATCATCTTGAATAATAAATACTAAAGAAATCATAGAAAAGGAATCCTGGTTCCACCAAGGAACTTCACAAAAACTAGATAAAGAATCTCAGAACAGAATGTTAAGGTATCTAGATACTGAAAATAAAGAAAAGATTCTACCTTTGTATATGAAACCAAAATGACGGAAAAAACCCAGAAGTAGACATGAAATTTACGAAATTAATATGTAAATCGTACCACTGGATTAATTTGCAAACCAAAAGTTACCTGATAATGGAATGAAGATAATGGGTTATCTTAAAGCCTTCTTGAGAGAAAGGATTGAAATTAAAATGCAGAGAGAAGATAATGGAAGTTGATTTGGTTTTTTGACTTTCATCTCAGATTTTGGCGCACGATGAAATTTTTTGAAAACAAGAATGTGGTGTAAACTGAGGAAGCCACGTCTGCTGATTTGGATTAATTTTGTTGAGTTGGCAAATTAATCCAGTTGTCAAAATTCTATTGGTTGTTGATCAACTTATGTAATGCTTATTAGTTGGTCAATGACCATTCTAAAATTTGTGTATTACAGGATTGCAACATTGTTATGTTTGGCACAATCTTGGGATTTTCTTTTCTAGAAACAAAAGTCGAACATTAAGTGGCTTCGAGAGGGAGATGCAAATACTGCTTACTATCATCAAACAGTTAAAGATCACCACCGTCGACAGTCTATTCGTCGCATTATCCAGTCCGATGGGGTGGAATGCTATGATGGATCACACATTGAAATAGAGGCCATTCGGTTTTATCGTGGCTTGTTCTCGGCTGAAGTTACTTCTCACTCTGATTTTATCTTGAAGTATATTTCAACACTCATTACTGCAAATCATAATTCAGATCTACTGGCTATGACCGCGTTGAATGAGGTTAAGCAGGCTGTGTGGGAACTCAGCACCACTAGTGTGGCTGGTCTGGATGGCTTTCCGGGATCGTTCTACCATCATTTCTGGCCTCTCATCTGTTCGGATGTTCATAAGGCTGTGCAAGAATTTTTTCTGGGCATCCGTGTTCCATCTGTTATGGCATCTGTGCTTATTACATTGATCCCTAAAGTGCCCAATCCTCAGACATTCGCAGAGTTTCGACCTATTTTCTTGACTAGTTTTTTATCTAAGGTGGTCACAAGATTGATTGTGACTTGATTACGACTATTCTACCTCTTATCGTCTCTCCTGAGCAGGCTGGATTTATGAAATGCCGGGGCATTATAGAACATATTATTTTAGCACAAGAAATGAGTCATGTCATTGATAGACCGATGCGTGGTGGGCACGTTCTTGTTAAATTGGATATGGCCAAAGCTTTTGATAGTGTCTGCTGGAAATACCTCGGTACTCTTATGGGTAAGCTGAGTTTTCCTGCTCGGTTTGTCCGTTCTATGTAGGATCTGCAAGGCACCACTAGAAGGGGGGAGGGGTTGAATAGGTGGTGCAGAAAGTGTGGTTTTTAAAATTTGTTTAAAACTAAACAACTCAACTTCTGTAAACATATTCTATTTTCAGGACCAGTTTTAAAATGTTTTTAAAACCAGGTTATAGGTCTCCAAAAATTCTGAAATTTTGAGAGAACTTAGCCTCAGATGTTATGAGGGTCCCCTAAAAATTGTAAATTAAAATTCAACCTTTAACCCCTTCAAAAACCGTTGGTGATCAGTTTGCGCGAATCTGCCAGAAACGGTAGACAGTTTTGAAAAATTTATTCCTATTTGTGTGTAAGTCCAAATGCTCTGACAATTTAACCACTAACTCCTTATATACTATATTTAAGTGGGTTGAAACAGTTTTGCAAAATTCTTTTGGGAAGTAGGTCAATTACAATCAAAGTCTTAGCCTTTGCGAGTCTGAGAATCAGACTGCACTAGTCTCAGAACTTTTAATGTTGGATCGACTTATACTTATCCAAAAGGATTGAAACTTGTGCCAAATTAACCCTAGAACGTGTGGCTATGTTTCTGGAAATTTTTGTGATTTTTGAAAGTCGTTTACTATTTTTAAGAACGCCAACAGAAAGAGTAAACTGTGTAGTAACAGAAAGTAAATGCTTAAAGTAAATGACACCAAGAATTTTATACTGGTTCGGTTATAAACAACCTACTCCAGTCTTCAAGGAACACCTTCCTTGGTTCACACTAGTCACACACACGCAATACACCTTACCACAGAGTTGATGGAGTTACACACCAACTCCAACCCTTTACAAACCTTGTACGTTGAATACAATATGCACGAACACCACCACCTCGTAAGAATGAAGATTGATCACACTTTGATCAATCTTTTACAAAGATATGGAATATGTGGTGGTCTATATCAAGCCTATTCAATATTGAAAAATATGAATACAATAGGCTTTTAAGAAGAAAGAAAGAAGGAGAGTGTAGAAGAAGAGGCTTAGGCGTTTTTGATCACTTGTTTTGCAATGCTTGTGCTTGTCTTGTTTTTGCTCAACTTCTTTCCTTTTAATGTTGTTGCAGCCGTCCACTATAGGTCCTCCCCCTCTTGAAAATTATCTTCTAAGTCCTTGAGAGAATGTAAGACATCATTGTGACATGGTCTTGCTTACTTGGCATCTTCTTATTGGATGATCATTTAATCTTTGCTTACTTGGCACTTCATGATTGGTTGGATGGTGTCATCATTTGATGACTTGGAAAATCTGAATATATCACTTAAATATGTGCCAATATCAATCATAAAATTATTTCCATAATGCACAAGATTGTCACATAAATTGCGAGACATAATTCCTTCCTTATTAAGACACAAAAATCGGCCATTCAAGAGTATATACCATGCTGAATTTTCAGCATGTGATACATGGAGATAAAGTTCAAAATATTACCATTTTTCTTTGATTTTTCTTTTTAAAATAAATCACCAATTGATGGTAAATATCCTTATCACATTAGAAATGAACTTGGACACATTTATGCTCAAGAATTCGGCTAAGACATGTCTCACACATGCTGAAAAATTTCAGCATGTGTGATATGTAAAATATCACACTTTATTTAATTTAAATAATATTCAAATTACTTCCATTTCGTCTTCCAATCAATCACACAATGTAAGATGATAAAATATATCACATTAGTATGAAAAAATCGGCCAGCCAAGCTTAGCATGCTGAAATTTTTAGCATGTGTTATAAGTGAGACAAAGTTTGAAATCTTAACATTTGTAGCTTCTCTCTTTAATTCACCAACATTGTATGATTGATTCTTGACCAATCAATATGCCAACAAGGCTCCAAATAAGCTCCATCTCAGTTGTAATGTGCGTGTATGATGTATATACATATGCTGAAAATTATTTTTGCTAACTTTGTAAAATAGTGCACATTTAATAATACACACATGTTATATTCCAATCAGCCCTTAATTTAATTTTCTAGAACACTTTAAGATCTATAACATATGTAAAAAGTGTCTAGATACGTGTCATATGATGTACCAAAAACGTTCCGTGTGTTGTGTGCGTAGAAAACCGAATTTTCGATATTTATTGATTACCCGATTTTTCTCTAATCAAATTCCAACTTTTGCACATGTTATATATATTATGTTACACATAATATATATATATAATATATACTTTAAATCTCAGCACTTGGCTGGTCTAAAGTGGCGCCATTTATCATGTGTCAAAATTAAAATTGGAATCTTCACATTTTGGCCTTAATGTGGGGTGATTTGTGTGTGCCAACATGGAAAGTATTTTTGTCTGAAAATATCACCATTAGCACGAAATTTTTGATGATTTTTGAGGTGTAGGGGCTGTCCATCTATTTATGGCAAGTACGTGACACGTTGGCGAAGTTTCGGTATTCGCCCGATACGACAATTTTTGGTTTAGAACCTTTTAACGTGTCGTATTTAATTTGTCATCACCATGACTTATATCATATGATATAAGACCTGAATATACTCATAAATATGAGTTAAGTATAGTGGTGTGACGTTAACGTACGTACGTAAAATATATAACATGTCGGTAGTACGTTAGAATACATGTGTATGTGCCTTTTTCAAAAAATCTAAAAATATATGCACTTATATATGTATATGCGTGTATATATATTAATGAGTGGAGGAGGAGAAAACTTTCCTTCCTTAGCCTTGTTGCCTTTGTGCCTTTTCCAAATGTGGCTTCCTTTAATGAACTACTTAGTTTAATAAACTAAGTACTTCACTTAATGAACTAGTTTAGTTCATTAATGGTGGAACCTGAAAATAGTATAAACACAACAAATGTTTGCCATATGATGTAAGCTTTAACACCTCATGGCTCGTTAGTCCAGCAATATTATATATAAGCTGAATAAGGCAAGTAATAGCAACGTATCATGCATACATGTATATATCATGCACGTTTATATATATATATCATGCATTTAAGTCACTTATTTTGAAATCACTCAAACCCCCTTTTCTCTACAATCTCCCCCTTTTGATGATTTTCAAAATAACTTATGCACATGATTTAAATGCTATCGCTCCCCCTTCAAACATGCACAAATTTGAAATTTGAATTTCAAATTTCAAATCCGGCTCCCCCTTGATTTGTGCAATCAGTATCAATTAGTGTCTCTCTCCCCCTTAAATCATGCTTTCTCTCCCCCTTTATTTTGGAAAGTAAATCAAAAGATTCCTATAAATAAGGAAAGAAAATCACATCAAATCAAATTATATCAACGGGAATCATGCCTAATTTGGAGCGAAGAGATTCATACGTGGCTTGATTTAAGGCTTTTGTAAAGATATCCGCTACTTGTGCTTCTGTGCGTACGTGATCTATGACGATATCACCATTGTTTACGTGATCACGAAGAAAGTGATAGCGTACTTCTATATGCTTAGCCTTAGAATGTAACACGGGGTTCTTAGACAAATTAATGGCACTCATACTATCACAATTATAGGAATTCTATTTACGGTAATTCCAAAGTCCGAGACTTGTTGTTTTATCCACAACAACTGTGTGCAACAAAGGCTAAGTGCCATGTACTCAGCCTCAGTAGTGGACAAAGCAACGCTTGCTTGCTTTTTGGAAAACCATGAAATGAGTGAGTTTCCTATAAATTGGCAAGTCCCACTCGTACTTTTTCTATCTATTTTGCAGCCACCATAATCTGCATCAGTATAAGCATGTAAGTCAAATGTGGAATCCTTATCGTACCAAATTCCTAAGGTGGGCGTGTGCTTAATATAACGGAATATTCTTTTTACCGCATTATAGTGAGACACCTTAGCTTGACTCTGAAATCGTGCGCACATGCATACACTAAACATGATATCAGTCCTACTAGCAGTTAAATATAGCAAGGAACCTATCATAGATTGATACAAGCCATTATCAAAATCTTTACCATGTTCGTCTTTGTCTAATTTAGTAGTGACACTCATAGGGGTGGGGGATGGTTTCAAATTTTCAAAGTTAAACTTTTTAATCATGTCATTGACATATTTTGCTTGACTTATATGAATCTCTTTACTTGTTTGCTTAATCTGCAAGCCAAGAAAATAATTAAGTTCACCAACCATAGACATTTCAAATTCAGATTTCATGCAATTTTTAAAATCTTCAACAAGTCTATGTGAGGTAGAACCGAAAATAATGTCATTAATGTAGATTTGGATAATAAGTAAATCCGATTTATCTTGTTTCAAAAATAGTGTACTATCTATAGTACCTCGTTTAAAATCATTTTCTAAAAGGAAAGTAGCAAAATGATCATACCATGCTCTCGGTACTTGCTTTAGGCCGTATAGTGCCTTCTTTAGTTTGTACACGTGATCCGGATGTTTCAAATCTTCAAAACCGGGTGGTTGCTTCACGTATACTTCTTCTTGTATAAATCCGTTTAGAAATGCACTTTTTACGTCCATTTGATATAATCTGAAATCTTTCATGCAAGCAATAGCAAGTAATAGTCGTATAGCTTCTAAACGTGCTACGGGTGCAAATGTTTCATCGTAGTCAATCCCTTCTTCTTGATTATAGCCTTGTGCTACAAGTCTTGCTTTATTTCTAACGACCTTTCCTTCTTCATTCATTTTATTCCTAAACACCCACTTTGTGCCTATTATAGTCTTATCTTGTGATCGTGGTACTAAATCCCATACATCGTTTCTAACAAATTGATTAAGTTCATCATGCATGGCATCAATCCAAGAAGAATCTCTCAAAGCATCATGCACATTTTTGGGCTCAATTTCAGAAATCATATCATGAAATTCATTTATTTCGTCCGAAGTAATTCTTCTACGTGGTCGCACACCGTGAGTGAGGTCACCTATGATGAGATCATGTGGGTGATCTCTATGCCATCTTGGTTGATTATTTTCTATGTTATCATGCATTTCTATGTGATCATGCATTTCTAGTGTGTCATTCATATCATGCATATCAAAAGAACCATCATCTTCATTCAACACGGGTTTCAATTCAAAGTCATCGGCATATTCCTTATCTTTATCAATCTCACCAAATTCATTGACTTTCACATGAATAGATTCCATGATTTGTCTAGTGAGAGGATCATAACACCTATATGCCTTTGAATTTATAGAATATCCAACAAAAATTCACTCAATTGATTTGGATTCAAATTTGTCTAAATTATCTTTTGTATTTAAAACAAAACATTTGCATCCAAACACACGAAAATAGTCAATTTTAGGCATGCGAGGCGTCTTGTTTATTTTCTTTCTTATAGATAGGTGGTTTACAATATAGCATGCACAATTTACGGCTTCCGCCCACAGAAATCTAGGCAATTTATTTTCGCATAACACAGTCCTAGCGATTTCTTGTAATGTACGATTCTTTCTTTCTACTACTCCATTTAATTGTGGAGTTCTAGGTGGCGAAAACTCATGCTTGATTCCTTTTTCTTCACAAAATGAAATCATCTCTTTGTTTTTAAACTCACCGCCTCTATCACTTCTTATCTTTTTCACACTTACACCGTATTGATTTTCAAGTTGTCTAATTAATTTTGCAATCTCAATGGCGCTATCATCCTTATGCGCAAGAAATAAAGTCCAAGTATAACGAGAAAAATCATCAACAATCACGCATGCATAGTAGCGCCCACCAAGGCTTGTAGTGCGACTAGGACCAAACAAATCAATATGCAATAGTTCTAAGACTCTAGTCGTGCTTATTTCATTTTTAGGCTTAAGTGACTCACGTGTTTGTTTGCCTTTTATGCAAGATTCACACAACTGAAAGTTGTCTAAATCAAGCATAGGCAATCCTCGTACTAGGTTCTTTCGTTGAAGTTTTTCTAGTGTGGAAATGCCAATGTGTCCTAAACGTCTATGCCATAAATTCACATTGGGTTCATTTGACATAAAGCACTTAACTTTAGCGTCTACCACATCATCCATAGAAAGCGTAAAAATATTACATTCTCGTTTTCCTTTTAAAACGGTTTCTCTATTTTTATTTATTATATTGCAATAAGGGTGAGTAAAACACACATTAAAACCATTGTCAACAAATTGAGAGATGCTAAGAAGATTGTAGGATAAGTTGCTTACCAAAAAGACGTTGGAGATTTGGAGAGTACTTGGATTTCCAATCGTACCTTTTCCGATGATCTTGCCTTCGTTGTTGTCTCCAAAGGTCACAAATCCGCCTTTTGTGACCTTCTTTAGTTTGGTGAACAGGCTCGGGTCACCCGTCATGTGTCTCGAGCATCCACTGTCAAGGAACCACTTAATAGTTGTATCTTTCGATGTGTGGGCTCCCTGCAATGTGCAAAGATGATTTAGGTACCCTTTTAACTTTGGGTCCTTTCGAGTTAGTTAATCACCTCTTGGTAAAAGTACCTTTCGGTACCCATACTTGGGTGATCCTTCTCGGTCTATCAAATGGCAAGAATGTAGATGAGGGTGCGATATAGTAGACATGTGGTGCATGCACTTTGGGCCTTTGCCCAAGGACTCCTTTATGCTCATTAAATGAAGGACGTTTTTGATATGTCCTTGTGTGCGTAGTGCGTAGTGCGTGGATGATATGAATTTTGTGTGTGCATTATTCTTTTCTTGTCATATCTATATGGTACAAAGTTATATTTCACATGATATGAAGAAGAAGTGGGGCGTGATGAGGAAAGGGGAGGCTTTTGCGTCATCTTAGACGCCACTTGAGGCTTAGGGGTGTCTACTTTCTTAGACACCACAAACTTAGTTGGTTTGGTTGATACCTCATTTGTATCAACGTATCTCAAACCCGTTTTGTCGCTGTCATGCTTTTGTGATAATATAATGCGATGCAGCATGTTGGACCCCGTATCAAACTGTTTCATCATTTTCTCTAAATCGGTATTCCTTGATTTCAAATTTGAAATCTCGGATTTCATTTTATTATTTTGAGTGGTTAATGATGAAATCTCTGTCTTTAATCCAGTAATGACACATGATGACTCTTTCTTTGAATCGCTTAATTGAGCGACAAGACTCTCGTTAGAAGATTCTAACAGTTTTTTGTCTTCAATTAATCGCTTCTTTTCCTTAGCTAGAGTTTTAGTGAATTTATGCAGTTCTAAATACTGACTAAAAAGATCTTCATAAGAGGGTTCAGAGTCAGAATCAGATGATACCTCATTAGATGTTTTGGATGCAAAGCATACTTGTGCAATCTCCTCTTCGGTCTCAGTTTCAGAATCTGATGAATCACTCCAGGTGGAGGCCTTTAGAGCACGTTTCCTTTGTTTGGGTTCTGAGACGAGTCTATTTTTGTTCCGCTCCTTATCAGGGTATTTATTTTTTTGCTTTTCTTTATTGGGGCAGTCATATGATAAGTGTCCGAGTTTGCCACATTCATAACATTTAACGTCTTCATCATTTGACTTGTTCTTATTTCTCTTGGATGTAGTACCCTTATTTTTGTTTCTAAATGACCTTCTCATAAATTTTCTTAAACCTTTAGCCAATAGAATTAGGTCATCGTTATCCGATTCAGAATCACTATCATCTAAGTGATCGGAGGGAGGGGAGACGTATTCATTTGATTTAAAAGCAATAGCTTTACCTTGTTTAGATGACTCCGATTTCCGTATGGTGAGTTTATTCTCATAAACTTTAAGTGATCCGATTAATTCTTCCATCTTTATTGACTTAGTTTCCTTGCTTTCTTCTATTGCGGTCACTTTAGGATCCCATTCGGATGGAAGGCTTCGTCGGACATTCTGTACCTTTTCCTGCGTGGTAAAAGCTTTACCAAGAGACTCAAGAGAATTGTAGATGTTAGTCAAACGAAGATCCATATCAACAATAGATTCATTAGGCAATAATTTAAACGACTCAAGTGTGGACATAAGCATGCTTATTTTTGACTCTTTTACTTGACTCGTGCCTTCGTGTTTCATTTCTAGTATCCTCCACATTTCTGTGCACTCGAACAGTTTGAAACATAACTAGACTCACTTTTACTTAATCCGTTTAGGAGCAATTGCATAGCCCTGGCATTCATACTAAGTTTCTTTTTATCGTCACTCGTATATTCTTGTCTCGGTTTAACAACTTCTAATGTGACTCCGTCTACGGTAGATAACTTAGATGGGACAAAAGGACCATCTTCAATGATTGACCAAAGATCTATATCTATAGCCATAAGAAAAAGCTTCATTCTAAGTTTCCACTTAATAAACGACTCACTGTCAAAAAGTGGAGGCCTTTGGCTCGACATACCTTCTTGCTCGGTTTTGAGATTTGTGGTTGCCATCTCATTGAATCGTTGGATTCCTTGAAGTGAGTGTTCCAGCGCTCTGATACCACTTGTAGGATCTACAAGGCACCACTAGAAGGGGGGGTTGAATAGGTGGTGCGGAAAGTGTGGTTTTTAAAATTTGTTTAAAACTAAACAACTCAACTTCTGTAAACATATTCTGTTTTCAGGACCAGTTTTAAAATGTTTTTAAAACCAGGTTATAGGTCTCCAAAAATTCTGAAATTTTGAGAGAACTTAGCCTCAGATGTTATGAGGGTCCCCTAAAAATTGTAAATTAAAATTCAACCTTTAACCCCTTCAAAAACCGTTGGTGATCAGTTTGCGCGAATCTGCCAAAAACGGTAGACAGTTTTGAAAAATTTATTCCTATTTGTGTGTAAGTCCAAATGCTCTGAAAATTTAACCACTAACTCCTTATATACTATATTTAAGTGGGTTGAAACAGTTTTTCAAAATTCTTTTGGGAAGTAGGTCAATTACAATCAAAGTCTCAGCCTTTGCGAGTCTGAGAATCAGACTACACTAGTCTCAGAACTTTTGATGTTGGATCGACTTATACTTATCCAAAAGGGTTGAAACTTGTGCCAAATTAACCCTAGAACGTGTGGCTATGTTTCTGGAAATTTTTGTGATTTTTGAAAGTTGTTTACTATTTTTAAGAACGCCAACAGAAAGAGTAAACTGTGCAGTAACAGAAAGTAAATACTGAAAGTAAATGGCACCAAGAATTTTATACTGGTTCGGTTAAAACAACCTACTCCAGTCTTCAAGGAACACCTTCCTTGGTTCACACTAGTCACACACACGCAATACACCTTACCACATGGTTGATGGAGTTACACACCAACTCCAACCCTTTACAAACCTTGTACGTTGAATACAATACGCACGAACACCACCACCTCGCAAGAATGAAGATTGATCACACCTTGATCAATCTTTTACAAAGATATGGAATATGTGGTGGTCTATATCAAGCCTATTCAAGATTGAAAAATATGAATACAATAGGCTTTCAACAAGAAAGAAAGAAGGAGAGTGTAGAAGAAGAGGCTTAGGCGTTTTTGATCACTTGTTTTGCAATGCTTGTGCTTGTCTTGTTTTTGCTGAACTTCTTTCCTTTTAATGTTGTTGTAGCCGTCCACTATAGGTCCTCCCCCTCTTGAAAATTATCTTCTAAGTCCTTGGGAGAATGTAAGACATCATTGTGACATGGTCTTGCTTACTTGGCATCTTCTTATTGGATGATCATTTAAGCTTTGCTTACTTGGCACTTCATGATTGGTTGGATGGTGTCATCATTTGATGACTTGGAAAATATGAATATATCACTTAAATATGTGCCAATATCAATCATAAAATTATTTCCATAATGCACAAGATTGTCACATAAATTGCGAGACATAATTCCTTCCTTATTAAGACACAAAAATCGGCCATTCAAGAGTATATACCATGCTGAATTTTCAGCATGTGATACATGGAGATAAAGTTCAAAATATTACCATTTTTCTTTGATTTTTCTTTTTAAAATAAATCAACAATTGATGGTAAATATCCTTATCACATTGGAAATGAACTTGGACACATTTATGCTCAAGAACTCGGCCAAGACATGTCTCACACATGCTGAAACATTTCAACATGTGTGATATGTAAAATATCACACTTTATTTAATTTAAATAATATTCAAATTACTTCCATTTCTTCTTCCAATCAATCACACAATGTAAGATGATAAAATATATCACATTAATATGAAAAAAATCGGCCAGCCAAGCTTAGCATGCTGAAATTTTCAGCATGTGTTATAAGTGAGACAAAGTTTGAAATCTTACCATTTGTAGCTTCTCTCTTTAATTCACCAATATTGTATGATTGATTCTTGACCAATCAATATGCCAACAAGGCTCCAAATAAGCTCCATCTCAGCTGTAATGTGCGTGTATGATGTATATACATATGCTGAAAATTATTTTTGCTAACTTTGTAAAATAGTGCACATTTAATAATACACACATGTTATATTCCAATCAGCCCTTAATTTAATTTTCTAGAACACTTTAAGATCTATAACATATGTAAAAAGTGTCTAGATATGTGTCATATGATGTACCAAAAACGTTCCATGTGTTGTGTGCGTAGAAAACCGAATTTTCAATATTTATCGATTACCCGATTTTTCTCTAATCAAATTCCAACTTTTGCACATGTTATATATATTATGTTACACATAATATATATATAATATATACTTTAAATCTCAGCACTTGGCTGGTCTAAAGTGGCGCCATTTATCATGTGTCAAAATTAAAATTGGAATCTTCATATTTTGGCCTTAGTATGGGGTGATTTGTGTGTGCCAACCTGGAAAGTATTTTTGGCTGAAAATATCACCATTAGCACGAAAGTTTTGATGATTTTTGAGGTGTAGGGGCTGGCCATCTATTTATGGCAAGTACGTGACACGTTGGCGAAGTTTCGGTATTCGCCCAACACGACAATTTTTGGTTTAGAACCTTTCAGCGTGTCGTATTTAATTTGTCATCACCATGACTTATATCATATGATATAAGACCTGAATATACTCATAAATATGGGTTAAGTATAGTGGTGTGACATTAACGTACGTACGTAAAATATATAACGTGTCGGTAGTAAGTTGGAATACATGTGTATGTGCCTTTTTCAAAAAATCTGAAAATATATGCACTTATATAT
Organism: Eustoma russellianum; assembly: GCA_036186865.1. Taxonomy (NCBI): domain Eukaryota; kingdom Viridiplantae; phylum Streptophyta; class Magnoliopsida; order Gentianales; family Gentianaceae; genus Eustoma; species Eustoma russellianum. Next base: position 24,035,004 of record AP025059.1, read on the forward strand.
GTATATGCATGTATATATATTAATGAGGGGAGGAGGAGAAAACTTTCCTTCGTTAGCCTTGTTCCCTTTGTGCCTTTTCCAAACGTGGCTTCCTTTAATGAACTACTTAGTTTAATAAACTAAGTACTTCACTTAATGAACTAGTTTAGTTCATTAATGGTGGCATCTGAAAATAGTATAAACACAACAAATGTTTGCCATATGATGTAAGCTTTAACGCTTCATGGATCGTTAGTCCGGCAACATTATATATAAGCTAAATAAGACAAGTAATAGCAACGTATCATGTATACATGTATGTATCATGCACGTTTATATATATATCATGCATTTAAGTCACTTATTTTGAAATCACTCAAACCCCCTTTTCTCTACATTTTATTCTTAATAATCTTTCTGCTACCAGATGATGTTCCATATTTACCAATGGTAAGCCGGTGGGATACTTTCCAATGCAACGTGGAGTCAAGCAGGGGGATCCTTTATTACTGCTATTGTTTATCTTGTCTTCTGAAGGCTTCTCGCGTGGACTTAACTCACTTATGGATGAGCGCTGTATACACGGTTTTAGTGCAGGCCGTGTGCCTCGTGTCTCACATTTGTGATTTGCTGATGATTTGGTGATCTTCTTGAATGGATTCCCGTGTAACTTGGAGCACTTCCGTCTATTTTTGGAGACCTACCAGCAGGAATTAGGTCAGTTGGTGAATTATCGTTAAAGTAAGAATGTGGTGGGCGCGGGAGTCTTGGGTGCGTGGGCTTCCCGGATTCTAGGTATGCGTTTGACTACCTTGCCAATTAAATACCTCAGTTCTTATTTAGACAAGGGCATTAATCAGGATGCGTATTGTGATTCCTTGCTTAGTCATTTTGATGCAAAGTTGAATATGTGATCCTCCAAGTTACTTTCGATGGCAGGACGGGTTACTCGTATGAGGCATGTTCTTTGTTCTATGCCATCTCATATCATTGCGAGTTCTAGGCTACCGAAGAGTATTGTTGATGTTCTGACTTGTAAGATGTCGGATTTCTTGTGGCATGGTAGACATCAGTGGCTAGCCTGGGAGCGCATATCGTCCAGTCAACGAGGGAGGCTTAGGCATACGCAGACTACAAGATATTTAGCAGGCATATGACTATCAGCTTCGGTGGTATTTTCATCATACTCAACCATTATGGTCTCAGTTTGTTTGGCAGAAATATGGGCGGAGATCCTCCATTCATGCCCACATTTATGACTCGGCAGCTTGGAAGCGTATTTTCCGCATTCATGACTATATGCCCAACGGGTAGAGCGCACACCTGAAGGTATGTTTTGGCTTCCCGATGCTAATGGCCAATTTTTGCTCAAGTCCACCTATCTCACTATTACTGGCTCGAATTCCTCATTTTCTTACTCACGTTACATATAGTGGAAGGGCTCTCCTCCGGGAGCCCATCTTTTCCTTTGGCGTTTATGGTCACGCTCGCTACGGCTTGCTGATAATCTACGTGCTTGGACCTCTGTTCTCCTATCACAATGTGCTTTTTGCCGGCTGGCATAAGATTATTCGGACCATGTTTTTTTTGTATTGTGTAGCTATTATACCACTTTGGCAGGAAATGTCCAATATTTTTTCAGGCCCTATGCCACGTCAGTCAACCATATATACTCATCTTGCACGTTGGTGGCATGGTTCTTCTCCTACTGCTATGCACGGCCAGCTTCGGGTAATTGTTCCAATGCTAGTTGCTTGGTCTATTGGGAAGGATTACACATTGGTACGTTTTGGGATGACTCTTTTTCTTATAGACGATTATATGAACTCGCTCGAGGTAGTGTATATACTTGATACACAGCTGCGGAAGGTAAAAATTTTCTTGTACCATTCCACATTTGGACAATCGTTACTTTTCACTGCCTCTTCGGTCTCGGTGTATTCGCCTAGTCCGATGGGAGCTTTCCCCTACGGGGAAGTTAAATGTACTTACAGCAATTGGACAGGTTGTAGTGGCTGGTGGTGTGATCCTGCATGGTGATCATGGCTTCTTTATCTCTGCTATATGCTTCCCGTTGACTTTTGCTTCACCATTACGAGTTGAATTTTTGGCCCTCTTATATGCATTAATGTACAACGCTGTGCAATATCCTTAATTGATCATTGAAATAGATTGTCACCTGCTACTTTCCTGTGTTACCCAGCATCATTTATATACAGGCACATTTGTTGTGGATGTTAGTGGAGCCGCTCAGTTCTTATCTTTCAATCGTTTGACTTTACAATATTGTCCTTCGAAGCCAATTATCGCAGCCCACGGATTATCACGCCATGTCTTCCATTCGGCTGGGTGACTCTTTACTCATCTATACATAGTCCCATGTGAGGTTCGAGGTGCTATTTTATTGGATTCTTGACTACCTACTTTGCGGCTATGATACGCTTTCTCTCCCATTGGGTTGGCTATCCTTTCTTGTTGTTGCTTGTGTCACTGGGTGATACAAACAACCTTGGTATGTTTTGTTATATTTTCCTTCACCGGTTTGCATCTTTTTCCATTCATGTGGTGCCTGTATTTTAATCTCTTTTGGATAACTACGCATCTTTTTTCATGAGCTAGAGGTTCATCGCTGAGTCTGTCACTTTGATGAGCCGAGCTCTTCTCATAACTGTGTTTAGCGATGGGTTGCATTTGGCCAGATTTGTCACAGCATGGGCTACATTTGGCCAGATTTCCTTTGTATACCTACTTTGCGAATGTGATTGTACGTCTCCCACTTGGTTTGGCAGCTTTTTGTTGATGTTGCATGTATCATGGTTGATGCAGGCAACTTTGGTATAGTTTTAACCTTTTTGCCTACTTAATTTACTTACTTAAGCTTGGGAGAAATATTTCCTTGTCACTGGATAACTACACAATTTCTTTTCATGAGTTTGGAGCCTAGGTATGCGGGATGCGAGCGCATGATCGCTGCGGCATATTGGATTGCTATACATTCGGTTGCCTATGTTCAAAAAGAATGCATGCAACACGGGTATGTTTTTGGTTACTTTCATTTCCTATCTTCTATTGCTTTATGATGTCATTTGACTGTTTCATTTTATATGATGGATGCGACAGATGGAGCCTTTATTTGAAGCACCGTAGCACACATCCCCGAATGTGTAGGATTCAACAACTTTTGCAGATGGATATATGTGCATATCTGTTGATAAAAATTATAAACATCCGTTTTTTCCACTTGGAATTTTGTAGCTTAATGTATAGGTTAAATGCATTCTGGACATATTCTTTCGGCATGTCGTATTTCCTTTACAGGTTTACATTATATTCATTTATCTGCATTTTAGTGGGAGAGTCTCCCACACACTATGTAACCACGGTATTCCTCCGTCATAAGTGAGGGCTTTATTATTAATAAAATATACGGACGGTACCGCCCGTCCTTATCTAAAAATGTATATATATACACCCTAATCAAAACTTTAGCGTTACACATTACACAAGAAATTGACAGCCTTATTCTCCCAACCCCAAGCTTTGACTGACCACCCATAGGAGAAGAAAAGCGAGATTTTTCTTCCAACAAACCCCAATTAATCAGTATTGTGTAGTATATACAAGTAGAGGTAAGTACCTTTCTGTATTCGTTATGAATTTGTGAACAATATATATATATATATATATATATATATATATATATATATATATATATATATATATTCGTATAAACGTGAGGATCATGCATATGTGTAATTGATTGTATAGTTGGATGTATATATGTATGTGGCCATGTAAATGTATGCATATGAAGATGTGAATTTTGCATTTTATGTGATAAAAATTGGAGATATATGTAAGTATTATGTATGTATGTCTTGGCTGAAAGTTATGTTCTTGGTGTAGGCAATTGTATACTGTTCATATGTATATAATTTGTAACCTGTGATATATGTATGATTATGTGTGTGATGAATTATGTGAAATTTTATGAATTTTGGATGATTTTTATAATGGAATAAATTGAGATTTTAATATGATTTGATGGTGGAATAAGGTTGAAAATTGTTTAAGCCAAATTTTGATGGAAAACGGCGACGCGTGAGCAACACGAGCCGGCGTAGTGACGGTGCATGGGTGGCGCATGAGGTGCATGAGATGCGTGCATGAGTTTTACATATTGTTTAGGGTATTTGGTGTAAAAATATAGGTGGTGTGTGTTTTGGAGCGAGGCCGAGGGGTAGGAAATAGTGGTGAGTGGAATCAGGGTTTTGGAAGATAGGGAGGAGGCTGGCCGAGGGAGTGGGGTTGGGGAAAAAGGAGGGCAGTGAGGGGCCGAGGGTGAAGGGCAGGGGGAGGAGTGAGTTGGGTAGTGGGTTAGATCGGATCTACAATTTTGTCCTCTACAATTTTGTCATCACAATTGTAATACATTTCTTTCATTAAATGAGCATAAGGGAGTCTCAACGCCCTCATTACGGACGTTATCAGATTTTAAACATTTTGTTGAATCTTGTGAGTTGTTAGATTTTACTTTTCAAGGGTCACAATTTACTTGGTCTGACAGGCGTGGCTTAGGTAAGGTATGGCGTCACTTGGATCGTTTCTTTTGTACTCAGGAATTCCCGGATATCTTTGACACTACCCTAGTCTGACATCTTCATCGAACTACATCTGATCATTCACCATTATTACTTCACTGTCAGTCGGCTACTCTTATGGGCCCAGCTTCTTTTCTGTATTTGGATGATAGCGAACATATGACGATTTTGATGGTTATGTGCACGCGCAATGGCGGACATACCTGACCATTGGAGGTATGTATGGACTCTATGACAAACTGCAACGACTAAAGGCTGACTTACGCACATGGAATAAATGTGTCTTTGGTAATATTTTCACTGATTTGATGGCGGCAGAAGAGGAGACAATACGTGCAGAAAAGATTTATGATGCCACACTGATAGAGTCCACTCAGGAATCCTATCACTTGGCCAAAGCATTGCTCTTAAAAATACAAAACCAAGCAATGATTTATTGGAAGCAAAAAGCTAACATCAAGTGGCTTAAAGAGGGAGATGCCAATACTGCATTCTTTCAGCAAACGGTTAAGACCAGGAGGCAACGACAAACCATTTTCACAATTCACATGCAAGATGGAACATCTTGTGACACAGAGCAGTCTATTCAAAATGAGGCAGTTACATTCTTTGAGCACTTATTTACTGTGGAACAAACATTTGATCATGATGTTCTACTCCGAAATATTTTGTATATTTTGACAGACACTAATAATGACCGATTCTTAGAGATGCCACAGGCTGAAGATTTAAGGACGGTCGTATGGCAATTAAGCCCATCTAGTGCTTCGGGACCAGATGGCTTTCCAGGTTCATTTTATAAGTATTTTTGGACTGAATTAAGTTTAGATGTGCTACTTGCTGTGTAGGAATTTTTCTTAGGTATTCGAGTGCCAATGCAATGGCAGCATCCTTACTCTGTTTGGTTCCTAAGGTACCCAACCAAATACATTTGCAGATTTCTGGCCTATTTGATTGACAAATTTTCTTTCTAAGGTGGTCACAAGAATTCTTTCATCTCTACTTAATATACTTTTTCCAAGACTGATTTCTCCAGAACAATCAGGCTTTATGCATGGTCGAGGTATATCAGAGTAGATATTTATGATGAAAGAGATGGTTCATCTCTTAGACCGTAAATGCTGGGGAGGACAGGTAATGATTAAGTTAGATATCGTCAAGGCTTTCGACCGCGTTTCATGGCAGTATTTTGTGAAATTACTTCTATGATTTGAATTCCATTCTCGATGTGTTCGCCTCATCATGAATAACTTGGCCGCTACTCGTTGTTCAGTGTTGATAAATGGCAATCCTTGTGGTTTCTTTAGCCCAACCAGAGGTGTTAAGGAAGGAGATCAGTTGTCACCCATTCTCTTTATTCTTGCATCTGAGGGATTCTCTAGAAGGTTAGCTGCTTTATTTCGACAGTGTACTCTAAGGGGGGGCTTTGCAGTGGACGAGTGCAGCCGATATCACATATTGGCTTTACAGATGATTTATTGATCTTTCTGATTAGCTCACTTGGCCATCTGCAAACTTTCAAGTGATTTCTCGAGCAGTATCAGTGGGCATCGAGGCAATTGGTTACCTATCAAAAGAGTCAAATTGTTGTGGGAGGGGGTATCTCTTCGCAACAAGTAGCGATGGCCTTAAACATGAGGATTTTGACTTTCGCAATCAAGTACTTATGATCCTTTCTTTTTAAAGGTATCAATCGCTATCAATACTGTACTTCATTAATTGGCCATTTTTATGTGAGGTTGATAGGTTGGTCGCAAAAGTTGTTAAGTATGGCCGGGAGATTGGCCTTAATACAATCGGTGCTATATACTATGCCATTGCACATCATGGCTGCGGCCAGACTCTCCAAAAGTGTAATAACTGAGTTGAACAAGAAAATGTCCAATTTTTTATGGAGACAACAGCATCATTGGAGGGCGTGGGATGTTGTATGTTATCCCGAAGAGGAAGGTGGCATGGGCATTCGCAAGCTAAGTGCCTTACAAACGGCATTTGAATGTAAGTTATGGTGGATGTATCACACATCAGTTCATTGTGGGCAAATTATGTAAGGCAGAAATATGGAGGTCGACCTATAATGTACGCTTATTTATATGACTCGGCGCATTGGAAGAGATTATGTCGCATTACTTCCTTCTGTTTTATGCGGGTACAAGTGACCTAGGATGGTCTATATTGGAATGCTGATACTAACGGCAAATTTAGTATTGGTAGTGCATATAAAATCTGTAGACCATCGGGTACCGACTTTCCAGTGGTGCAATACATCTGGTGGAAAGGTACTCCTGCTGCAGCTCAAGTGTTTCTATGGAGACTATGGTATAAAGCTATACATGCCATACTGTCTTAATCACATGGCATGTGCTGAATAATATCATTTTCTGGGTAGTAGCGTTTCCTACATGTTGTGCTTTTTTCCGGGATGCTTCAGCAGTACAGACTCATATTTTCTACACATGCCATGTGATTAAGACAGTATGGCTACATCTATCCTTTATATTCAGCGGCCCAACTCCCACTCACTCCACATTCAGACAGTACTTACAAGGATGGTGGCGCAAGTTGGGTCAGTTCACTATGCTTGGCCATTTGTCTGTGGTGGTTCCGATGCTTGCTTCTTGGGCCATCTGGAAGGAATATGCAGTATGTCGTCTTCAAGAGCGAATTTGGATGGATATTTTTACATGGTGTGCCTCGGCCTCTGGACAGAAATTTGCAGTTTCTATTCCACATTTAATTGAGACAAACTATTTGCCTCCCATACGCTCTAGAAGGATTCAAGTTATCAGATGGAGCTTACCACCCACAGGAAAGTTAAAACTTAATATTGATGTAGCAACTGGCCGACATGGAGCGCCTGGAGGGGCGGTATTGCGAAATGATGCAGGACATTTAATTCAGGCTATTTCTTTCTCCTTGCCGACATTTCTACCTCTACATGCTGAAATGCAGGCTTTATTATTCTCCCTAATATTCTTCGCCGCCGCAGGATATATAGAATTATATATTGAAATAGACTGTCTGGCCCTATTAGATTTGATCAATGGATCGGCCTCACTATCATCACGATTGGGCAAAGATTATGACAGACTAAAGCAGCACTTGAATCTCATGCTATCAACAATTGACTATGTATCCTGAGAGGACAACTCAGTTGCACATTTTCTAGCTCAGCATGGTATTATGCAGAGACAGACATGCGTCTTCTCCACACTTTCAGAGGTTCCATCATTAGTACGAGGTAGCATGCATACAGATGTTCATATAGCCTACGTTCGTCCATAGAAGATTCATGAAAGCCATCAATGATATTCTCGCCCATGTCACATTGATGCGGGCGACCGGGTATGTTTTGTGTAGTCAATTTTATCTATTTATTTTATTATCTGTTAGCTACCTAATGACGTATCTCATTCATCTACTGAGGGTCATGGTACATCCCTGCGTTGTTGGTTGTTGCCCGCACCTTTATTGGTTACGGGCAACCCGGATATTCATCTCTCCACCTCCTTGCATCTTAAATTCAGCTTTTCAACTCTTTTTGCATACATGACATATTCCAAGCTTATCTTTTTGAGGTACCTTACATATCGAAGAGGCCGACTTTCTACCTTGAATACTACTCCCTGCTTGTATTTGCCATGCATCTCAATGCCGTGCCGTCGAGATGGTTGTGCTGGATTGGCTTGCTTAATGCTTATTTTCTTGATTTATAGTTTGTTGATTAATTGTATACTACAGTTTGTATGCGCTTTTCTTTATCTGTTTTGTTTAGTTTGTGAGAGTCACCCTCCATAGACAGGGCTTTGATGTAACCACAGTATTTCTCTACCACAAGTAAGGGTTCCTGCATTAATAAAATACATGGACGGCACCGCCCGTCCTTCACCTAAAAAAATAAGTGCAATATCCTCAGTTGGTCATTGAAACAGATTGTCGACTGTTGCTTTCCTGTGTTACCCAGCGTCATCTATATATAGGCACGTTCGTTGCGGACGTTCGTAGAGCCGCTCTGTTCTTATCTCTCAATTATTCGACTTTATAATTTTGTCCTCACGAATCCAACTCCGCAGCCCATGGATTATCACACCATGGCTTACGTTCGGCCGGGTTGACTCTCTACTCATCTGTACATAGTCTCCTGTGTGAGGTTTGAGGTGCTATTTACTTGGATTCTTTCTACCTACTTTGCAGCTATGATACAATTTGTCTCCCATTAGGTTGGCCAACCTTTATTTTGCTATATTTTCATTTACCGATTTGCATCTCTTTCCATCCATATAGTGCCTGTATTTTATTTTCTATTGGATAAGTACGCATCTGTTTTCATGAGCTGGAGGTTCATCGATGAGGCTGACACTATGTTGTGTCGCGATCTTCTCCTAAGTCTGTTTAGCGATGGGTTGCCTATTCATTCCTTTTATGATGGGGCGGATGGATCTCTATGGAACGATGTAGGGGACATCTCGGAAGCATTGGCGGGCTGGACATCTCACTAGCATATTATTATTTTTGTTTCTTATTCCTTGATTTGTTGGATGTTGCATATTTCCTAGCCTATATCTTTTATGCATTCCACGTAGTATTTCGCTTTATTGCAGGTTTTCTTGTCATTTCATGCATACCTGTAGGAGAGTCTCCTACATCCTGTAACCATGGTATTCATCCGACACAAGTGAGGACTCCTATTTTTAATTAAATCTCGAGACGGTACAGCCCATCTTTATAGATATATACATATATATATATAGATACATACATATATATATATATATATATATATTTAAATTATATATGTATATGTGTATATATATGTGGTATATATATATATATATTTAAATTATATATGTATATGTGTATATATATGTGGTATATATATATATATATATATATATATATATATATATATATATATATATATATATATATATATGCGAGGGAGTTTGGAATATTTTTTGATGATTGGAATTATTTGGAATTGTTTTGGAAAAGTTTGGTACATTGGAAATAATTTGAAAATCGTGCTTGCATTTGCGAAATTCACCCTCACAAAGGAAATATACCGCTTAGCTGGATTTATCGCAACAAACGAAGCGTCCGGGTATATTTGACTATCTGGGATATAGCGCTTGGACATATTAGACCGCTAACTAGAGCGTCGAGTCATATTTGACTATTTCAATAGAGCGTCTGGGTATATTTGACTATTAAGGTGATCAATTCGTAGGTCTTATAGTATAAGTCACTTATAAGAAAAGTGTTATACCTATTGCATTGAACTTGGTTTTTGAAATTTGAAAATTTAGATTTGGTAACGATTTAGAATCGGAATTGGATATTGGAATTTGTACCTATTTGGAATTAGACTTGGATATTGGAATTTGTACTGATTTGGAATCGGATTTGGAAATTGGAAATTGGAATTTTGGAACTTTGGAATGGACTTTGATTTTGAACTTTGCATTCATCGATTTTGGTGACCTTGCATCATTGGATTTTTGACTTTGACTGTATCTGATTGGATATTGAGTGGATGATTGATTTGGTTGACTTGATGATTGTTTGACAATAAGGGTATTATAGTAATTTTATTTGCGAATGGGAAACTCGATATTTTCCTAAAATTTTAATTATGTATTTACACTTGTTTCTCCGTGTAGGATCCTATAGTGGGTACAGACAAGTTACTTACTCGGCAATGTTTTGTCGCTTATACTGTATTTTATTGGTGTTTTGCAGAGAAGTAGGATTATGACTTAGTGTTCGTAGAGGAAGAATCCGAGTGGGGATACTATTGATTCGAAGATTCTACAGGGAGATAATCTATTGTATTTATTACGAGACATTTATTTGTGGACTCGAGATTTGTTATATTTGAGACTTAGAATTTCTTGCTTAAGTTTTTGATTCATGTATTGTATTCTGGGTTTTTGCATATATATATATATATATATATATATATATATATATATAATATTTTTTTTCGCTCTCTGCCGCCGCTGGAAGCCCTACGTCTTCTTCTGATATCGTCTTCATCAGCCATGCAGCCGCTGGGCCCTTCGGCCCCGGCACATTCATTCCTCTCTGTTCTCACCGGTGGATCTTCCGTAGATCCGCCAGCCATCAAAACGAAACCTCCTCAGCGTTTTAAAGGATGTCCGTCGATCACCTTCGAGGAGGGGGAGATAGCCGCATTACTATCGCCATTCAAATATACATTGGTTGGATCCTTCTGGAACGGCAGGCCTGGAATGGTTGCACTGCAGAAAACGCTTGATCGCATTGGCTTTACAGGTACTGTTCATGCAAGCTTACTTGATAAAACTCACGTATTATTAAGGTTTGAAAAAGGAGAAGATTATAATAGATGTTTTTGCCGTCGATCATGGAACATCTTGGGATACCATATGAGAATTACAAAATATACATATGATTTTGATTCCTGATATGATGCGCCAATTGTACCAGTTTGGTTAACTTTACCGGGATTGCCAGTATATCTTCATACCCAATCTGCTTTATTTGATATTGCCTCTATGGTTGGAACACCCATCAGATCAGATGCAGCGACCCAAAAAATACTGAGACCATCCGTTGCGAGAGTTTGCGTTGAAGTAGACGTCTCAAAGGAGTTACCATCAAAGTTGCATATTCAGTGCCTAGATCATCATCATTTTCAACCTGTGGTTTATGAAGATGTCCCATTGTATTATGAAAAATGTGGTGTTTTAGGACATAACAAGGATAGTTGTGGGAGGAAGACAACCCAACAGGATAACCCTGTTTCAGAAAAGCAATAGCGTCGTAGGCAAAAGGAAACACAACTACAAGCAGACTCCCCCGCACAGATGAATGAACCCGACAGTGAGCCTCAAATGCAGCATTCACAGATCCCTGCTGCATCACCAAACAGTCAGATTCCTCCCAACGAAGAAGACATGTTACCAGAAATGCACATATCTTCCCCACAAGCTGAAGCTATTCCCACAAACAGTCAAAATCTGACAATCTTAGGAGGTTCTGCAGAGGATACATCAGCAGCTAAGATACAACCCACACTAGAACAGCAAAATGTGCAGACAGTCTCGGATAATGAGGAGCCATTAATAACACAAGGTCAAACTGAAGAGATTCCACGATGTGATCTTCAGTAGGAATATAATGCCCTTTCAAACATATGGGGGATAAGTTAAAAAACAGGCAAAATTTCTCCTCTGATCAAGAGTTACTACAACGTATTACACAACCACCAGAAGAGATACAAGCAGACTATGTTCCATGCATACGTCAACAGAAACGTCGGCCTAAAAGTCAGCTTGTTCGACCACCTCATCAAATGGTAACTCGCAGTGTTACAAGATCTTCAAACTTCCAGCCTCCTCGTTCCCAATGAATATACTTACATGGAATTTAAGGGGCCTGCGCACTTCACTTTCCAGGCTAAGATTACTGTTGCATCAATATTCTATTCATTTTCTTTTTATCATTGAGCCACAACAATCATCTGCTAGAATGGAACGAGTCCGTATCCAACTAGGATTTACATCGATGTTAAACGTATGTGATGGTCGCGCTTGGTGTTTTTGGAAACAAAACATTCTCACACTACTCTCTTCAGTACATTCTGAGCAAGTAGCCCATTTGCGTCTTCAATTACAGTCTACTGGAAAGATATTTTGGCATTCTTGTGTTTATGGAAAACACACAGTGGTTGATAGACAACGTCTTTGGACCTCTTTACGTCATCATTCGGATACATCTCAGGAGCCTTGGTTAATTTCTGGTGATTTCAATACTTTTTTGTCTATTACTGATCACAAAGGCGCATCCACTCCATCTTTAGCTGCTCTTGATGACTTCAATGATATGACTCAATATGGAGCTTGGCATGTTATCCCACATACAAGAACAACATATACATGGCAAGGAGGGCGTGGATTAGGTCAAGTTTGGAGACGTTTGGATTGGGCCTTCTGTAATGAGCCATTCTACGACCTCTTCTCCTCGGTTCGCTTGACACACCTTAGTCGAACAACATCAGATCATTGCCCTTTATTGCTACAATGTGCTAATGCAGAATTTAATGGTCCTAAGCTGTTTCGTTTTCTCAATGTTTGGACTACTCACCAAGATTATACTACATTTCTGCGTACCACTTGGGAGTCCTACCTTACAGTAGGAGGAATGCGAGGCTTATGCTATAAGTTAAAGCGCTTTAAAAAGGACGTCTCTCATTGGAACAAGACTATTTTTGGAAACATATTCAATAAACTACAACATACGGAACAAGTCACACGCACATTAGAAGAGGCCTACAATGCATCTCCCACAGCAGAGGCTAGGCAAGCTTATTATGAGTCTCAAGCCACGTTGTCTCACGTAGCTTCTCAAGAGATGTCAAACTGGAAACAAAAGGCTGGAGTCAAATGGTTAAAAGAGGGGAAGCCAATACGAGATATTATCATGCCTTAGTTAAGGACAAACGTCGGCGTCAAGCTATACACAGTATCCACACCGAAGATGGAACACTATGTGATACGCAAGATACAGTCAGTGCAGCAGCTATTGATTATTATACACGTATGTTTACAGCTCAACCTATTGATGATAATCCTGATTTTCTTCAAAGTATCCCCACATTAGTATCAGATGAGGATAACCAAATGCTTACCAAAATGCCTTCAATCGATGAAGTCAAGTAGGCCGTTTGGGAATTAAATCCAACAGTGCCGCGGGTCCAGATGGATATAATGGGTGGTTCTTTCGAACAGGCTGGGATGTAATATCTTCAGATGTCCACAAATCAGTTCAGGAATACTTCCTTGGCTTTCCTCTACCACACGCCATGTCTCACACCATGATCATATTGCTTCCTAAAGGTCAATCACAGCATACGTTTGTAGATTATTGGCCCATTGCGCTATTGACATTCATGAGCAAAATACAAACCAGAATATTATCTAATAGGCTCAACACCATTCTTCCACGTATAATCTCCCCAGAACATGCAGGCTTCCAAAAAGGACGAGGAACAGCTGAACAGGTGTTATTAGCAAATGAAATTATACATTGGTTTGACAAAGGACAACGGCCAGGTAAGACTTTGATAAAATTAGACATGGCCAAGGCATTTGACAGGGTAGATTGGCATTTTTTCCAAGTTTTGGACAGGTTTGGCTTTTCAAGTCATTTTACAAAGGTAATCATGAATCACTTAGAGGGTACGCATATTTCCCTTCTTATTAATGGCATCCCATGTGGATTTTTTCGACCAACCAGTGGAGTAAAGCAGGGAGATCCACTCTCTCCACTTTTGTTCATTATTGCAGCAGAAGCTTTCAACAGAAGATTCAAACATTTGATATCAACCTCGTTCCTTACCCCATATACTATGGGCCGCATGCCACTAGTAGTATCACACTTATCATACGCAGATGATTTGTTGGTGTTTTTATCAGCAAGCAGGACCAATATCATTTGATTTAAATGCTTTCTAACATCTTATGAACGAGTCTCAGGTCAAGCTATAAACTGGAACAAGAGTATGATTTGCTTTTCGACACATATTGGAGTAAGGCAACGTCAAGCATTATTGAGTCTTCTTGATATGCGTCAATCATCCTTGCCTCTGAAATATCTGGGCTCTTACTTGCATAAAGGAATTATACAGGTTGTTCATTGCCAAGTTCTTCTTCATCAAGTTGATATTCGTTTAGGGGGTTGGCAGCACAAGTTTCTTGGAATGGCAGGTAGATTAGTTTTAATTCGTTCCATTTTATCATCTCTACCTTTGCATCTCATGGCAAGCTCACGTCTTCCTCGAAGTATACTATATTCTTTACAACGACGGTTTACTGCATTTCTCTAGGGGTCACACCGACATCACTGGGTATCATGGAAGAAAATTTGTTTTCCTAGGCAAGAGGGCGGTCTAGGCATTAGATCATTACAGGATGTTCAAGATGCTTTCTCTTGTAAGCTGTGGTGGTGGTATTATCATGCTTCAAACCTTTGGAGTCAGTATATGCGAATAAGATATGGTTGCAGAGATGAGTTTACACCACGCTTATATGATTCTCTTGGTTGGCGCCGCATCTGTTCAATCCATCATAGATGCATATCAATGACGCAATGGGATAATGCTATGCCTATATGGCCGGCTGCATCTAGCCGCTTTCTGCTGTCTACTGCATATGATCTTATTCTTCCATCTCTGCCAACTTTGATATCTAATAAGTATATTTGGCTCAAACATCAGCGCCCGGCAGTCCAAATTTTTCTTTGGAGATTGTTTAATAATGCCCTACCCCTACCAGATACACTACGTCGTTTTTTCCACATTTTACCCACCATATGTCCTTTCTTCTGTCAAGACTCTGCTATAATAAATCATATCTTCTTCTCATGCAATGCAATTCGGGTTATCAGAGAATACTTCCACTTTATCATGGACATCACCGTAGTATCCTCAACTGGATGGCGACCGTACACTTTATCGGTTTGGATGACAGCTCCAAACAATTTCCTGGGTGAAGTGCAATAGCATTTTGTGGGGATTCTTTTGTGGAAAATATGGAAATCATATGCCGCAGCAGTTTATGATGATATTGGGTGGTCTCAAACTGCCCTTATTCGAGCCATAAAGAATGATTTATACATGTAGACAAAATCAAGAAGTGGAACGAAGAAGGCTTGCTCCATTCAGCGCCTTATACACATGGGATTATCACCACCTGTGAGATCAAATTGCATTAGAATAATCCGATGGAGTTTTCCCCCACCCGACAGGTTCAAGCTTAATACTGACGCAGCGGTAGGAAGATGTACGGCAGGAGGTGGAGCTATTCTTTGTGATGGGCAGGGTAGATTTGTACATGCATTATCCCTACCACTTAGACATGATTACCTGCTACGTGTAAAGGCACAGGCATCATTGTTCTCTATCCTTTATTATGGGCCGACTTTTGGAGAGATTTTGATAGAAGTTGATTGCTTGGAATTAGTCCAACTAGTAAATACTTCGGGACCCCTAGCTCCGGACATACATCGACTGCGTTCATTGCTATGTCAGTTGTCTTTGTCGCTCATATATGCACCAAGGGAGGTCAATCAAGTTGCGCATTTTCTTTCACAGCAAGCAATGTCAGTCTCAGCACCGATTTACTGTGCATCTCTTGCCTCATTGCTATCACATGTTCGTGGACTTATACGTATGGATGCCACTTTTCCACACTTTCGCTATACTAGTACAAATGCTTCGGATGGGATGCATACTCCTTAGCGCTCTATTTTTACACACATTCATGTATATAGTAGCTACATTTCATATTCAATGCTTTTCTTCCAATGATGCAAATATGTACGCTTTTTCCTTCGCCAAGGTTTTATCCACAAGGGTGGTTTTACTTGGCAAGGTTTTAATGCGGCATATCATGCATGATTGGAGATTAGCAATCATAGCATCCTTGCACTATCTTTTTACCCATGATGATATATTGTCGTTTGTAATATGGTATTCCTCCGTCATAAGTGAGGTTTTGTCGTAATAAATATCTTTCTGCTCAAAATATATATATATATATATATATATATATATATATATATTAATGATTAATATTCTTTTGTAAAAGAAGGATGCTCTCTGGCGATTCTCAATGGCGGCACTAGCCGCTGCCGCTGACGCGATCGATCTTGCATGCTCTACCGCATTCTTCAATTCTGATAACTACACAATTCCCTTGTTTCCTTTCTCTGCATCTGTATCATGCCAATGCAGATGCCTTCATTTGTGGCGGTTGTTTCTGGGGGTCAAGCACACCGCTGGTTATCATCTGCCCCAAAACAATGTCATGGTATAAAGGTATTCCCATGATCACTTTCATTGATGAGGAAATAGATGCATTGGCCATGCCTTTTCGATTTTCTTTGGTCAGAACTTTTTGGTATGGGTGGCCACCTCTAATGGTAATTCGAGTTGTTTTTGAGAAAATAGGTTTTTGTAATGATATGCGGATTACCCTGATGGATCAGTCGCATATTCTATTGAATTTTCGCCATGAGCCCGATTATATACGCTGTTTCTATCGCCGGTCATGGAGCATAGCAGGTTGTCACATGCGAGTGACAAAGTGGACGGTAGATTTTGATCCTTCTGCTGATGTGACAATCGTTCCTGTATGGATTGCCTTACCAGGTCTGCCGATTCACTTTCATCATAAGGAAGCATTATTTGAAATCGTTCGGCCAATAGGGACTCCTATAAAGCTTGACATTGCTACTGCTGATGGCCTACGTGTTTCGGTTGCTCGTGTTTGTGTAGAAGTTGACATATCTCAGGATTTACCAAAAAAGATATATTTACAGGCCAAGCAAAGGACTATTTTACAGCAGATCATCTATGAAAATATGCCCACTTTTTGTAATTCTTGTCGTCGTCTAGGACATGCAACTGGCATTGCTCGGATGAAATAGCAGAATCTTCAGGTAAACAATCTAATACAGCCACAAGATAGACGCCTAAGAAAAAAGCCCCCAATGGCATCAGACCTTGTTGCGTTAACAAATCCTATTACACTTCTCACACGTTCAACCTCATCAGATCGCAATCCAGACCACCCAGTAGGAGGCACAGAAATTCCTTCATCGCAGACAGATTTTCCTATAACGAAGCAGCAGGATATTCGTTTATTGCAAGAAGACAAAGAAGATGAATTTCTTTCTATACAAAAACAACATGAGGAGCCAGACTTCTGTCAATACTCAGATTCGGATATTGGGGTACTTGATCAAGCAGCGTTGGTTGCTCAATCTCGTCAGGATTTTCATGAAGCCATGCAGCGTGACTCAGAACAAATAGCAAAACGACTTGCCCATCGTCCCGTATGTGCTGATGATCGTCAAATTCTGGAGTCATTACCAGATGATTCCGATGTTGATATGGACAAATTCTTGCCTGTCCAGCCCGTCGGAGACGTCGCATGCAGAAAGAATTACCACCTCGTCTGCCCCTTCAAATGGAGACGCGCAGTGTCACTCGTGGCCGTATTTCTTTTTCAAGTGTTCTCCCCTCAACTGTTTCTCAATGAAAGCAATTACATGGAACGTTGGTGGAATTCGAACATCTTTAGCTCGTCTATTGGTGATGTTACATGATCATAATGTTGACCTATTAGTTATCATTGACCCTAAACAACGGCTTTCCAAGCAACAATACTATCGTATGAAGCTACCGTTTCGTCATGCATTGTCCACTTGTGCAGATAATATATGGATCTTTTGGCAGGCATCCACTATGCAATTGAACGACATTGTTCATGGCACACATGCTGCTTTACTTCATTTTACTTGGCTATCGCTCTAGCAGACTATTGCATGGACTGTTGTGTATGGTAAATACACTATTGATGACCATAGACCTCTGTGGGATACACTTCAAACACATCATCAATGCTCGACTGGTCCGTGGATAGATGGCGGCGATTTTAATACCTTCTTACGGTTGGAGGAACATTGAGGTCGTACTTCTTCCACTCTACGCTCCCTATTTGATTTTAACACTTGTGTGGATAACTTTCAATTGCAGGAAATTCCTTTTCTAGGCTCTCTTTACACATGGGCTCGTGAAAGTGGGCCAAATCGAGTGCAACGTCGTTTGGATCGAGTGTTAGCCGATTCGGCGTTCTTTGATCTTTTCTCTGATGTCGTGGTTCGTCATTTACCCCGTGTGTCATCGGATCATTCACCTCTTTTGCTTAGTTGTATTATAACTTCTAATAGACCATCATCTCCATTTCTCTTTTTAAATGCATGGATCACACACTCGGATTTTCATGCATATGTGGCATCATCATGGAAACAATACTCCACAGCGGGTGGTATGCGTTGCTTACATTAGAAGCTCCATTTACTCAAGTAGGATCTTCGTCGTTGGAATAAAAATATATATGGCAATATATTCGACCGATCAGCAGCAGTCAAAAAGGAGTTTATTCGTATGGAGGCCGCATATGAGAATGAACCATCTGCAGAAAATCGGGTTGCACTATCGTTGGCACACGCAAATTTATTACATGCAAATTCGGAGCAGACAGCTATTGGTCCAAGAAAGCTAGGATTCGATGGGAAATAGAGGGTGAAACGAAGATGGCATATTGTCATGCACTTGTTAAAGATCGTCATAGACGTCAGAGACTTAGACAAATTTCGGATGCTGCTAGCGCCATTTACACAAACACATCTGATATTAGCCGCCTCGTGGTGGATTTCTTCCAACAGTTATTTAGTAGTGGTCCGGTAGAGGATATTGATCGTTTCTTGCAGCATATACCTCATCTTGTTACAGATGCAGATAATGACAGTTTACTCAGTACACCAAATATGGATGAAGTAAAGCAGGCAGTTTGGAGCTTAAATCCAGCTAGCGCTGCGGGGCCAGATGGTTATAATGGTACCTTTTATCGTTCTTGCTGGGACATTTTTAATATGCGCTGTGCAAGAATTCTTCTTGGGAGTTCCCGCACCTCAGTCTATGCTATCGTCAGTCATCACTCTACCTCCTAAGATTTCTCAGCCACAGACTTTTACAGACTTCAGGCCTATTTGCCTGTCAAATTTCATAAGCAAGGTAATTACTCGCTTAGTGGCTACAAGATTATCTAGGTTGTTACCTGCTCTCATTTCTCCAGAGCAAAATGGTTTTCTCAAAGGTCATGACATTAGTGAGCATGTCCTCATGGCGAATGAAATGACACACTACTTGAACAAGGAAACACGTGGAGCACATGTAATCATTAAATTGGATATGTCCAAGGCATTTGATAGAGTTAACTGGAATTACATGCAACGCTTGATGAAGAAATTCGGCTTTTCAGAATACTTCACTCGTCTTATATTAAATACCATGCAACTTTCCAAGCTATCCATTTTGGTTAATGGTCAGTCCTTCGGTTTCTTTTCTCCATATCGAGCAGTTAAACAAGGTGATCCTTTGTCGCCTTTTCCTTTTATTCTATGTTCGGAGGGCTTTAGTTGTGGTATCAAATATCATTTTCAAGTAGGTAGTCTTAAGGGATTTACAATAGGATGAGTTCAAGGAGTTTCACACCTGGCTTATGCTGATGATCTCTTGATTTTCTTAAATGGTTCTTCTCGCAATCTACATACATTTCAATCTTTTCTCAAATCTTATCAGCGAGCATCAGGCCAACAGGTTAATATTGTAGAGAAAAAGGGGTTTGAGTGATTTCAAAATATGTGATTTAAATGAGCATGACATAAAACGTGTGCATGATATAAACGTGTACAAACATGTGCATGAGATATTGCTTATTACTTGCTTTATTTAGTTCATATATAATGTTGTCGTACTAACGAGCCATGAAGCGTTAAAGCTTACATCATATGGCAAACATTTGTTGTGTTTATACTATTTTCAGGTGCCACCATTAATGAACTAAACTAGTTCATTAAGTGAAGTACTTAGTTAATCAAACTAAGTAGTTCATTAAAAGAAGCTACATTTGGAAAAGGCACAAAGGCAACAAGGCTAAGAAAGGAAAGTCTCCTCCTCCTCTCCTCATTTATTTTACACGCCATACACATATATATAAATATATATTCAGTTTTTTTTCAAAAAGGACACATGCACATGTATTCCAACGTACTACCAACACGTTATATATCTTATGTACGTACGTTAACGTCACACCATCATACTTAACTCATATTTATGAGTATATTCAGGTCTTATATCATATGATATAAGTCATGGTGATGACAAATTAAATACGACATGTATCTAGACACTTTTTACATATATCATACATCTTAAAGTGTTCTAGAAAATTAAATTAAGAGCTGATTGGAATATAACATGTGTGTATTATTAAATGTGCACTATTTCACAAAGTTAGCAAAAATAAAATTCAACACATGCATATACATGGATACACGCCACCTACAGCTGAGATGGAGCATATGTGGAGCCTTGTTGGCATATTGATTGGTCAAGAATCAATCATACAATGCTGGTGATTTAAAGAAAGAAGCTACCAATGGTAAGGTTTCAAACTTTGTCTCATTTGAAACACATGCTGAAAATTTCAGCATGTGGAAGAAATAGGCTGGCCGAATTTTACTAATTATGAGCGTATATTTTGTGTCTTGAATTATGTGGATAATTGGAAGAAGAAATGGAAGAAATTTGAATGAAATACAAAGCCATAAATTGTGATATCTTGAATATCACACATGCTGAAATTTTTCAGCATGTGTGGAATGTATCTTGAACGTTTTCTAGGCTTTGTTAGTGTCCAAAATTCATTTCTAATTTGATAAGAATATTTGCTACTAATTGGTGATTTAGTTTAAAAGAAAAATCAATGGAAATTTGGAAGTTATTTGAATTATCTCACTAAGTAACACATGCTGAAATTTCAGCATGTCAAGTAGTGGTTATGGCCGAATTTTGTCTTGATTTTGTGAGAAAATAATCTTGCTTAATTTATGTGATAATCTTGGATATTATGGCAACTAATTTAAGTTGATTCTGGCACATGCTTTTAGTGAAATATTCTGATTTTCAAAGTCATCAAATGATGATAACATTCACCCAATCATGAAGTGTCAAGTAAGCAAAGGTTAAATGACCATCCAATAAGAAGGTGCCAAGTAAGCAAGATCATGTCACAATGATGCCATACATTTTCCCAAGGACTTAGAAGACCATTTTCAAGAGGGGAAAGACTCCAAGGGGGACGGCCATATGTGTTAAAAAGGAAGGAGATGAGCAAAACAAAGACAAGAACAAGCATTGCATTTTCAAGTGACAAAAACGCCTAGCCTTCTCTTCTTCTACACTCTCTTTCTTTTTTCTTCTTGAAAGCCTATTGTACTTATATTCTTATCCTTGAATAGGCTTGTAATAGACCACCACATACTCTTTATCTTTGTAAAAGATTGATCAAGGTGTGATCAATCTTCAATCTTGCAAGGTGGTTGTGTTCGTCCGAATTGTATTCATCGTACAAGGTTTGTAAAGGGTTAGAGTCGGTGTGTAACTCCATCAACCCTATGGTAAGGTGTATTGCGTGTGTGTGACTAGTGTGAACCGAGGAAGGTGTTCCTCGAAGACTGGAGTAGGTTGTTTATAACCTAACCAGTATAAAATTCTCCGTGTCATTTACTTTCAGCACTTATATTCTGTTTATGCACTATTTACTCCTTTCTTTTACATTCGTAAAAATAGTAAACGATTTTCAAAAATTACGAACATTTCCAGAAACATAGCCACACGTCCTAGGGTTAATTTGGCACAAGTTTTAACCTTTTTGGATACGTATAAGTCAATCAAACATCCAAAGTTCTGAGACTAGTGCAGTCTGATTTTCAGGTTTACAAAGGTTGAGACTTTGAGTGTATTTGACTAACTTCCTGAAAGTATTTTTTAAAACTGTTTCAACCCATTTAAATAAAGCATAAAAGGGGTTAGTGGGTAGAATTTCAGAGCAATTGGAGTTAAATACAAATAGGAAATAAATTTTTCAAAATAGTCTACCGTTTCTGGCAGATTCGCGCAATCTGACCACCAACGATTTTTGAAGGGGTTGAAGGTGAATTTAAATCTGAAATTTTTAGGAGACCCTCATAACATCTGAGGCTAAGTTCTCACAAAATTGCAGAATTTTTGGAGACATACAACCTAGTTTTAAAAACGTTTTAAAACTGGTCCTGAAAACAGAATCTGTTTTCAGAAGTTGAGTTTTTTGGTTGTAAAAAAATTTTAAAAACCACACTTTCCGCACCAACTATTCAACCACCCCTTATAGTGGTGCCTTGCAGATCCTTCAAGTGGTATCAGAGCGCAGGAACACTCACTACAAAGGATCCAACGATTCAGTGAGATGGCAACCACAAATCTCAAAACCGAGCAAGAAGGTATGTCGAGCCAAAGGCCTCCTCTTTTTGACGGTGAGTCATTTATTCAATGAAAACTAAGAATGAAGCTTTTTCTTATGGCTATAGATATTGATCTTTGGTCGATTATAGAAGATGGTCCTTTTGTTCCATCTAAGTTATCCACCGTAGACGGAGTCACACTAGAAGTTGTCAAACCTAGACAATAATATACAAGTGATGATAAAAAGAAACTTAGCATGAATGCTAGGGCTATGCAATTGCTATTAAATGGATTAAGTAAGAGTGAGTCCAGTTATGTCTCAAACTGTTCTAGTGCACAAGAAATGTGGAGGATACTAGAAATGAAACACGAAGGCACGAGTCAAGTAAAACAGTCAAAGATAAACATGCTTATGTCCACACTTGAGTCGTTTAAGCTATTGCCTAATGAATCTATTGTTGATTTGGATCTTCGTTTGACTAACATCTATAATTCTCTTGAGTCTCTTGGTAAAGCTTTTACCATGCAGGAAAAAGTACAGAAAGTCTTACGAAGCCTTCCATCAGAGTGGGACCCTAAAGTAACCGCAATAGAAGAAAGCAAAGAATCGAACTCAATAAAGATGGAAGAGTTAATTGGATCACTTAAGGTGTACAAAAATAAACTCACCATACAGAAATTGGAATCATCTAAACAAGGTAAAGCTATTGCTTTTAAATCAAATGAATATGTCTCTACTTCTTCTGGTCACGTAGATGATAGTGATTCTGAATCGGATAACGATGACCTAATTCTATTGGCTAAAGGCTTAAGAAAATTTATGAGAAGATCATTTAGAAACAAAAATAAGGGTACCACAACTAAGAGAAATAAGAACAAGTCAAATGATAAAGATGTCAAATGTTATGAATGTGGCAAACTTGGACATTTATCATATGACTACCCCAACAAAGAAAAGCAAACAAATAAATACCCTGACAAGGAGCGGAACAAGAATAGACTCGTCTCAGAACCCAAGCAAAGGAAACGTGCTCTAAAGGCCTTCACCTGGAGTGATACATCGGATTCCGAGACTGAAACCGAAGAAGAGACTGTACAAGTATGCTTTGTGTCCAAAGCATCTAATGAGGTATCTATGTGATGGTGTTCGTGCGAATTGTATTCATCGTACAAGGTTTGTAAAGGGTTGGAGTTGGTGTGTAAATCCATCAACTCTGTGGTAAGGTGTATTTCATCTATGTGACTAGTGTGAACCGAGGAAGGTGTTCCTCAAAGACTGGAGTAGGTTGTTTAATACCGAACCAGTATAAAATTCTTCGTGTCATTTACTTTCAGCACTTATATTCTGTTTCTGCACTATTTACTCCTTTTGTTTACGTTCGTAAAAATAGTAAACGATTTTCAAAAATTACGAAAATTTCCAGAAAAATAGCCACACGTCCTAGGGTTAATTTGGCTCAAGTTTCAACCCTTTTGGATAAGTATAAGTCAATCAAACATCCAAAGATCTGAGACTAGTGCAGTCTGATTTTCAGGTTTGCAAAGGTTAAGACTTTGAGTGTATTTGACTAACTTCCCAAAAGTATTTTTCAAAACTGTTTCAACCCGTTTAAGTACAACATAAAAGGGGTTAGTGGTTAAAATTTCAGAGCAATTGGAGTTAAATACAAATAGGAATAAATTTTTCAAAACAGTCTACCGTTTCTGGCAGATTCGCGCAATCTGCCCACCAACGATTTTTGAAGGGGTTAAAGGTTGAATTTAAATCTGAAATTTTTAGGAGACCCTTATAACATCTGAGGATAAGTTCTCTCAAAATTGAAGAATTTTTGGAGACCTACAACCTAGTTTTAAAAAATTTTTAAAACTGGTCCTGAAAACAGAACCTGTTTTCAGAAGTTGAGTTGTTTGGTTTTAAACAAATTTTAAAAACCACACTTTCCACACCAACTATTCAACCCCCCTCCCTTCTAGTGGTACCTTGCAGATCCTTCAAATTATAATAAAAACCAGTTTGTGACTAGTGATTATGTTTCCATGCATCGGCGAAATTCAATTGGCGAAATCTGGGGGATGCGCCCTGTTGAGAAAAAGAGTTTGAGTGATTCACAAAATGCATGATTTAAATAACACGCGTTTAAGAAATACATGACACAATTTATTACTTGACACATTTTTGCAACAAACTTTACTTATATACTTTATATATAATGTTGCCGTACTAACAAGCCATGAAGCTTTAAAGCTTACATCAAATGGCAAACATTTGTTGTGTTTAAACTATTTTCAGGTGTCACCATTAATGAACTGAATTAGTTCATTAAGTGAAGTACATAGTTAAATAAACTAAGTAGTTCATTAAATGGAGATATATTTGGAAAAGGCATGATGGCAACAAACATGGAAATGGAAAGTCTCCTCTCCTTATTATTCACACGTTATATATATATTATATATAAATATATATATTCAGATTTTTTTAAAAAAAGCACAATACACATATATTCCAACGTACTACCGACACGTTACATATATTACGACGTAAATCAACGTCACACCACTATACTTACCTCATATTTATGAGTATATTCAGGTTTTATATCATATAATATAAGTCATGGCGGTGACAAAATTATAAAGACATGTTACAAGGTTATAAACCAAAAATTGTCGTATCGGGTGACTATCGAAACTTTGCCAACGTGTCATGTACTTGCCAAATATAGATGGCCAGCCCATACACTTCAAAAATGGCCACAAATTGTTTGGCTAACATGGTACACTCAGCCATAAAATCTTTCCATGTTGGCACACACAAATCACCCCCAATTAAGGTCAAATTGTAGAGATTCCAAATTCAATTTTTAAGCACATGGGACGCCTAATATAATCAGCCATTAGAGCTGAAAATTCAATTTATTTTATGTATATTATGTGTGACATAATATATAACATGCGAAAAAAAATTGAATTTAATCGGAGAAAAATCGTGTAATCGACAAAAGTCAAAAATTCGGTTTTCTACGAACACAACACATGGAATGTTTTTGGCATGAAATGTAACATGTATCTAGACACTTTTTACATATTAAATATATACTAAAGTGTTATAGAATATTCAAATTAGGGCTGATTGGAATATACCATATGTGTATAATTATTGTGCACTATTTTACAAAGTTTACAAAAATAAAATTCAGCACATGTTGGAGACTATGTACACGCCTAATGCAGACTTGGTGGAGCTTATGTGGAGCTTATTTGGCATCTCAATTGGTGGAGAAAGTCACACAAGGTTAGTGGCATAATGAAGGAAGCTACACAAGGTAACATTTCAAACTTTCTAGCAAATGAAACACATGCTGAAAATTCAGCATGTGAGACATTATGGTGGGCGATTTCTTGGTCTCAATTGAGATCAAATTTGATTTTAAATTTTTGGGGATTAATTCTTGAATATTTGGGAATGTTTTAAACCTTATTTGTCACATGTTTTAGATGTTAATATCAGATTCTTAAAGCTACTAAATGGTGACAAGGTTGGACCAATTAAGGAGTGCCAAGTAAGCAAAGTCTAGACATTCATCCAATCAAGTAGTGCCAAGTAAGCAAGATGGTGTCACATATATACAAGACCTTCTTCCAAAGGCACTAAAGAGAATTCTCAAGAAGGAAGAACACCCCAAAGGGGGTGGCCAAGATGGATTAAAAAGAGGAGAAGAGAGCCAAACAAAAGAAAGACAATTCTCATAATCTCTCAGGTGCAAAAGGAGTATTATACTTTCTTCTTCCACGTTTCTTTCTTCTTCTTCTCTCAAGCCTATCGTTCTTATATTCATTATATTGAATAGGCTTTGATTAGACCACCATACACATTTAAATTGTAAAATGTTGATCAAGGTGTGATCAAACCTTCATCCGTTCGGTTGTGGTGTTCGTGATCGGTGTGATTTCTTGTATCGTTTGTTTAAGGGTGGAGTCGGTGTGTAACTCCAACAACCCTTGTGGTAAGGTATTATTTTGCAATTAGTGATAATCGAGGAAGGTGTCCTCGAAGACTGGAGTAGGTTGTGTTAACCAAACCAGTATAAAATTCTCGGTGTTATTACTTTCAGCACTTTACTTTCAATTTCTAGCACTTTGCATCGTTTTCATTGCATTAGTAAAAATATCAAACAACTTTCAAAAAATTACCAAACTTTGCAGAAAAATAGCCACACCTCTTAAGTTTCATTTGGCGCAAGTTTTAACCCATTTGGATAAGTCAATCAAACGTTAATAGTTCTGAGACTAGTGTAAGCTGATTTTTAGACTTGCAAAGGTTGAGAGCTTGAACGTATTTGACATACTTTCCAAAGGAATTTTTCAAAACTGTTTCAACCCATTAAAATAAATATCTTAAGGGGTTTGTCATTAAATTCTCAGACCATTTGGAGTTATGGATTAATCGGAATAAATTTTTCAAATCATACTACTGTTTCTGGCAGATTTGCGCAATCTGACCACAAACGATTTTTCAAAGGATTAGAGGTTGAATTTTGATCTGAAATTTTTAGGGGATACTCAGAACATATGAGAGTAGAATATATCCAAATTTCAGAATCTTTGAAGATCTGTAACATAGTTTTCCAAACATTTCAAATCAGGATCTGAAAATAGAAACTGTTTTCAGAAGTTGGGTTTTTGGGTTAAAATATTTTAAAAACCAAATTTTCTGCACCCACAACCCCCCTTTCTAGTGGTGCCTTACAGGTCCTACACGCCCCTCAACCCTACCCATCAAGTACCTTAGATCTTATTTATATCGGGGAGTGAATAGGGCGGTTTATTGTCAATCACTCTTACAACATTTTGATGCTAAATTATCGGGCTGCTCAAGTCACTTACGTACTGCAGGAGGACGACTAACATTGATACAGTCTGTCCTATCTTTATTACCTTTACATATTATGGCAGCCGTGCGTCTACCTAAGAGTGTAATTGATATTATATATCGAAAAATTGCTGCTTTCATATGGGGACCTCGTTATCATTAGGTAGCTTGGAAACGACTATGTATCCGTATAGAGGAAGGAGGATTGGGTGTCAAAAATCTCCACCTGCTACAACATTCATATGATTGTAAATTGTGGTGGAATTTTCATAACAAAAATTCTGTTTTGGCGTTATACATGCGCGATCGCTATGGTTCCAGGTCAGACTACCGTCCACGTCTATATGATTCTCCAGGTTGGAAACGTCTTTGCTCCATTCATTTTTTCTGTGAGCAGCATAACATTGAGTTTGATTTCATGGTTAGGACCACTGCACCTTCGGGTGATTTTTCTTTACGTCAAGCTTATGAAGATTCACGCTCTCCACATCCCATATTATTATCTCACAAGTATATATAGTGGAAGAACTTAACAAAATCGGCTAGTTTTTTTATGTGGCGATTATTTTATGGAGCTCTGCCAGTTGAAGATAACTTGACATGTTTCATTCAGACGCGTCTCACTAGCTGCCCCTTTTGCAAATCTGCCTCTGCCATAGTATCTCATATTTTTCTCACATGTATACATATTACACCTATTTGGCAGCAGATTGCTTTGCTTCTCAATGGACCGTTACCTCAGAATCCTCTATTCGGGTATATTTGATGACATGGTGGTTGCAATCTTCAACTAAATCTCTACAGGGACATTTTTGCATTGTTACACCATCTCTTATGTGTTGGGTTATTTGGAAGGTGTACAATAATATCATTCTTGGCGAGGCCATACACTCACATGGCAGTATTTATGCTATGGTTCGACATTCTTGTTATGTATGGGCATCTACTATCTCTGGGACAAAAATTGGCACAAATATTCATCATTTAATAGACAGTGGCTTATCTCCTTTCATGAAGGTGGCAAGTGTTCAAGTGATCAAATGGATGCTTCCTCCGACAGGTAAGTTAAAGCTTAATGTTGATGCATCAGCAGGAAGACATCTGTCTTCAAGGGGAGCCATATTAAGAGATTCTACAGGAAGAATGATGGGTGCTTTATCCTATGTGTTACCTTGTTTACCACCATATTTGGTCGAACTTCAAGCCGTCATATACAGTATCATATACTTCGGCCTTGCTCATCATAATTTATTGGTCAAGACTGACTGCTTGATGTTAATCCGACCTCCCTTTGATCTAACCGGCATCCTTTTGTATCATTTTAATCGATTACAATTCTTCCTGAGTCTGAAACGTAGTTCACTACACCATATTCCTCAAGAAGCTAATATGGTGGCTCATCATCTGGCACAGCATGGTCGTATGTTTCCCACTAGAATGATTTATACCACACCATCTTACATGTCGCCAGCTGCAAGGGGCTTTTTCTTGACATATCAGACAACTGCTTCTTTACGCTTCTAGAGACTTTATGATGTATCTTTATGGCAGAAAATCATTTTATCCATCATGAAGGTTGCCTGTATCATTTTGGTACAAGCAACGACGGTATGACATATCCATTTTATTATTACGTGAATTTATCTCCTTCTTTTTCATTACACTTTCTTACCATTTTATCGTGCTTTACACTTTGCTGAGGCTATGCGGATCAAGTTGCAGTACCAACATCTACACTATGCAACAAATCAAAATTAATGCCTACGCCTGTATTCCCTCAGAATGCAGGCGTCTCCAGTAGGACTTCATCTATCTTTGTTTACACGATTTTTCTATAGATTATTCCATAGATTTTTCGCCACTCATTTCTTGTTCTTGGCCTTATTGATGCAAACCCGAGCTGCGTGAGATTCGAGACAGCAGGCATAGAAGACTTCTTATATTGTATGCTTTAGTTTTCAAGATTTTTAATTGTATTAATATTTTTAGTCTTAGACTCATATATTTGTCTTTACATTGGGAGAGTCTTCCGTCGCATTTAGTCATTTGATGTAACCACGGTAATCCTCCGCTATAAGTGAGGGCATTTATATTAATAAACACTGGACCGTACCGTCCGTCTTTCACAAAAAATAATGATTGAGGATTATTTTAATGGTTTTAATTTTATGACTTTCGCTGACATCAGTCTACATCACTTTGCTGACGTGTATATAATTTGGTTTCGACGCCTTGTATTTCTCTTAGCAAAATACGGCGGGTGAATCGTTTCGAATACTAGACTCTGGACGGGGCGCCACATGCTAAGTCTGCATCCATACATGAGATAATGCTAAGATATGAATTTTTAAGTGTTGATATGGTTAGGCGTTGAAATATTTCAGATTACAATTTATTATATGTTTAAATTGTTTAAGGCATTAGGATATGATTTCCTGAGATAGATCATGTTAGCGTATGGCTTGAATAGGTGATCTCTTGCCACGTATTGAAAACAGGTTCGATCATGATATATTATGTGTTTAACATGACTATTTGCTTTACTATTTTCCTAACCTTCAAGCGTAGGGAATGTACATTACTAACTCAAGCGGCAACGGCAGAAGCGATCTTAGAGGAGGATTGCCGCCTCAGGACCATGGGTCGGTGCCTCTAACAATGGTTGAGGAACCAACTGAGCTATCGGGTATCCAAGGTGCAAGACTAAAAGATACTTGTAGGTATGAGTATTATGTCTCTTATTTGGTATGTAGGAATAATTGTCAGGGCACCTCACATGCACCCATAGTATACTTAGAAAACCGTTGTGGAAAGGAATAAATGTGAAATTTTGATAGTAAATGCAACTAATATTAGATAGCACTAGTGATTAATTTTTTAATGATATTTTTGATTGGACGGTTGATCGTTAGATGTAAGGTTGAAAATGCCAAGTTATGGTGTTCATTAGTTGTGATAGACTGAAGGGATGATACTGATCTTTCTAGAACTAACAAAGACACAGTAATGTCTAACTCTTAATCCTCAGTGGTGGAAGCTAGTGTGAATTGAACCGAAGATTTTTAAGTTATTTCTATATGACGTTGTTAAGAATGCTGCTCAACCCGTACTTGTTTTGCAAATGATTTGTGACTGTCTTCAGAAAATAAAGTTTTTTCCCAATCTTCGTTGTTTCTTTGTCGATCCTGCTTGAGTAGTGATCAATGTAAAGTAATGGTATTCAGAGTGATTCTTTGTAAATTTAAGAATGTTTTCTGAAGTTACGGATTTGAATGTGCCGTAAGGACAAGAGGGAGGCCATGCTAGGAGATGTACTTGATATGCGAACCACTATATAAGAAATGACGAGATAAGAGTGCGAGGAAAAAATAGAGTTTTTAAGTGGGGACGTGAAACAACAAATCTCTAGCGGGTCAACAATTACGATACTCTTAAAAGATAGAGGATAAAACTCCTCCAAGTCCATAGGTTATGGAATGATCATAGTACACGTTGAAGTATGGAGAACCTACAAGCCTCATGGCAGTCGCTAGGCTGTGTATCAGAGTAGAGATACATTTTTTGCAACGTCTGTGCCGACTATTTGGTACTGGAGGAATCAATTGTTTTATTGTCATATACAATATTTTTCGCCACCAAGTCAAATGGTGCGAGATATTATGAGTGTAGCGCCCCGGCCCGATAGTGGATCGGAACCAGTGCACCCGCAGTAATCTACTACGAGGACTACGAAGCGTCAAAGCAGATCAAGCGCACGTCATTTATGCGTAAGATAAATCAGCAGAAACGTCGTAAAATTTAAAACTTCAATAACAATAATATCCCAAATGAAACACAGCGGAAATAAAACGTGTCAGAGAGAGTGTCTAAAGTATCCTTCAACACGAAGCCTTAACAGTAATTCCTTCAACTAAAAGATAAGGACTGTAAGTCTGTCCCTTTTAGTGACCATCGTCCCAATGAGCCCACTCGCCGTTATCTTCTACAAAAATCATCTCGTACTTTGGCTCACCTGCAAAGCAGACAGTATTTGTTCTTAGCGAAAACATCGCCAGCAAGTAACCCGTCTATACACCATATGGGACCACACACGACGAGTCACCAGTATATAAATCAATGCCCAAAATAAGGTACTCGGGTTGGCAAATAACATCTTTATAATGATTCATCAAATCCATATAAGCCACATAATTGACACACAAAATGAAACCAACACATATAGAGTCAAACATACTACATAAACAGAACATATGCTAGTAACATTTCTTGCATGTCAAATCTTATGCTTTGTGTAACATGATGCATTTACTTCTTCAAAACCACAAACAAAACCCATGCATATGTCTTCTTTCTTAAACATGTCATGCATGTCATTTCACAAAACTTTTCATAATTCTTCTTATCATATTCTTCGCGTAGCAGAACTTTATACCCTGTGGGTGATCAGTCCACATCAAACAGAATTTTATACCCCATGCTGAAAGGTCCATGACCCCATAACATATAACTTTAAACCCCGTGCTGATAGGTCCACGGCCCCATAACATATAACTTTATACCCCGTGCTGATAGGTCCACGGCCTCATAACATAACTTTATTTTCCGTGCTGATAGGTCCACGGCCCCATAAAATAACTTTATTTTCTGTGCTGATAGGTCCACGGCCCCATAAAATACTTTATACCCTGCTGTTGATTGACAGATCACGCTTTTATACCCCGCTTTCACATACCCTGCGATCAACCAGAAGCCATAGTTGCTTTTCGAAAACTTTAATCTTCTTTTCAAACTCGTATTCTTTTCGCAAAACAAAACTGATGTCGAAATACAAAGTGCTCATGTCGTGATGCAGGATGCTCATGTAACATCATATCAAACGTGTAAACATGCACACAACTTTACATATCAAGTACATGGTCCTAACCATCTATCACACCCTGCTCGTACCATTTCATGTCCTTTCGTATTACAAAAATTCATATCGAGTTTACACTTAACCTTTCTCATTCATACTTCCTCAAACACACTTTATTCATACCATTTTATGCCCTTTCGTATTGCAATTTCATTTGGGATTCATGCTTAGTCTTACGCATTCACACTTAACGTTTACAACTCAAGCACACCTCATTCGTACCATTCATGCACCTTTCGTATTGCAAATTCACTTCGTATTCATACTTAGCCTTACTCGTTCACAGTTAATATTTACAACTCAAGTACACCTCAAATACCCTTGTATTTTATGAGCAAGGGTGGAGTCTAAAGGTATCTCACTTACATGGAGCGCTTGATGTCGAAAGGAACTTCCAGTACACTTGGAACGCCTTCAGGAGGTTCCTAAAGTGACTTAGAGCGCCTATTCTAGGCGTTCGAAGTGTTCTGGAATATGCTGGTATACATCGAACTCCTACATGAAGCGCCTTATGTGACATCGCACCTTCAGAGGTGTTCGAAGTGTTCTGGAATGTGATGTGACCCATCAAACGCCTACATGAAGCGCCTTATGTGACATGAAGCACCTAATGTAGGTGTTTGAAGTATTCTGGAATGCACTGGGACACATTGAACACCTACTTTAGGCGCCTAATGTGACATTGAGCGCCTAAAGTAGGCGTTCAAAGTATTCTGACGGTTCCAGAACTGCAAATTTCTGCAGTAACTTCCCCCTATCATCTTCCTCCTTCATTCATTTCATGCTAACACTTCAAATTCAACCTTACCACCTAAATCTATCATGCACAACACACAACAACACCATTTAAACCTTACCTCTATTACTTTGCATCAACCTTAAGTCTTCTAATATTCATCTCTCCGGATGTATCATCAACCTTCTACCCCATGTCCGACTTACATCACACATCATCTAAACCTTCAAATCTTCCTCAACTCATCTCAAAACATCTAAGACAACCTTTAAAAAAATATGACAATTATCCCAAAACAATATTTACAACAAAGATAACACTTTAAGGGCATGTTTATCAACAATTAAGCACAACATAGATATTCTCAAAATTTGGCGCAAGGAACATGACTTTA
This sequence comes from Eustoma russellianum, assembly GCA_036186865.1. Classification (NCBI taxonomy): domain Eukaryota; kingdom Viridiplantae; phylum Streptophyta; class Magnoliopsida; order Gentianales; family Gentianaceae; genus Eustoma; species Eustoma russellianum. The sequence continues at coordinate 24,068,398 of AP025059.1, forward strand.
CACAACCAACAACAACAAGTACATATAATAGCGCATTTAACATAAACAAATCAAGGTTACAAATGTGTGATCCGAATTTTCTCTTTATAATAACATAGGGCCTATTGGAACGATATTTTGCGTAAAGCATATAGAAAGATTACTTGCCTTTGTTTCTAGATAGTCTTACGAGTGTACTACAGGATTTCGAGAAAGGTTGAACCTAGATTGGCCGCTCTTTCTTCCTTCTCTTCTTCTCTTCTTCTTTTTTCTCTTTTCTCTTCCTTTCTCCTCTTTCTCTCAACCATTCTCCCCCTCTCTTTTGGCATGTGTAACCGATGGTCTAGTGGCCTAATAGGGAGTTATACTCCTTTGTGTAACTCCCTAGCATTTAAGTGGGGAGGGGCATTTTCGGTATTTTAATCTAATTTTCTTAATTTTAGCTTTTTGATTATTTTCTCCACTTACATTTTATTTCACTAACCTCATAAATCTATACATTTACTATACTTGAATTTTAAGTTGTTTTAATTTATTCCACGTCAGACTCGAAAATCACGGGGTATGACATTCCACCCCCTTACAAAAATTTTCGTCCTTGAAACCTACATACCTTAGTTAAAGAGTTGAGGACACTTCTCTCGCGTCTGTTCCTCAAGTTCCCAAGTGGCTTCACGTTCCGTGCGATTGATCCAGTGGACCTTCATATAAGGAATCACCTGCTTCCTCAACACATGTTCCTTCCGGTCCCCGATTCTCACCGGCACCTCTTCATTGATAAGTTGTGCTTCGAGCACATGGCTTGGATCCGTCATGTACTTTTTTAACTATGATACGTGAAATACGTTGTGGACTTGCACCAATACCAAAAGTAATGCCAAATCTCCCAATTTCTCAAGTATCTCGTAAGGACCAATAAAATAGAGGCTTCGCTTGCCTTTCACTCTAAACCTCATAATGCCCTTCGTAAGTGATACTCTCAAATAAACCTTTTCACCTACATTAAATTCCAAAGGCCGTCGCTTGGGATCCGCCCAACTTTTATTACGATCCTGAGCCGTCTTGAGTCTTTCCCGTATGATCTTCACCTTTTCTAGTGTCTTCTCAAGTAACTCAGGTCCAGTGATGATCCTCACACCGACTTCATCTCAATAAACTTGGGACGTATACTTCCTTCCATACAACGCTTCGGAAAGAGCCATATCACTTGCAATGTGATGACTGTTATTATACGAGAACTCCATTAATTTAACCATTCCGTCCCAACTTCCTTTGAAGTAAAGGATACAAGCCCCTAGCATGTCTTCTAGAGTCTGAATAATCCACTCAGACTGTCCATCGGTTCGGTGATGATACGTTGTGCTCAACCTTAATTCCGTGCCCATGTTTTCCTGAAATGCTGTCCAGAACTTGGAAGTAAACCGTGGATCTCGATCAGACACTATGCTCATAAGAACACCGTGCAGGCTGACAATGTTGTCCACACCCAAATTTACCAACTTATCGAGAGATACTCCTCTTGAGACAGGTAGAAAATGTGCAGACTTGGTTAACCGATCCACAATCACCAAAATCACGTTATATCCAATTCTTGTTCTTGGTAAACCAACCATAAAGTCCATTGTGCTACGTTCCTATTTCTACTCTGGAATCTCCGATGGCATCGATAATCCACCAGGTCATTGGTGTTCAGCCCAACTTGCTGACACACCAGACATCTCTCAATGAACTCCATAATATGCCTCTTCATCTTACACCAACAATAATATTGTTAGAGATCCATGTACATTCTGGTGCTACCATGATTTATCGATAATCTTGAGCTGTGAGCCCCTTGCAAAATTTTCTTTTCTTAGCTCATCTAAATCAGGTACACACACCTTTCCTCTAAACATAAGCTCCTGTCCACATTGGTCTGAAATCCATCAACCTGACTATACCTTAGTTTCCCAGCAATATCACCCACAGTCTTATTCTTCTTTTGAGCTTCTTTCACCCAATCCATCAAACTCGTGGTGACGGTCAATGATGCGAAAACATTAACCATAGAATCAACCGAATCCAAGTTAAATTCTTCTATTTCTCTCTCAAGTGGTGATTGCCGTGCATGGTTAGACTTTCTGCTTAACACATTGGCCACTTTATTAGCTTTTTCTAGATGGTAATTAATGGTTAAGTCATAGTCCTTTTATAGTTCCAACCATCTTGGCCGCCTCATGTTTAGCTGTCTTGAGGCATACGCGATAACTCGTTCGTGTTACACCAAAACACAACCTACAAGTGAAGTATCAACTAAACTAGATTTTGATGGAAAATCATAACTTACGCTACAGTTTACGTACCTAGACCGTTTTTTGACGCATCGCTATATATCACAAACCCGTATCGGAGGATTGAGCCAATACTGGAGTTGTGGTTAACCTCCTCTTGAGCTCCGTCAAACTTTTCTTGCATTCCGCCGTTCACTCAAACTTGGACTTCTTTTGAGTAAAATGATTGAGAGACATCGCTATTGTCGAGAATCCCTCGACAAACTTCCTATAATAACTAGCTAGACCCAAGAAACACCGCACTTTGGTGTCATTCGTGGGTCTAGACCACTCAGTAATAACTTCAACTTTCTTCGAATCAACAGCAATCCTCTTGGACGGTTATATCTTCTATCTCAGAATTCTTAACTGTCACTTGTTTTAATCTATAGTCAATGTTGGTGTGAAATCATAATTTGATCTCGGACGCTTGGACACAGTACGGAGTCTCCAACTATTCTGGTGAACCATAAAGGCGCTTAACAAATCCCTTTGCCACAAAACAGGGGTTCACGCCGCTATCAAAAGTACATTGGTGAATATCTTGTTCACTAAAATTGTACCTCATACCACATCGGCGACTTCCCAAATATCCATGGTAGTCATGACATTGACGCAGACATTTGTCTTCGGCTGCTGAGCCGCTTCCCCAGAGCATTATTTCTCATCTCTGGGCAATCTCTAATGAGATGACCCAATTTCCGCATTGGTAACATACTCCTGCCAACTTTCCACATTCACCGTCATGTCTCTTATTGCACTGCGTCAAACTCCTACAGCCTGCTGTACAACTGGATTCTATGGTGGAGGTCTCTAAAATTTCCCAACCGGGCCTCTCTTCTAAATCTTGACCCAACATCCGGGCCTGTCACCAACTCCAATCTCCGCTATTGGCCTCTTACCTCTGTCAGAGTATCCTGCATTGGCCTCTTTTGCCGATATTCTGCGAAAATCACTCTCGACGCGAAAGCACATGTCCTACATGTCCTCGCACGCTCTCATCCCCGCATTTACTATTGCTGACTGAATTCTTGAATCCAAACCTCGCTCGAACCTTGTCATCCTTAAGTAGTTATCAGACATAACCGCAGAAGCGAATTTACTCAAAGCATGAAAACGGTTGGCATACTCCGACACTGTCCTGTGACCCTATTTTAGCATGTCAAACGCCCTTATCTTGTCTAAGATTGCTGCCTCAAACACGTAATACTTCAGCAAGGCATCACAAAATTGTGTCCAAGAGATCGGTGGGATCTGAAATTTAAATTATTACAGAAAGTTAAATGATATACGCGCTCGCACACACCCAACCTAGATCATACTTATACTCTAGATAATCAGCACTTATACCTAAGGATCAAACTTAAAAGGAAATCACATCTTAAATTGCTAAAAGATCATGAACCTAAGTTTCCAAGATAGATCTAAAGCCTAGGCTCTGATACCACCTGTAGCGTCCCGACCCGATACTGGATCGGAACCAGTGCACCCGCCGTAGTCCACTACAAGGACTAGGAAGCGTCAAAGCAGATCAAGCGCACGTCATTCATGACGTAAGATAAATCAATGGAAACGTCGTAAAATTTAAAACTTCAATAACAAATATCCCAAATGAAAACAGCGGAAATAAAATGTGTCAGAGAGTGTCTAAAGTATCCTTCAACATGAAGCCTTAACAGTAATTCCTTCAACTAAAAGATAAGGACTGTAAGTCTGTCCCTTTTAGTGACCATCGTCCCAATGAGCCCACTCGCTGTCATCTTCTATAAAAATCATCTCGTACTTTGGCTCACCTAAAAAACAGATAGAGTATTTGTTCTTAGCGAAAACATCGCCAGCAGGTAACCCGTCTATACACCTTACAGGATCACACACATTGACTCACCAGTATATAAATAAATGCCCAAAATAAGGTGCTCAGGCTGGCAAATAACATCTTTATAACGATTCATCAAATCTACATAAGCCACATAATTGACACACAAAATGAAACCAAAACATATAGAGCCAAACATACTACATAAACAGAACATATGCTAGTAACATTTTTTGCATGTCAAATCTTATGCTTCGTGTAACATGATGCATGTACTTCTTCAAAACCACACACAAAACCCATGCATATGTCTTCTTTCTTAAACATGTCATGCATGTCATTTCACAACACTTTTCATAATTCTTCTTATCATATTCTTCGTGTAGCAGAACTTTATATCCTGTGGGTGATCGGTCCACAGCAAACAGAACTTTATACCCCGTGCTGAAGGTCCATGGCCCCGTAACATATAACTTTATACCCCGTGGTGATAGGTCCACGGCCCCATAACATATAACTTTATAACCCGTGCTGATAGGTCCACGACCCCATAATGTAACTTTATTTTCCGTGCTGATAAGTCCACGGCCCCATAAAATAACTTTATTTTCCGTGCTGATAGGTCCACGGCCCTATAAAATACTTTATATCCTGCTGTTGATTCACAGGTCACACTTTTATACCCTTCTTTCGCAGGCGTGACTTTTATACCCTGCAATCAACCAGCAGCCATAGTTGCTTTTTGAAAACTTTAATCTTCTTTTCAAACTCGTATTTTTTTCGCAAAACAAAACTCATGTCGAAATGCAAAGTGTTCATGTCGTGATGCAGAATGCTCATGTAACATCATATCAAACGTGTAAATATGCACACAACTTTACATATCAAGTACAAGGTCCTAAACATCTATCACACCCTGCTCGTATCATTTCATGTTCTTTCGTATTACAAAAATTCATATCGAGTTTACACTTAACCTTGCTCATTCATACTTCCTCAAACACACTTTATTCATACCATTTTATGCCCTTTCGTATTGCAATTTCATTTGGGATTCATGCTTAGTCTTACTCATTCACACTTAACGTTAACAACTCAAGCACACCTCATTCGTACCATTCATGCACCTTTCATATTGAAAATTCACTTCGTATTCATAATTAGCCTTACTCGTTCACACTAATATTTACAACTCAAGTACACCTCAAATACCCTTGTATTTTATGAGCAAGGGGGAGTCTAAAGGTATCTCACTTACATGGAGCGCTTGATGTCGAAAGGAACAACCAGTACACTTGGAACACCTTCAGGAGGCGCCTAAAGTGACTTAGAGCGCCTATTCTAGGCGTTCGAAGTGTTCTGGAATGTGCTGGTATACATCGAACGCCTACATGAAGCGCCTTATGTGACATCGCACCTTCAGAGGTGTTCGAAGTGTTCTGGAATGTGATGTGACGCATCGAATGCCTACATGAAGCGCCTTATGTGACATGAAGCGCCTAATGTAGGTGTTCAAAGTATTCTGGAATACACTGGGACACATTGAACACCTACTTTAGGCGCCTAATGTGACATTGAGCGCCTAAAGTAGGTGTTCGAAGTGTTCTGACGGTTCCAGAACTGCAAATTTCTGCAGTAACTTCCCCCTATCATCTTCCTCCTTCATCCCTTTCATGCTAACACTTCAAATTCAACCTTACCACCTGAATCTATCATGCACAACACACAACAAGACCATTTAAACCTTACCTCTATCAGTTTGCATCAACCTTAAGCCTTCTAATATTCATCTCTCCGGATGTATCATCAACCTTCTACCCCATGTCCGACTTACATCACAAATCATCTAAACCTTCAAATCTTCCTTAACTCATCTGAAAACATCTAAGGCAACCTTTAGAAAACATGACAATTATCGCAAAACAATATTTACAACAAAGATAACACTTTAAGAGCATGTTTATCAACAATTCAGCACAACATAGATATTCTCAGAATTTGGCCCAAGGAACATGACTTTACACAACCAACAACAACAAATACATATAGTAGAGCATTTGACATAAACAAATCAAGGTTACAAATGTGTGATCCGAATTTTCTCTTTATAAGAATATAGGGCCTATTGGAACCAAAATTTTTGTAAAGCGTATAGAAAGATTACTTGCCTTTGTTTCTAGATAGTCTTACGAGTGTAAATGCAGGATTTCGGGAAAGGTTGAACCTAGATTGACTGCTCTTTCTTCCTTCTCTTCTTCTCCTCTTCTTCTTTCTCTTTTCTCTTCCTTTCTCCTCTTTCTCTCAGCCGTTCTCCCCCTCTCTTTTGGCCTGTGTAACCGATGGTCTAGTGGCCTAATGGGGAGTTATACTCCTTTATGTAACTCCCTAGCATTTAAGTGGGGAGGGGCATTTTTGGTATTTTGGTCCAATTTTTCTTAATTTCATCTTTTGATTATTTTCTCCAATTACATTTTATTTCACTAACCTCATAAATCTATACATTTACTATAGTTGAATTTTAAGTTGTTCTAATTTATTCCACGTCAGACTCGAAAATCACGGGGTATGACAATGAGTAGATTAAATATACGAGAACATATACAAAATTCGAAGCAAAATCATGATGTAGATGTCGAAGTAGTATGATAGGAAAATACTGATGTAAAACTTTGCACATTTTGTTGAAATGAAAGTTCCTTCTTATAATAAGAATATAATGTGAAGGGTTTATAGCAACAATCAAATAAATGGGAAAATACGGAAGTTGATAGAGAGGTATGTTGGATTTAATTTAAGAAACCCCTGAATAGGACCGTTTAATCGAATCACTGGATAAAGTAACAAAATGCAGAAAATATACCTCGCTTCATTGCTATTGTTAATCTGAACACATACGTTGCAATTGCTCTGGGCTGATGATGAATCTGGCGTGATCCAAGGATTCATGGCCTCCCACCAATTGCTGATACACCCCTTGAACGGAATCAACAATTCACTACTTTACCCGATAGAGAGGCTAGACAGTGTGGGCTTTATAGAACAAGGTTGGCAGACCTTCCCACTTTTCTCTCTATGGCCGAATTTCTTGATGTTTTGAGGAGGTGAAGGTCTCCTCCTTTATATAGAGGGAGAAAGGGAGAATACTGATGGGCATATTTCTTTATGGATAGAGATTCATTTATCCCAAATACCTGGGAATATACTTGATACTAACATCAAGTTTGTCTTTATTCGTTATCAAATATTATCTAATATTTAATAATAAATATTATTATTAAATATTATTTAATATTCAATTATTGTACCAACAATTATCTACTAGCCACACGTGGGTTGTAGCCCCTCGGGGACCAGACGTCGTACACTTTATGGTTGTTGCACTTTGAGCCCATCCATTGCGGTCTCTAACCATATGACTGTCTACATATTCGGGATTTCCATTTTAGACCACACTATACATCCACGAACATACCCGATGATCACTTAACGTGTGGATGTTTTACGCAATAATTAATATTATTACGTGACATATGTGACATATAATATTATCATACATAACGTCCACTTTATGATTAATTTGTATAAACTTTATCAATGTATTGCGCATCACACGTATCTCGAATTAATCCCGACAAGGAAAACCAATCATCTTCTACATGCTTTGATAATTGGGAAACCAATCAAGAAAATCAGAGAGTGAAGTGAAGACTAGGCATATGACTGGAGAGAGATATGTTCCCTAAGACAAATGCAGATGAACTAGAGTCCATAAACTTAAGAGTCCACAAGAGTCTCCTACTTGAGAGGAAAAAAATATGACAAGTTTTGAAGATTTCGTCAGGGGAGAGGAATGTGAGGATCCAAAAAACTAATTGTGATAGGAAGGTTATTTTGGTCATTTTAATAATTAGGTTAATTATGACTAAATAAAAGAAAAGGAAAAGGAGAAAATGTCTATTCTTCTCTTACTTTGTGACATCGTAAAAGAAAGAGGTCCGTCAAAGTATGTATATATTGATAAGTTCAAAAGATTTTTGAAAAAAAGTGAAAAGTTAATTATTATTTGAAAATGACAAGAAATTGAAAAATAAAGATAGTGATTTCGATCTCTACATATGTTGTACCCCAACGACATGTACTTGGAACTATGAATAAGTGACGAAATGAAAGCGATAATTTCTTTAAGCGTGTGTTACTTAAGCTAACTCAAGCCTCTTTACGTAAATGCTATTGAGATAATACTAAATAATTAAATAAGGGGACTTCAAGAAAGTGATACATGAAATATAGGGTTATATGAACAATAACCACCAATGTGAAGGTATGTGCGTATATGATGTGTGTGTGTGTATATATATATATATATATATATATATATATATATATATATATAATGTACATATAGGCGTGTATACGTATGTATATATATGCGGATACATGTACACTAATATGACATGCACATTGTACATCCTATTATATATACATACATATGCTAATCTTGGAAAATAATAAAATAAATAAAACAATATAACACATGAATTAAAGAAAAATACAAGAAAAATCAAAATTGCCCCAAGAACCCCCCATATTCGGTCAAGACCCTCTCAAGGGATCTAGAACCCTCCACAAATTAACCTAAATAAACCAAATAATATTAAATACCAAAATCAACAAACATGCAAAGAATAAACTAGTAAAATAAAAGAAAAGAGACATGCATGCAAGAAAGAAATGATAAAAAAAATGAAAGCATGCAAACATGCCCTTACACAATTACAAACCCAACACCCTTTTCTCAACTTTTCACAAAAGCCTTGTCCCTCCATTTGAATCCCCCACCGTCAGCTGCCTCCCCATTATTCCCCCAACATATTATATTTTAGCCACTACAAGCTCATTTCAAACCATCTTGGAAATCCTCTCAAGCAAAGCCTAGTAAAACTTAGCAAAATTTCCACCCTTCCATCACCAAGAAAACTTTCGGCCCCTCCCTTCTTGAAGGCTAGAAGTCCTCAATCAAGCTTCATCTTCAAGACTCAAGAGACATCTAGGTAAGTCTTGTTCCAAACTTCCTTAAGTGAATTCTTATTTAGTGAAGAATGAAGCTCACATGAACTCCTCCTCTCCATGCTAAAACCGTGGGTTCCATGGTTCAAATAGGTGAAAGCCATCAACTTTCTTAGGTGGTGACATCTTGTGGTGCATGAATCTCCACTCAAATCTTATTTTGGTAAGATGTTCTAGCCTCAAATACATCCTACTTTCATTATTGAATAAAGACTAATCTTTTCATTCCAATCTTCTTCAATACCGTATGCTCAAGGAAGGAAAGGGAGGATTCTAACTCAACTCACTTCATAACCAAGCTAAGACAAGAACTTTAGCTTGAAGAGGCAAGTATACACTAGACTCTCATGGTTTATTTGAAGAATTAGTGACTTGAATGGCTAGATGTTCCTAAGATGTGAACTTTAGAAGAAAACAATAAGTTCATGTTTGTACCTTAGTGATTTCTTAAGAACATTATCTTGCATGTAACTAATTCCTTCAAAGATGTAATCTTTTCTTACATGCAATTGTGAAATGGGGCTGTCTTAAGATGAATTAAGGTCCACCTAAGTAAGTCTAGGCTAGATTAACTCTTGGATGAAACTTGTGAAGACCTAAGAAAGCATGCATGTGTTAAATGTGAGTTTTATGAGGTTGTTTGGGTAAGATTGGAATAACATGGTACTTGAATGTGTTGCATGCTTAAATAAGTGTTGTGAAAATGTGTTCTTGGTATCACCTAAATTTCGGCCTAAAGGATGAAGACGAAGGTGAGTTGAATCCAAGAAAGAACATCTTTTGTGAACAAGCATGCTAGTGGTTGTGAACAAACTACCCACTGTTTTGACATGGTGCAAAGAGGACTCAAAAAGAGGAATGAAATCTGGACATTCATAGGAAAAAGGTGTATGTGATGACTAATAAGTTATTTCATAAGCACAAGATAATTAGTGGTCACTTGACATGAAAAGAGGGTAAAATGTCAAACCACTAGAGCTGGACAAACTTGGACAGTAAGGTGTGTGACCTTAAACTGAACCTTACCGACGTGATATCAAATTGGTTTTTGGTATGATGTTAGTCCTAGGTGCTTAGAAAATGTGAGAGTTGGAATTGTGGTAAAATAAGTTATGGATTATTTTTAATAAATGTTTTGGTGAAACTGCTCAGGCTGGAAATTCTGGAACTGGACAGAATAGAGTGACGTTTTAGATGGTTTAAGAACTGACTTTACAGACCTTCAATGAAGCTAAATTTTGGTACAAAGTTATCCTTATGAATGTAGCACAAGTGAGAGTTGGAATTCCGTCCAAATAAGCTAAGCATTATTTTTAAGAAATTACGCGGTAAAACTACTCCAGTAACAAATTCTGGAGCTGGGCAGAATTGACCATTAACTTCAACGTATTAAAAGAGGACCTTGTGAACCTTCATTAAATCTGATTTTTGGCACACAACCTAGCCCCATGAGTGTAGTAGAGATGCCAGCTTGAATTTTGGTAACATGAGCTATGGTTAATTTTTAATAAAATATTTGGTAAGACTGGTCAGACCTGAAAAAGGGAATTGAGCAGAATAGTGACCTCTTTTCACTGACTCAAAAAGGGACCTTGTAGATGACCAATAAAGCTGATTTTTGGTCTGGCAATAATACTATGAGTGTAGTAGACACGCCAGGTGGAATCTTGGTAAAATAAGTTCTGGATTATTTTTAATAAATTATTTAGTAACACTGCTCAACTGAAATTACTGGAGCCAACCTGAAATTAGTAACGAATTTCTAGCCTCAGAAAAGGGACTTAGAGACATGCAAATGGGCTACATTTCAGTAGGATACTAGTTCCATATGTTTATGACTTGGGCGAGTTGTAATTTCTGGAAAACGAATTACGGATTCACCGCAATTGAATTTTTAGTAAAATCTGTCAGCTCAGTTTCAGCACCTAACACAGTTCAGAAAGTAAGTAAATAAGTCCCTTTACGGTTGTTGAAATAATCTGCAATTTTATGACATGTATCTAAGATTCCACCAAACGCATTTGTGACAAAGGAATTATGGAAATAGACCTAATTGATTAGCTCAACCGCCCTATGAATGTGAAGCGAAAGTCTTGGAAATATTTAGCTTCCAAATTCATGTATGTCGATATGTTATAAGGAATGCATACAATCATTCATGTTATGGCTTGCATTTCATATCACAGCATGTATCATGCATGATCATGAAACTAATTTTCATGGATTTTATGATTGCAAGCAAGTTTTACAAGCGACTATCTTTTCGTTATGCGTGAAAAGTTTTTACGGTCCCATGTTTTTAAAGAAAGCTTCATGATTCCTTTGCCGGCCAAGCATGCGAATAACCCGACTCCAGACCCGGGGTTAATTGGTCTGATGATATGATATGTTCTGGACCCGCTCAGATCCGGGGTTAATTGATCTGATATCTGTTCTGGACCCGCTCAGATCCGGGGTTAATTGATCCGATATCTGTTCTGGACCCGTTCAGGTCCGGGGTTAATTGGTCTGATATCTGTTCTGGACCCGCTCAGATCCGGGGTTAATTGATCTGACACTCGGTTTTTACGACATGTTACCTTATGGGACCAAAATGATGTTTTGACATGACATGACATGACATCATGCATTGCATCTTGCATAATTCACGATCATGAACACATGTTGCATGTCACAATTAATGGTTATAAGTTATCGTTGGTAAAGCATTTCCTAATAACATGCTTAAGACAAATGCCAAGTAAGTTCAGGGTCCAAGATCAGGTAGGGTATAGCATTCCCTAAAACATGTCTAAGACGAACGTCAAGTAAGTACAGGATCCAAGAGCAGGTATGAATTATGATTATTTGAGGTTTTTGGGGTAATACATTCATGTTATGATTCTTTACGTATTTCATACTAGTTTATTGTATTCTTGCTGGGTGATTTTTATCACTCACACTTTATTTTTCCCCAGAGCCGGAGAATGCCAAGATAGAATGGATCGAGGACGAGCCGAGAGTACCTTATCCATAGGCGAGGAGTATGAAGAGAGCTAAGCTAAGGACTTTTGTGCTGCCAAGACGATTTGTATTATGACTATGTTTAAACTCTCTGGATTGTCGGTTATGTTATGATTTGGGGTACTACTACTTTTGGGAACTCAGTAAATTAGTGATGCATGTTTGATTTGAAAAGTTTTAATTCTGCCTAAATTTTACTACCATGTTGAATGATAGCATGGGAGTCCACGACTTATGTTATGGATGTTCACATGTTATGCATGACGCCTTGTACTCTCCTCAGTGAAGTACGGCGGGTGCACCGTATCCGGACGAGGCCGGGTGCGGGGCGCTACAACATAAATCTCTAAAACAGACATCAAGTATACGTCGATCTCTATGTCAATCCATCTATATGTATATCGATCTCTAAAAATAGATATTGATCGATCTATTTATGAAGTATGTAAGATTGGAAGTACACAGTCTAGTGTAGATCTCTAAAAAGAGAACATTGATCAATCGATGTCGATCAATGTTTAAAACTGAACACACACTGTCTAACATTGACCTCTAAAATAGAGAACATCAAATGATCGATGTGGCGTATATCTCTAAGCAGTCATACATCGATCGATTGACATCATGCAAAATTCAAATTTTTATAGCCGTTGAAAACAGATCTACAGAAGATTTACAATTTTCTCTCTATCTAATCTTCTCCAAATTAATTGTGCCTTTATGAATAGCATGCATAATGTTTTCTTGAATATGGTACACCTATCTAAGCTCATCTGGGTCGCTATGATTCAACAAATTGAAGAATTGGGTGATTGAGAAAAAGTTGAACTTTCCCAAAAAGTGTAGGACTTCCATGGAGGCTGCAAAACAAAATTCGCTCCTTCTATATATGGAAGAATCTCAGAGGAAGCGCAAAACATGCTTTCATCCTTTAAGCTTCATCCTCATTGATATCAAAAGCTCTCAAATGACAAAACTTAAATATCATTAAGCTTTTGTTGCTTGTTTTCATTGTTGTATTGTGAGAGTATTGTAGTCTAACACAAGGAAAACTAAATATATTTGATCTTTTGTTTGTAATTTAGACTTGTTTTAAAAACGTCATTCACCTCTTCTTCCAAAACCCATTGGTAAAAGTTCTTACGTAACACTTTGTGGAAGTTGTGGAGAAGGACGTAGAAAAGCTCAAAGGCTCTTGCTTGTAGCTGTTATAGTAGTTGATGTTGCACATGTTTTTGTTACAATAAGTTGTTGTGGTAGTTGTTGTTATTCTTGTTCCATGTTGAATGTAATAAGAAAGTTACTGTTGAAAATCCACTTTAGAAACAAAATGATAGTGAAATTGTTACACCTCGTGACTTTGGAGGGAAAACCAATAATAAATAAAGAAATAATGAAAAGGGAAAAAAGGGGAAATGAGGTAGATATAGATGAAAATTATATTAAACTTATTGGATATGACTAAAGAAATCGGGATATACTTTACTTATAGTAATTAATCCTAATTATGTTTCATACACCTAAAGGGAAATACATATACATATCTATATATATCTGCCTAAATCAAAACCTAAATCCTACATCCCTCACAAAAACACACGGCATCCTCCTCAACCCCATCATCACAGTCGGCCTTAATATTTAGAAGAAGAGGAAGATTTTGCCAAAATAAGCCCTAATTCTTTCTACCTATATATATTTATACACACACACACACAACCATATGACTAAATCCTACCTCCTACACTTAAGAAGGAATTTCGGCCACCCTCCCCTACATAAGGAAGAATTCGGCCAGCATAGGAGTAAAGGAAGGAGAAGAAATCGCGTAGGAAATTCGTTCGAAAAGGTAGGTTATCTTTCCCTCTTCTAGGATTGCCCGCACTTCGTATGTTAAATCATGCTTGCTTGAATTTTATTTTGTTTTCATGCTTTCTCTATGATGTTTGTATGCACGGGTATATTCGTGCGTGCGAAGGTGATGATCGTAAAATTTGAAATAAATTTAAAAGATTGAATTTTTATGCGATTAGATAGAAAATTGCATGAATACCTAAAAAATATCTCACGTAGTCCGGAAATAAGGTTGGAATTGGGCTGGAAATCGAAAAAGGGTCTGATAGAGTGGCGCGTGTTGCACACGTGCGCATTCAGGGGAGACGTGTGGGGGCCACATGCGTCCCATGACAGCGACGTGTTCGATGTAGTAGATGCATAGCGTTAAACGGAGTCAAATGAAATTAGTTTGGGTCAATTCGGAGTTAAAATGAAGATTTTATTGAGGTTAGAAGAAAATAGGATTTAATTGAAAAAAATAGAAAAAGAAAAATCCAGGTCATCCGGAAACATAGGATTAACTAGATCACTTAGACATAAGCTATGATCTTTTCTTAAAATGACGATTTTACCCCTAATAAACAAAGTAGACTTAAGAGATGATCTTAGACTTAAGTTATGATTGGGTTGAGGGGTGTGAGAGTGTTCTTTTGCTGTTTTTATTTATTTGTCGTTTTACCCCTGAACTTCTGCATGCAACCCATAGGTGACTTGAAATTCCCAAAATACCCTCATAACTTAGCGTGAACTTAATAAATATATATATTTTCGCTTGTCCAAATTTCAGAAGATGACGACTAGAAAAGATCCAGCCGGCAATAGAGGTAACGGTGGTGATAACCACCAAAATCAGGGGGCTATCCCCCAAGTTCTTGCTGACGCCATGTCCACCACGGTGAATCTACTGATGCAGCAATGACAGCAGTTGAATCAACTGAATCAACCAGCACAATCTCCACCACCACCATAGCCGGGCCAGAGATTCTTTTACAAAAAGATGCGGAGGAGTGGTGGCACAGGGTGTAGGAACGACTAACACCGCCAACCACTTGAAACCAATTTCTGGGTGAGTTCAAAAAGTACTCCGCGCCTGACAGTGTGATTTTTAGAGCATGGCTTTAGATCCATGGTAGAAACGTAAATTTAGGTCATGATTGCATAAATTAACTAATGGTTTTTCCCGTAAGTCATGATCTTAGACATAAGTAACGATTTATAAGCGTTATGATCAGTAAACTTTAGCGAAAAACATGGTACATAGGTATTCATAATCTATGGTTAAGATGTTGAATTTAGTATTATTAAAATAGATTGATGATATTAGCCCTATTAGAGATGCTAATTGATAGTGATAAGCGGGCATTACTAAATAAGTATAGTAGAATGAAAAATTATTACAACTCTGGGCTAAGTGATGATTCCTAGGAACACGTAAGTACTGATTTATCGGGTATGCCTAAACTAAAATAGAGTAAGTATGAACAAATAGTGGTTGGTGTTCAGGTAGAACGTGACTAAGTTCAGATTGGCGGTTAAAATAACCAAGTAAAGAAGTACGATGGATCAATGTGGCGCACGGAAGCATCGTGAATAAGAATACCTTAAGTCGATCAATATTTAGTGTGCTATGCTAAGATTGGACTACTTAAGTTAAAGATTTATAAGAAACGGTGCATAGGTGGATTTGTCATAAGGGGTGACTTAGAAAAATTATACGAAGTATTAGACTGTTAAATTACAAGTAGTTAAATGTTTCCTTATAAGCACGTACACCAAGATATATTCTATATCTTAAAGGTATTTCAATGATTTTTGCTACTAAATATTTCAACTAGTTTCATTTTTTACAGTCTATTAACTTTACAAGTCTATATTCCTTTCTGAATTCGTATAGCCACCTAATGGAATTTTGACTATTCTGACAAAACAGATATATTTCAAAATAATGATGTTTTTGAAAAACGATATTTTTATATATTCCTTATATTTCTCAAAATTTTGTTTAGCTATATTTATTTTTGCTAAAATAATTTTATTTGTCAACTATCGATATTGCAAGCATTTTACCTATTAAATACTTTTGAAGTTATTTATCTGCTTGCAATGAACTTATTTAATTTTGTGAAACAGAAATAGTTTCAAAATATATACCTCTTTTAGAGAACGAAAGGTACCATATTCAAAACATTTTATAAAACTTTACATTGTTGAGTTTCAACCGTTTTAATGAGATTTTACCGAAGCACTTTTGGGAACAAGATATATCTTTTTTTATATATAAGTGGTCATTTGAGACACCGCTTTGCGAAAACAAGTATATATTGTTTTGGTTCTTGTGTTTACAAAAAAACGAATGATATTATTTTAAATAACTCAAGCTATATTTCAAATTACAGCCACATAAATTAAGTTTTTTTAAAAAAACAATATGTCCATACATATATTTTGCATACTAGGTTGCCGACGATATCTCTGAAAAAGTAAGGATACGATCATAGAACTAGTTCGTAAGTATATAAGAATTAATTTTGCATACTTGGTTCCATGCCGAAGAAGTGTAAATGGTTACCATATTCAAATACTCAATGGATATTTTGTTTGGTTATTTATCTAGAGGTGAATCATATGTGATTAGTTTAAGAAGTCAGAATCGTAGATTACCATTAGATAAGTTGGATGATACATGAGTAAGTGGTGCGAGTGAATTTGAAGGCTTAGCAACCGAAAAGTAGGGTTGATATAATGATATCTGTGGCATATACTAGGTGAATGGGTCAAGTAGAATTACACTAAGCAATATAAAATTTTCAAGGACGAAACTTATTGTAAGGGAGGAGGTCTGTTACACCCCATGACTTTGGAGAAAATCCAATAATAAATAAAGAAATAAAGAAAAGGGAAAAAGGGGAAATAAGGTAGATATAGATGAAAGTTATATTAAACTTATTGGATATGAATAAGGAAATAGGGGTATACTTTACTTATAGTAATTAATGCTAATTATGTTTCCTATACCTAATAGGAAATACATATACATATCTATATATATCTCCCTAAATCAAATCCAAAACCCTACATCCCTCACAAAAACACATGGCATCCTCCTCAACCCTATCATCACAGTCGGCCTTCGTATTTGGAAGAAGAGGAAGATTTTGTTATGGGATTTGGATCCTCTAGATGTTGCGGCAATTGATCTGTGGATTTAGCAACAAATTCTATTGCACCCATGCGGTTTGTCATTGCATCTGCTGCTACCGTAAGGCCTTCGTGCAGGTTGCCTTGCTGCTATTCAACATCTGGAGCAAAATCTTCTGTAATTATATTTGGTTGCTGAATGCTAACAGGGGGCACATGTGGATCACGTATTAAGAGTTCAGAATCGGATATTGTGGCATCTAAAACATCATCATTTTCCTCCATAATGTGATCCAAGGACACGCCAGCTTTTGATAAATCTTGTTGATTGGAAATTGCTGGTATTATAGCATTATCATCCTGAATATCAGTTGGTGGATTTGGTTGCTCTACGATTGGATTATCATTAGGCAATTCATGATCATCCTCCTCCTCTTCAACCAACACATTCTGCTCGGGAATATTTTTCTTTGGAGTCTATCTTTTGGCTTTTTCCTTCGATTTGGTAGGGATGACAACTCGATCTTGTTCTTTTTCCTGATGATCCTCCCCAACTGGTTTACAATTTTTGGCTTCATGTCCTAGAATGCGGCAGGTGCAAAATAACGGAATGTTTTCATATTCCACTGTAGGATATATTTCATGGTCCCCCTAGAATATGCAGACGAGCTGGTAGTGACTTGGATATACATATACTCACACCAATCATATAAATATTCATATACTCACTCCAATCATATAAATATGCATGCTTTTTCCTTCGCCAAGGTTTTATCCACAAGGGTGGTTTTACTTGGCAAGGTTTTAATGCGGCATATCATATATGATTGGAGAATAGAAATTATATGCTCATTATATTATTATTTTTCTTACATTGATAAGCATTGTAATATGGTTTTCCTCCGCCATAAGTGAGGCATAATAAAATATACCTTTTATTGCTCAAAAAAATATATGTGTATGTATATATATGTGTATGTATAAGTTGTAATATGGTTTTCTCACACCATAAGTGAGGCATTTTAGTAAAAATTTGCTTTCATCTAAAAAAAATATGTGTATGTATATATATTTATATATGTATATATATATGTATGTATGTATGTACGTACGGGTACCCTCCCCTACATAAGGAAGAATTTGGCCAGCATAGGAGTAAAGGTAGGAGAAAAATCACGTAGAAATTCGCCCGAAAAGGTAGGTTATCTTCACCTCTTCTCGGGTTGCCCACACTTCGTGTGTTTAATCATGCTTGTTTGGATTTTATTTTGTTTTCATGCTTGCTTTATGATGTTTGTATGTACGGGTATATTTGTGTGTGTGAAGGTGATGATCGTACGATTTGAAATAAATTTAAAAGATTGAATTTTTATGCGATTAGGTGGAGAATTTCATGCATAGCCTTAGAAATAGCTCACATAGCCCGGAAATAAGGTTGGAATCGGACTGGAAATGAAAAAACAGGTTTGACAAGCCCTATGAGCGGCCCCTAACAGCGCGTGCAGAACATGCACTGATGTGTTTGATGCAGTATATGCATAGCGCTAAACGTAGTCAAATGAAATTAATTTGGGTCAAATCGGAGTTAAAATGAAGATTTTATTGAGGTTAGAAGAAAATAGGATTTAATTAAAAAATAGAAAAAGGAAAATCCAGGTCAGATGGGTTAGGTTGACCTGGGCTGACCCGATTCACAGAGCTGAGCTGATGGGCTGACCTGCAATAAAAAATTTAATTTTTGAAAATAAATAAATAATAAATAACTAATTAAAATTAGTTTAAAATTCCAGAAAAATACAAATAAATTCTAGAAAATTATAATTAAATTCCAAAAAATATAAAATGCTAAAAATAAAATATTTTCACCTAATTTATGAAGTTGTATTAATTTAACTAATTAAAATAATTAGGAAATAAATATAAAAAAATAGGGTTTGGGAGCAGGGCGCTACTGAAATAGAATTAAGGAGATTTGAATCACTATAAATTGTGTCTTTAATTCACTATTTCCCGTCTTCCTCTTTCTTATATTGGTAAGAATTAAGAGTTGGTGTGAGCTAAATCAAGAAAAACCCAAAAATTGCTCAACATTCTTTTCACCTCCACTCTATAGTGAATGTTCAGGGCCTAAAATTTGTATCAGAGCTTAACAATTATTTCCTGGTCAATTTTTGCAACAAGGTTAAAGATCATTGAAACATATGACAATTTTTACCTCTTCTAGCTCAACTCTCAAACCATCCACACTATTTTCAGCACCATATGCCAAAGTTTACGTGTTTGATGCTCAAAACTAATCTGTGTAGAAGTTTAGAATGATAAACCATTTAAAAGGCTATGGGTTTCGTAAATGGAGAGTGGTTGTCATAGGGATTGAAGTTCCTAGTTTTACAAACTCAAAGGGTGATAAATATCCAAAGATGAGGATGACTACAACGATGAAGAAAAGCTCAAGTTTGCTATCAATGGAAAGACATTTGATATTCTTTCAAGTGCTCTAACCACTATCGAGCTTGTTTGACTTCAAGGTCTTGAAACGGCTCATGAAGCATGTAAAAGGTTGGAGATTATCTATGAAGGAACCAAACAAGTGAGGATGGCCAACAGTCTAATGCAAGTGAAGGAATATGAATTGTTCGATATGGAGTGAAAAGATTGAAAAAACTATTGATCAATTCATCCAAATTGTAAATCAACTTTCAATGCTTGACAAGAAAATATCAAATGAATATCTTGTATCAAGATTACTCACCCACTTGCCAAGAGAATGAACACCTAAAGTAACGGTTATCACCGAGTCCAAAAATCACAAGACTTTCTCACTTGAAAAACTATCCAGAAATCTTATGACATATGAAATCTTGATTGATGGCAAAAACTTGATGGATCCTATTAAGACTCAAAAAGTAACACACAAAGGGTTGATTGCAGAGTCCAAAGACTCAGATGAAGAAGTTATACTTATAATTCGGAAGTTTAGAAGATTGGCAACTAGAAATAAATCTCAAACAAGGAAATTCTTCAAAAGCTCACCCAAAGACAAAGAAAAGGGTAAAAATGTTATAGGTTTAATCTACCGGATCACTTCATTGCTGATTGTCACACTAAGGAGCTGCAAAAACAAGATAAGAAAGTCTTTCCTTAAAAGAAGAAAGCTTTCAATCCAAAAATAACCACTTGGGATGATCATCTTTCTGAATCGGAAGGTGAAGATGATGAAGGCAAGGATATTAGGCTTGTTGCACTTACGATAATCAAGAAAAGAAACACACATGCGTTATAGCAATCGAAGATTACAATTTGATTTCGAAAAAAGCTAATTTGAAATATAAAAATCTAAAGGAAGGATTTAGAAAATGCATATGAAAAAAAGAGATTGCATGAAAAGAACATTTGGTGTATCAAGAATATGATATCATACTTACTATGCATAAAGTCGTATCACTAGCGAATATAAAAACTATGGTGGAATGTCATAGGCAAAGATTAGATTTACATAGACTAACTAACTACAAAGATAATGTTAATAAATTGCTTGGAAAACAAAAAGTCAAAAATTACAAAGCGGGATTAAGATTTGAAACTTCTCATTCCAAAGTGGAAGCTACAAAGAAAGTTTCAATTGTTGAACCTAGCCTATTACCATCAAAGAAAAATATAGCGAACAACTCAAAAGTTGAAGAAAGCTTCACTATCTCGTAAGTTCAAAAACACACAACCAAAGTATGTACCCACTTGTTTATATTATAATAACAAACGACATGTAATTAGTGTCTGTACAGATAGACATGTTGGTGTGTATGGTTAGAAGCCTAAGGGCCAAAGAACTTACCTAAAAGAACTCTATCATCAAAGGGTACCAAACTACAAACTATTCGGTGTTGCAGGTACTCAAGCTAGATGGAATAGCCAAAGAAGAGATTGACCAAATGGCTTATAGATAGCAGATGTTCCACTCATATGACGATAGACAAAATCCTACTCATCAAGCTCAAGATCCAAGATGGTGGAAAGGTTCACTTTGGAATGGAAGTGTCAAAATCCTTAGACATGGAGAAATTCGTAAATTTTCTTTTACTATAAGTAATGTACTATATGCGCGAAAGGCTCAAGTATGTTTTGATAAGTATTAGTCAACTATATATGCTAATTTTCAAGTTGAATTTGTGAAAAGAAAATATATTATGAAAAAGAATGGTGCAATTGCTTTTGAGTCTTTGAGGAAAAATGATATTTAAAAAATTATATTACATGATTTATTTTCTCAAAATTTTCATGCTTAGTTGTTAAAAATAATTTGATTCAACTATGGCATAGATGAATTTGACATATTAGTTTCAAAAAGTTCAAAGAGACTTGCAAATATGAAAAAGTCGAAGGTCTTCCGAAATTGAATTTTAAAAACCATGGCTTGTGTGATGCTTGTCAAAGGACAAAGCTTGTTAAGTCAAGCTTAAGTCCAATAGTAATATCTCCACTATCAAATATCTACAATTGTTTCACATTGGGTCGAAATGGTCAATACCGTTTTCTATGTGATAATAGAGCCTACTTGATGCTATATCTCAAAAATATTCCTTGCAAACTTTAGAAAGAAAGGTGCCTAATATTTGGTATTTCAAGGTTTTTGGTTGAAAGTGTTTAATACTTAACATCACAGATAACTTGGATAAACTCGATTTCAAAGCGAATGAAAGAATGTTTGTGGGATATGCAAATAATAGCAAGGCATTCAGAGTGTACAATAGAAGAAGTATGAAAGTTGAAGAGTCCATTCATGTTAAGTTTAGTAACTCATTTGATGATGAACCAAAAGTCAATGATAATGAGGAAAATAAAATAGCTGAAATTAAACCCTATAGAAAATATTGGTAATGTGTCTAAGGGTAATTTTTATGTTGATTTCAGGATTGAGTCACATGAAAATGCACCTCTCTCTAAGGTAAAAGAGGAAGTATAAGTTAAAATTGACAATTCAAATTTGTCGGAATTATTGAAACATAGGAGAGACCACCTTAAAAAATTAATATTATCTGAAACAAGTCAAGTTATGTTGACAAGGAGAAATTTCTATAAAAATGATTTTATTTCACAAGTTGAGCCTAAAAACATAAAAGAAGTCATAATTAATGAAGATTATTTAATAGCTACGCAATAAGAGTTAAATAATTTGAAAGAAGTGATGTTTGTGTGTTAGTTTCTAAACCAAATGATCATCGTACTATTGGAATTAAATAGGTATTTAGAAATAAAATAGCAGACCAAGGGAATATAACAAGTAATAAAGTTTGGTTGTTAGCACAATGATATAAACAAGAAAAGAAGATTGATTATGATGAGGCATTTGCTCCTGTAGCAATATTAGAGGCTATTAGAATGATTTTAGCCTATGCATGTTTTAGAGATTTTAAATTATATCAAACGGATGTGAAATTAGCCTTCTTAAGTGGTGTTATTCAAGAAGAGCTATATGTAGTTCAACCACCAGGCTTTGACGATCATCATTACTCAAATCATGTCTTTCAAATTTAAAAAGGCTCTCTATGGATTCAAACAAGCTCTTAGAGCTTGGTATGAGGGATTATGCAGCTTCTTTCTTTAAAAATGCCTCTCAAGAGGAAAAGTTGATGCTACTTAAAATATGAAAGACAATAAAGTGATCATTTGCTTGTTCAATCATATGTTGATGATATTATATTTGGTGCTACTAATAATTGTCTATGTGATTATTATGCTAGCTTAATGGAAGGAGAATTTGAGATGAGTATGATGAGAGAATTCAGCTGCTTTCTTGGGCATCAAATCAAACAAAATGAAGAGGCAGTGTACATTTCTAAAAAAAAAGTACACTAAGCATCTTCTCAAGAAGTACAAATTTGAGAAGCGTAAGCACACCAATGAGCACAAATGCAAAGTTTGGTAAGGATGATGAAAAAAAGCGGGTGAGATAAAAAGTACAAAGGCATGATTGGTAGCTTACTTTATTTGACGTCTAGCCAGCCGGATATATTACATGTAGTGTGTCTATGTGTTAGATTTCAAAGCATGCCTAAAGAATCACGTCTGGTTGCTATACAGTGTATTTTTAGGTATTTGAAAGGTACGTTAAATTTTGCGTTGTTTTATCCTAAGAATGAGTGTTTTGATTTAAGAGGATATAGTGACTTAGATTATATCAGAAATCTTGTTGATAGGAAAAGCACATCTAACACTTGTCATTTCTTGGAGATATCTTGGTTTCTTGGTTTTCTAAAAAACAAAATAATGTGTTACTTTCCACAATAGATTATGAATATATGTTGGTTGCCTCGTGTTGTACGCAATTACTTTATATGACACACATATTAAATTATTACAATATTAAGTTTGACAAAGTGCATGTTCTATGTGACAATTCCTTAATTATAAATGTAGCACAAAATCCGGTTCGTCATAGTATAACCAAGTATATTGAGGTTAGACATCATTTTATATGAGATTGTATGCAAAAGGCGTTAGTTTGTGTTGTATTTGCCCCAACTAATGATCAAAGCTAACATATTCACAAAACCACTTCCCACTGAGGCATTTGAATCAATTAAAACAAGATTAAACATGATAAACAACGCGTAAAAAATCAAAACTTAAAAGCACTAAAAATTGGGCATGTCGACTGATCAACGTGCATGAGTGAGAGATCTTTACATCGAGCCATCGACGTAGACATCAGTCTCTACATCGATCGATCCGATGCCGTCAAGCACAACAACTATAAAATTTGTCAAAAATCAGAAAATCCCTAAAATATGTCATTCTCTAATCCGATTGATCTACCTCCTCCTAGGTTATTTCTTCATCTGCAAACTTGTCATTTCCCTTCCAAATATCAATCAAAAGCTTCAACTTTCTCTCATCAAACTTCAATGTCACAACTTTTTCTTCACCTTCTTCATCTTACTAAACTCTTTCTCCTTTCCAAACCTAGATTTCAAGTTTAGGGGAAAAACTCAAAAATTATGAGTAAGAACACAAACAAGAGGTCAAGAACCTATAAAGGTGGTAAAGAGGGGGTCTAATAATCTTTCTCAAGGGACAACCTCACAGCCCCAAGTTCCCGTGGCGTTAAGAACCCAGACAGATAGAACCATAGTAATGGACTTCACAAAGGCTCAAGAATTGGCAGAACTGAGGCAAAGATTGACAATCAAAAACTTTCCTTAGATGAAGCCGGCTGATTTTAAGGGTGTTTTAGAATAGGTTGGAGGAACATGTAATTTTAATTATATCTCCTCATGCCCCCATGAATTATCTACTGAATGGGAATTGCATCAAGGGCAACAATCCCTCTAAAGTTGCTTCAGGTTAATGATTTTGAGACAAATGTAGAGTTGAGAACAATGATTTATTGGTTGGATATTCAAAATTTGAGGCCTATGTGGGATGAAAAAGGAGATGATAAACATGTCTAGGATGTACAGTAGACTTTTCTATGCAAACTTATGGGTAGAGTACTTAAATGGTTTGCCCTATGTTTTACATACTTTTATCCATGGTATCTTGAGTGGGATAATGGCACCATATGTGATTTAGTTGGGGTGCCTAATAAGGAACTAGATGACTTTGACACATAAAAGTCAGACAAGGCTAGGTGGAAGGTCGGTGAGAACCACGTTAAGAGTTTCTTAGGATTCCACCCTACTAAGAACACCAAGGATGTATTTGGTGTATCGTGTGTTGACTGTAGTAGTCACTCTCTGCATTAACAGGAAATCTGCCAAGCTTCCCAGCAATCTTGATTTTTATGTGGCCTACTTCATTCCCAATTAGGAATTTATAAATTTTAGTGAGTTGTGCATGGCTAATGTAATAGAGACAACCATTAAGAAGAACAAAGCTTTATCATATTGCAACCTCATCTAGAATATGTTGAAGAAATCGGGTATACAAGTGATTTTGAGAAGATCACTCATAAAGATTCTTATGATAAAGTCAACCTGAAGCAAGTTCTCGAGGCAAGAAAAAGTGAAGGGAAGGGTGACCGAGGAACCCACTGCAAAAGAAGAAGAGCTTGCCCCCGAAGAAGACCCTAAAACTTCTATGCTGCATAGAATGAGGGAGCAAGTGCTGGGGTCAATGACGATGTCACGGTGCTTAGAAAGCAAGTCATTGAGCTTCCACACAAAGCTGAGACAACCACAGCCTATACCAAAAAAATTAAAGAGATGTGGATCGCATTGGAGTTGAAGTGACTGAGCTTAGAGACAAAGTGGTTGGGCATGAATCTAGGTTCTCCAAGTTCAAGGTCAAAATGAAGGCGTGTATCTCCAGGCTCACTTTCTCCTCGAATGAAGAATAGATTCATCGCCCTTATCTCTGCTCCCTTTGTCCCTTTCTAACTACATTCTAGTTTAGGACTTCAATTTGTACTAAACTTGTATTTGCTCGATTTGAACGAGTACATGTTGTGTTTCAATGCCTTTAAGTGTTCTTTGTCTTATTGTGTTTTGATGATTATGAAAAAAGGAGAAAATATATGTATTGATGTTTATATGTGGCTTGCGTTTAATATGTGGCATATGGTACAAAATGGGTATATATGGGGTATATGCGGCTGATGGGATTGGCATATACATATATAGCACACGAGGTTGGTATGTGAGTATGATATATGTTTAAAGGATAGATTTGATGTTGTATTGGATCATATAACGATGCATGTGTTGAGGAAAAGCATGAATGAATTGATTAAGGAGGAGTGTAAAGTATGTGGGGGTGAATTTAATGTCCATTTGGTTTGGTATATGCATTAAATAAGGGATATATTGTTTTGCACAAAAAATTAATTTGAATGCCATAAAGGGTCACCAATGTCATTTTTCAAACAAACAGTCTTCAAAGAATATAGTTTTGAAATTATCAAAAAAAGGAGAGGTTGTTGAAGTATGGATATTTTCATTAGTTTAGAAGATATTTGAAAAGGAATTGAAAAGTTAATTTATACTTTGGAATTGACAAATTTTGAAAAATAAAGATAGTGACATTGATCTCTATACATATCTCTAAAACAAAGATCAAAGTATAGGTCAATCTTTATGTCGATCGATCTATATATGAAGTATGCAAGATTGGAAGTACACTATCCAATGTCGATCTCTACAATAGAGAACATCGACCAATAGATGTCAGTATTGTTCAAAATTGAAAACACATTATCCAACATCGATCTCTAAAACAGAGAATGTCGATCGATCAAAGTTAGTCAATGTTCACAAATGAAAACACATTGTCTAACATCGATCTCTAAAATTGAGAACATCGACTGATCGACATGACCTGGATCTCTAAACAGTCATACGTCGATCAACGTCATGTAGATTTTAAATTTTTATAGCTGTTGCAAAGAGATCTATGGAGGATTTAACATGTTACCTCTCTCTAGTCTTCTTCAAATTGATTGTGCCTTTATGACTAACATTCATAATGCTTTCTTTACTACTGTGCACTTATTGAAACTCTTCTTGGGTGGCTAAGATTCAACAAATTGTAGAATTGTGTGGTTGAGGAAAACTTGAACTTTTCCAAAGCAATTAATGAAGTACGAGACTTCCATAATGGCTGCAAAACAAGATTCATTATTTCTATATATCGAAGAAGCTTAGAGGAGGCAATATATATAATTTCATTCTCTTTAAGCTTCATCTCCTATTGATATCAAGAGCTCTCAAAGGACAAAAGTAATTAAAGCTAATTAAGCTCTTATTGCTTGTTTTTATTGTTGTATTGTGAGATTATTCTAGTCTAACTCAAGAGGAACTAAACATATTCGATCTCTTACTTGTGATTTAGACTTTTTTTTTGGAAGTTTCATTCACCTCTTCTCCCAAAATCTATTTGGTGAATATTCTTAGGTAGAATCTTGTTGAAATGACGAAGAAGCAAGTAGAAAAGTTCAAAGGCTCTTGCTTGTAGGTGTTGTAGTAGTTGATGTTGGACAAGTTGTCGTTGCAATAAGTTCACGTTGTAGTAGAAGTTGTTGTTGTTCTTGTTCTTTATTGAAGGTAATAAGAAAGTTGTTGTTGAAAATCCACTTTGGAAACAAAGTGGTAGTGGAGTAGAATCAAGGAGACTCGAACCACTCTAAATTTTGTGTCTCTGACTGATTATTCTCTTCTTCTTCTCTCTTATATGGGTATCCATTGAGAGTTGGTGTGAGCAAAATTGAGAAAAACTCAAAAATTACTCAACACTCTATTCACCCATAGAGTAATTTTCATGGACCTGACGATACACGATCTACGATCTCCATGACTCTTGACATGTGATGATTGATAACGGTTGGCTGAAGCATGACCATTGTGTGTTGTGTGACAATTAATGACAGGCCAGCGAACATGTCAAGTGATGACACACTCACAATTAGTAGCAAGTCCTAACATAATGATCAAATGATACAAAATGAATTTATGATTATGAATAATGACAATACAGATGCACGATAAGAAAAGATTTAGGTCTTTTCCTAGGATGTTGTGATATTGATTTGAGATAATGATTGTATACAACCTTCCTGGTACCTTGTCTTTGGTTACTAGGAAGAATATAGAAACATTATTTACTTGCTATATGATTAATTCTTTTACCCAGTATACAGGAGTTTGCCATTTATTTCTTGCCATTTATTTCTCGCATTTCTTTCCAGATGATTGAGCAGGGGCTCCTAGTGAAGGAAGGTGATCTACGTTTCTTGTCTAGTTGAATATTGTTGAATGACTGATGGAATACATTTGTAATAATCTATTGTATTTTTTTGAAGTTTCATTTGTGCTTTATGGGTTGTGTAGGAAGTTGATGGATTTGTATTTGAGAAGATCTATGAAGATGGATTATTATCCATAATTTAGTTTCTATGCGTTTACGGCATTACATTGATAGCTTCATGACTTTTCAGTTGATAGATTTTGAATCATAGTCGATCGTACCTTTAGGTTAGTGACAATCTGAATACTTGTATATAAGGACCAAACTACTTTGCGGTCCTAAGCGAATAAGGGTGCCGCTAATTTATCAAAACTTCAATACACATTATGTAACTAACTTTTCTATAAAAAAATTAAGGGATGAGACGTGAGAAAAGATGAGGACATGCAACCGATGCTCTTTTGCTGAAATACAAGTGTGTCAATGGCGTGTTACAACCGACAGAAAAGAAAAAGAGTTCCTCCTCAGGTCACACAAAGAACACTTGTCCAAATCAAATTCCTAGGAAACGAAAGTCGCCACCTCACTATATCTGCAAGCGTTATACTCTTCATTGCTCTCGGCGTAAAACTCCAAATCCATGGTATTCTTCCACGTTCTCTACTTTCTCATGCCTTCACTAAAATGGCACCTGTCCTTTCTTCTACGTTAGAATCCATTTAATAGTAACACCATTTTCGCTTCCATTTTTCTCTAACCAAGCTCCTAACTCTCACCCCAATTGAGGAGATAAGTTTTGCCTCAAGAAGAGTCGTCCAATATTTCGCTTTTGTTATCCAGTTCTTCCTTTTCTTGGAATTATCGCTGCCATTACTTCAGGAGCTGGCATCTTCAAACTGCCAAAAAGATAGAGACCTCTGCATTTATTTTTTTACCTCCCTTTTGGTCGTTTTTCAGTTTCTGGCTTTAAAGAAACTTTATTAGCTCATTTACTGAGGGAATTTCTCATTGTTATTTTTTTTGGTGGGTTTTCTGTTTTGAGTTCTTTCTGTCTTGTTCTGGTTTCTTCGTGGGGATTTTGATGATGGATTGTAAATACAACTCTGGTCTGGGATTGATTGGGACTGTTGTTTTGATATGGGTTGGTTCCGCTGAAATGACCCAGGTTTACCTTTGTTTTCTTTCATCTGTTTTTCACTTTTTCTTAGATTCTTGATATTCCGTTTCCAATTTTCCAGTGTTGTTCTTCTGAGACATGTTCTCTGTTTCGCATGGCAAATGTTTGCACTCTTTATTGTATTTAGAAATGGTTGTAAAATTTGGATGGTAAAAATCCGAAGAGAAGTAGTAAAAGAGGAGGTTTAATTTATTGCATTCACTTTCTTCTGGTGGAAGCTTTTATCTTCTTATGTCTAGTTTCGTCTGTGATTCACTATTAGAAGGCAAGTACTTGTATTCTAAATTTTTGCAATTAGAGAGGGCTGTCTGATCACAAGAACAGTAATCGACTTGAAAGTAGGAGTTTCATAAGCCATGATTTGTTGCCATCTAAATTACTCCTGGTTCATAGACCTGTTATTCTTTATCTTTTATTGAGGCTAGCTAGTAACACTGATTCGTTCCGTTCTTCTCCGGCTACTCGATTTAGTGTAATCACTTATTACATATTCTTAAAGGGCAAATCCTACCAAGTTTTGCTTAGCTTCACGTTTGGACATTTAATTCTGCTCACAAGTGTAGTTTAGATTATGAAGTAGGTATGGAGGACTGTAGCTGTTTTGCTAGAATATTCTGGAAAGTGCTCGGTTCCTTTTCTCCCCAAGAGATAGTGAATGCTATTGTGGTTATTTGCAACTGCTAATCTTTTACACTAATGTGAGTTATCTTTGTGCTGCAATAGTTTGTTTAAGTTGTAGTTAACCATATTTTGCAGAAAATACTTGCCCAATATGAACAGCCTTTTGTGATCAGTTATCTCGGGGTCTCTCTGATGGTGATCTTCCTGCCAATATCCATATGTAGAGATTGGCTTTGTAGTACATTGGACAAGATCTCATTCAGGAATGTTTTCAGTCAAAATCTTCAGTCAAGCTCTTCAGTTGGCCTTGACGTTCCCCTTAGGCTGAATGAAATGGACGGTGACCCAAAAATGATCTTTGAAAACTACCCACTAAAAGATATTGAGCTAGATGCAGAAGCGGAAACTTTGACGGCCAATGACCAAAAAGCCGAGCTCCCCATGCTGGAACAGGCCCACAAACTTAGTTCGAGGGAACTCATTAAATGCATTGTTTATCTTGGCCCTATATGGTTTTCGAATGAGGTAAGTTTAAGTATCAAAAGGTGTATTCAATTACTTGAGGGAATTGAGCATGCCATTGACTAAATATTTCTTTTGACAATACGGGCATTTTGAGCTGCCAAAATCTATGCCAGAATTTGGTTTTGGTATTACCAGCTTTCAAGGATGTTATAAAGAAGTGATTCAGAATTAAACCCACTTTTCGTTCATGAAATATTTTTCTTATTGCATAGTGTCCTATCTGCAATTATGTGTCTCAGCCCTGGAATTTAGTAGCTTGATGAAGTCCATTTGCACGGTGTTTGTTACTTTGGTGTACTTCCCATTCCCTTTTAGACCACAAGCAACTGAGTCAGCCAAAGATGTAAATAATTCAGAAGGACCTAAATGAACTACTTTATATGATCGTCCTTCCTATGTCTATAAGTTTGGAAATGGTAACTTGTTTTTTGTACTGCTGATGATGGGCTGGAGTTCTACATTAGTTCTGTTTAATTGGTATAATTTTCTGGAAAGCTTTTTATGACACTATAACTTGCAATTATCCCTATCCTTCTCATATCCTTGGTTCTGTGTGGTTTTTTTTATAGTATTTTTCAAACTCGGCGCTGGAAAATACCAGTGTCGCCAGTACAACAGTCTTGACATCTACATCAGGTCTCTTCACACTTCTGTTTGGAGCTCTCATTGGCCAGGATTCTGTAAACGTTGCTAAAATAGTTGCCGTGTTGATTAGCATGACTGGGGTTGCATTGACAACTGTTGGCAAAACCTGGGCACGAGATGAAACGCTTCTGTCTGAGTAAGTATACACAGCTTGCTTATATGATAGCTATGGACATATATGCCTTTAGAATTTATTAATGTCCCAAGAGTTATCGTTGTTAAAACCTGCCGTGGATTGTGGACCTTTTGCACTTATGGGAGAAGGTCCAGGCAAAAGTTGTGAAGCTTTCTTGGAGTCATGTTTGCACTTGTAGGGTCAATACCGCAATAAACATATGATAAGAGTTCTTTTTCTCAAGGAAGGACCAGACAGGAATAGAATATAATATAGAAGTCTGAAAGCATGAAGGCTTCAAGCTTTATGATGTCATTATAAGAGTAAAGGTTTTGATGGGGAATTCTTAATGGTGGAAACTGTTACTATCCTTGCATATAACCAAGAAGGAGAACGAATACAGGCGCTTTTTTCTTGATGTTGCTGAAGGGCCTAAATGCTGGTGCATGAAATGATTATTATTTTTATCCTATATGTGTTGAATGCTTAGTTTCATTTAATAGCTTCATTACCCTGTGTGACATCTTCTTGGTGGCGGTGGTGTTGGTCGGGGCGGGGTGATGGTGGTCATACTGAGAGTAGTTAAGAGAATGAAATCTAACGAACAAATTAAATGCTCACACTTCTTACTAACTCCCTCCGTTTCGTATTTACAAGGACTGCAAAGCATAGCATCAAAGGAGATATTTTTGGCCTTCTTTCAGCAATATCATATGGCTTGTTTACAGGTTTGCTTGCCATAACAAATTTCATTTCATATAACCAACGTGCAGGTTGATCTTATCCACAGATAAATTTATGTTTGACTTTGTTTTTGAACTCTTTAATTGTTCAATTCTCAAGTATAGTGCTTCTCAAGAGATTTGCTGGATCGGATGGAGTCAAGGCTGATATGCAGAAGGTTTTTGGGTACATTGGACTCTTTACCATCACATTCATGTGGTGGCTCTGTAAGTGCCCCCCCCCCCCCCCCCCCCCCCGAGCAAATGTACAAGCACAGCACATCTATCTTTTAGGCAACTACAAAAGGAAAATTGAATTTTATTACCCACACAAATGATAAATTGTTATGTATCTGGTTGATGAATCAATTTGACCATATTACCTTGTGAGAACAAGATCTAGGACAGCTTCCACTACCCTTAAATTTTTCTCCGGGAAAAATATGGGAGAGAGTTTTGCATGACGGTTTTCTGAAGTTAATACTGTTTGTGTCATGATGCATTTTGCGGGCTAATGCATCACTAATTTTAGATGAATGAAGGGATACCTTGTGGAAACAAATCTCATTACTCATCCAATTTATGACTATTCGAAATGTTCTATTGCAGTTTGGCCCCTGAATTATCTGGATATAGAACCACATTTCCAGTTTCCCATTTCAGCATCAACTGTTGAACTTCTGCTGCTAAATGGACTTGTTGGAAGTGTGATTTCTGATTATTTGTGGTATGGGAACCTTTCCAAGGATAATAAGTTATTCACCTACTTGATTTCCTTTATTCATGTGCTTGTGCATTTATTTATTTTTTTTAAGCTCACGTAATACGCTGACTTTCAGCTTCCTGAATTTACTTAAAACCATCATATATTTCTGACCAAAATCTTGTACCAAATACGATGATACTTGGGTTCATAATCTTGGCGTGCTCATGTGACTGAAGTTATAATACAATTGGATTCTCCTGACAAGAGACAGAGAAATTCATGTGTATAGTCTTCTTTATGATATCGATTCTTAATACATAAGGCTGGACATCTTTTTTCTTCCCCTCCTGTCTTTGTCAGTAGTTCATGCACTAGTATGATACTGCAAAATATCTGGGACACATCATCGGACTTCTCCAAGTAGTTCTTTGTGGTTAAAGGGAGTAATATATGGAGTACAGGATGTAGATGTGTACATGTGGCCCACATTGACAAGAAAATATAGGCGGAGGGAAGAATCCCAGAAGAGAATAGGGCAATGCTTGTCATCAATCTTGTTGTAAATGGCGCATTCCGGGGTTGTTTAAAAAACTAATGAGATTGATCCACCACAAATACACGGTGGTGCATCAATTTTGACATGAGGTTATTTAAGCTTATCTAATCGATAAATACATAATCTGCATTGTTCCATATCATGAAACAAATGGAAATTGTTTAGTTACTGGAATAGTCGAAACAAGCCAAATTTAAGGATCTCTATGTATTGAAAAAGCACACAGAGGTTGATGAGACCAAAGTTCACCTGCTAAGATGAGACAAGGCATCCAAGTTAGTCAACAACGGTCAACATAAGTCAAGCTCAGCCAATTGACTGGTCAACCTCGGCCCACCTCAGCTCTGCCCGAGGAAGTTGCCAGACGAAACTCTTCAAGGCACGAACTCCACATCGTCCAGGGTCAGCTCGGCCAGGGGACAAATTCAGGGTAGCCCGGACACCCTTTAATCTGATCAGGGCCTACTTAACGAGCATAGTCTGTATTTGCCGATCTGCTCCACTCGGCTCAGCAAGGCCTTTGGCTATTCTTATCTCCTTGGCTGAACTGCCCAAAAAGTGACTTTGCTCGGCCAATGTGCTTAGGCAGACTCCTGTCACTCAGCCAGCTTGGCCTCTCAGCCCAACACATGGGGCCACTTGACCTTCATGTAACCTAAGACTGCCAACAGTGCAGCCCTTCATCTCCACATGTCAACCATGCAAAGGGGAATTGCCAGCACAGCAAACATCAGCTGCTGCGTGGCAACCATGCAAGCTTGAACTGCCACCTAGACGGCCAGGTGTCATCACCACCTCTGCCCTAGGCCACGCAGCCTTCAGCTTGAACAGCATAAATAAGAGCTTCATCAACCGAAGCACGATCAAGTCTTTTTCCCGGACTTTTAAGTCTTGTTCATGCGACCTCAAGTCTAAATGACATCCCAGACTCACTCATTCTCGGCTCGGCCAAAACTACGCCTCAGCCAACCCACATAAACAGCCTCCCTCTCAGAGAGAGCCTCAAATAGGTTATTCAAAACCTTAATTTCCAGCGTAAACTATACAGGAAAATGCCCATAACTGACTTGAGCGTCGGAGGGTTTTCTCCAGGACATTGACCCTGGGCCTCTAACGTTACCTTTCTTTCTCAGGTTCCAGTGACGAACCCTAACGGAGAGTTGACAGCATACCACAAGGATCGCTTCCGATCCACCTGGTGAAGACCCGACTTCATCATCTGGCGCTAGAAAGTGCTCTAATTTTATAGAAGAACATGTAAGAAGTTTGATAAGAGAAATTAATAAAACTTGGATTGAATGGGGTAAGACCATACTCTGAGTCCAGAGTTGAATCTGTGACCATATTTCAAATTATGAAGAGACTGAACGTTCGGTGTTAGAGGCCAAACGTTTGGTGTTAGAGACCGAATATTCGGTGATTAATTATGAGTTTGGTTTCTGAGTTCTGTCTGATTATGAAGTTTTTGTTTTGTGACCGAATGTTGCACTGAATGTTCGGTGAAGCCATTTGTCGAATGTTCTGTCTTGAGTTCAGGGTATAATTTTGAGTTGTAACATTTAAATATTTCAAATCCTGAGTTCGGTCAGAGAAACCGAACGTCCGGTCGGAGGCAGATATCGTAATTTTCTAGTGTTGCTTCATGAAACGATGCAAATTTTACAACTTGAGACACCTCATTTCAACTAAGAACGATCATAAACTAACTTTGGAAGTTAAATTATGTAGAGAAATGTTAAGTTAACCTTTTGCTTGTGAAAATTAGAATCTATGAATACAAGAATCTTAACATTTTGAAGATATTCTTTTTGGATATATTTTTGTGCAAACCTACAAAAAGTTTTCTTCTCCTTCCTGTAGTATTAAACACTTCATACACAAGTTCATATCCTTCTCGTTGAGCAAGCGACAAGGAAAAGATGTTGTATTCTTGAAAACATTTGTCACGTTGTCTACCTTGCTCAATTGCAATAGGCAATTTTGCTTTAAAGACAGTAACATTTGTTATGTGTCAGCTATTTCTGTCATTTTTTTCTATTTTCTTTTGTCTGGTTACCATATCTTTGTCATGAATTTCCGACAATCTTAAAACAAAATTGTTGATATGGCTACCAGAGAACCTATGGTTCCCAATATGTCTAAGTTGGAGCCGTATGAAGAAATAAGTCCAGATATAGATTCATTTGGAGATGTTATATGCGAAGAACTTTATGAGCGCATTGGCTATAGTCTTATGGTAACTTTTTGTAGAAGATGATAGAATTAAAATAGTCAAATCCTACGAAAGAAAATTATACAAAAAAATATACGTTGTCATTCGCTTGACATTCTTCATTCTCCATTTCGCTAAACTGTGGGGAGAATCTTCAAAGCAAACATCATAGAGAAATCATAGAAAGTGTCAGGAAATCAAAGAGATCTATGAAGACATATTGAGTTTGAGCAAAATAATAACTCAAAGAAAGATACTCTTAAAATGGCAGGTGGAGGGGCTCTTCCTTAAAAGTTGGCAGCACATGAAGCTGAGAGCCACGAATACCACATGTACATGAATGGATTTTGGACTATTGGTTGTGAGACACTCATCTTAGAAGTGGCTAATTTTCATCAACATTGGACTTGGACGTGAACAAGACCCGGCATGGTTTTATCTATTGTCTTTTTATGTAGACAAAACATGCATAAAGCCAAGCATAGAAATGATTCTAGCGTCACCCAAAGGAAGTACAACGAGAAAAGATGGACATGTAGCAGAGGTGGCACGATAGTAATCTTTCGAAACGAATGAAGAGGAGAAATTAATGGAAATACCAACTTGATGAAAGACAAAAAGATCACTACGATCATCATCTTCTTCGAGGTAACCTTCGTTGGTGGCACAACGAAATAGTTGGTGGACACAAAACATTGCAACCAGTAGATATTTATTTCTTGAATTTCAAGGAATAAAAAGTGATAGACTAGTTTTCTTTGAGGATGCATGAGAAAACCAAGAGTTTGAGAAGTTGAAAGTTCTAAAGTTAATTGTGTTTGTATGGCTGGAGTGAATAATGTGTTTTATATTCCTTTTATATGTAGGAATTGATTTTTGAGTCGCTGCCAAACAAGGCTAATATTATCTGTTTCTACACTTCGTATGTGATTTTTTTGGATCTTAATAGGTTTGCATCTAGTTTTTATATGTGATTGATTCACTTGTCTTTGTATTGTACATGAGAATTCTAATATTGTTAGGAGAATAAAAAACGAATATTATCACTAATAGAACTTGATGTCGTAATAAAGATCTTATGTTAAAACCATGATTATAGATTTGTAGATGCCTTTTTCATTTAAATTAAGATCTCATGTTAAAAAAACATCCGCTTGGATGTTCAAAGGTGAAGCATGCTAGTTGTTTAAAATTTTAAAACATCATATGATTAAGTGGAAAATTTAAGAAATAGGGATTGAATAGTTTGCTTTCATCTTTATGAGAATAGAGATTTTTGTTGAAAATGAAATAGCTAAGACAAGTTATTTTTGTGATTTTATGATGGTACATATGTGTACATGAAGATTTAGAATCTTATGATTTGATGTCTTTGTGGATATGATAAAAGTAGTTTTGTGGAAAAACTTAGAAATCATTTAAAAGGGATTCTTAAGTTTGGATGATAGCATTTAAATTAACTTTATATAAGTGTTTTGAGTTGGACTTATTTATCCAGATTGTTTTTTATATAATATATTTCAAGAATGAGAAATCTATTTTATATTAGATAACGCTTGGCCTATTTCAGTATGATTTTAGAATCAATAGTTAAGTTAATAATTGAAATTTGTCTTTTGATTAACAAGTAATGATTTTGAATCATCAGTATGAATAACGGTGTAAGGAAAGAGGAATATAGAGCATATTATGGTATCTAAAATATTTCTTGATTGGAAATTTTATGAATGATATACAAGTGTAATTCAAGAAAGTATGTAAATTTTTATATGATGCATTGCATGTTTATGTATAAGATAGTAGAAAGGTATAAGTCAACAATTTTCGTTATCAAGTTTGTTTGATGTCTATTTCATCATGATGATAAATATGTTTTAAGAGTTGTAAGAATTGTATTTAGTGCAACATCTAAATCAGTACATAAGTTCAGAGTTCGTGTTCTTAAACATAGATAGCAAATAATGAAAGTTACTTGTCTAAAGATGAACACCAAACTAAATGTAAGATTGATGATGCAATATGATTTTGTTGAGTCTATGGTATGATTGAAAGATCAAAAGGTTGTTTCTTATGAATCTTTGATCATAAGGAAGTTGTTGGAGTTTACTTCGAAGTGACATATAAGGTAAAGTCTATCTCCAATGTTGAAAGTCTTTTGAGTTGAATAATAACATAACTTGTTGTTGATTACATGATGACTAAATTAAAGTTGTATAGTTAATACTATTTAATTGATGAAATGAATGTTGTAATTCAGTTCAAGTAGCATTTTTTGTGGTTAATTTTGACATGAAATTATGAAGAATTGTGAGGGTTTTCATTAATGTTTGTTTGAAAGTAAAGCTTTTTTAGAATGTTGATGTGTGATATGTGAATAGCTTGATCATGTTGTAAATTATAAGAAAATATAGAAGGTTGATGTAGAAAATTAGACCAATACTAAAATGGTTATTAACTTATTGTTCTAATTGCTTAATGAATGTTGCTACAAACTTATAAGTATGGTAGGGTTTCTTAATGTATATGAAGTTAATTTCATCTTTCTAGGTTGATATTTGTTGGTAAAACTAACTTCATGATAAAGGTTTTTATGATGAATGATGATTATATTTGTTAAAATAGTTGGTTCATAGAAACATTTTGTTGAGTTTGATGGTTTTGTTGATAAAAAAAACTTCATATTTTCAAGCTTGTTTCTAGTTAGTCTTTATAGACTAATGAGATGTCTTGTTAAGTGATTCATTGGCGAGAATCACTGAAATGCAAAGACTTGAGAAGGTGATAGCGCTTGATGTATAAAAAACGTTGTGAATGCTCATGAGTTGTTTTGGGGTAAATTATAGACAATGTGATGTCTATGAGAATGGTCTGGTATAAAAAAACGAAGTGTAAGTTAGTTCTTGTGACATCAAAGGGATGAGATATTCCATTTCATGTGAACTCTCTATGATGACAATCCAATCTCTATTAGTAGATATCTTAAAAACGAGGTTCAATGAGTAAGAACAAGTCATGTAAGTGTTATAATCAAAACTATCAAAACTTGTCTTACTATGATGTTGATGTAGATAGTTCTTCGCTGCATGTTTTTGAGGGTGAGATTTTAAGAATCTTTAAATGAAGTTCATGGCCATATTTATGGTGATGTGAGCAATACGAACTTGATGAATTTCACCTGTATAAGTATGGAGTTGATGCCGCATCCTGTGAGAGTTTGTAATAATTCATTAGAACACTTACGAAAACATGAGACTGAGTACATGATTGATTTCGCACCAAACTACAAACTTGTATGAAATAGACAATGACATGTCTTTTGATTGTTCATATAAACAATAGTGAAATATGATTCAAGATGTCTGTGTCATCTTATTTTTGTTTATAATTTCATATATATTAAGTGGCAATTCAAAACACAAATCATCGTCCATTATGTGCCATTGTCCTTGTTTAATACCAGAGATGTCAGTTTATGATTGCTTAGGATGTTCTTATATAAATTTGGAATATGTGGGGGTTTGTTGAAAAAGGCACATAAAAATGATTTAGAAAGTGCTTCAAGTTTCTATAAAAATATGTAAGAAGTTTGATTAGAGAAATGAGTAAAACTTGGATTAGATGGGGTGAAACCATACTTTGAATCTATAGTTCGGTCTGCAGCCATACTTTGAATCCATAGTTCACTTTTGTGGCCATAATCTGAATTTTGAAGAGACCATACGTTCAGTATTAGAGATCAAACGTTCGATGATGAATCCTGAGTTCGGTCTCTAAGTGCGGTTTGATTCTAAAATTTCTGTTTCCTGACCAAACCTGCACCGAAAGTTTGATGAAGCCATTTACCGAAATTTTGGTTCTGAGTTTGGCGTCAAATGTTCCGTTGCAACGTTCAAATATTTCAAATCATAAGTTCGGTCTTAGAGACCGAACGTCTGGTCAGTTGTAGACAGTAGAATTTTCTGCAATCTTTTCATGAAATGATGTAACTTTTAGAACTTGAGACACCTTCTTGCAACCATGAACAGTCATAAACGAACTTTAGAAGTTAAATTCTTTAGAGAAGTGTTAAATTAACTTTTTGTTTGTGAAAATTAAAGTCTAAAAAAAACAATAATCATAAGATTATGAAGAGATACTTTTGAAGAGACTTTTTGAAAATACTTTGTCAAAGCATGTAGAATTTTTTCTCCTCCTTTTTCTTTTTCCTCTAGTATTAAGAACTTCAGTACACAAGTCCATCTTATTCCCGTAGAACGAACGACAAGAAGAAGCTGTTATATCCTGAGGGGCATTTGTCGCATAGTGTACCTTGCTGAATTGATGGAGACAATTTTGTTTTAAGACTTCTCAATTATTTGTTTTATTTGTTTTTTATTTCTTTCTATTTGGTTACCATATCTTTGTCATAAATTTCCAGCCATATGTTTGTGTAATCCTGGAATTTACATGTTTCCTTGCTTGTTTCTCTCTTGGTTTCTTCCAGTTACTTTGACACTAAGGATAAACGAGTCTCTTTCTGTGAAACAGGGCGCTTTCCGTTCTTTGGACATCGCCACTAGTGGCAACACTTGGTATGTCATTGACCATACCCGTGGCAATGGTAGCTGATGTGCTAATCCACGGCCGACACTACTCTGCGGTATACATCCTTGGCTGTATTCAGGTTTGTCATGCGCCGTTTATGTTTTGCTCCTTATACCGAAGACGCTTTCTATACGAATTTCTTGCTAACTCGTACAATTTGGGACAGGTTTTTGCAGGTTTTGTCATAGCTAACCTCTCTGATAAATATTCATGCGCTAGAAGAAGATGAAAGAATTTGCCAGCCGGATGAAAACAATCTATGGCAGCCTCACACATTCTGGAGGCCTGAAAAATGTGCAATGAGATTATGTTTCCATTAGTTTAAATGAACCTTCCCCCACTTGTTACGTCCCAAATGATTTAATAGCTCTGCCGTGTGACACTGCATTTTATTAGTTAAGGCTTTAAACAAGTGAGTCTAGCAAGCAATAAAGCCATCGCGTGTAATCTATTTGGAGCTGCTGTTGTGGCAAACATCAAAAGTCTTGAGTTACATTTGTGTCTGGTCCGAGTACGTTAGATCACAGGCTTATTCTGGAGATTTTCCCTTCTTAATGTGCTTGTTTAATCGTTTTTTGGGTTCTATTTTCAGGAATACTTTAGGATCTCTTCTAAGGTTGAATAAAATGAACTTACTTAGCTTTTGTATACATGACTATATCCGAACGAGACAGCATTTTGATTGCCCATCCTTTGTTTGTATAAGCACCTAATCTCTACCAGACATTTCAGTTAGGTGGGAGTCATCTGGCTTTTGTAAGTGTAACGCTACTCAAGTTGATTCAGCAGAAAGGGCTGCATGGCTGGCTTGCTTGCAATTTATTAATTATCAATTTTTGATGCGATATTGGATTAATTTCGGTTGAATTAAGGTTGTTTTTAAATCCCAAAAAACAAAATAAGGTTGTTTTTTATGTTAGGTCTGTAACACACTCTAGAGGGGGGTGAATAGAGCGTTGAGCAATTTTGTGGAATTTTCTTGTTTGACTCAACTCAACCGAAATTCAAAATCAAAGCAAGAATGGGAGATGAGAGATAACGAATGAGTACATCGGATATAGAGTGGTTCGAACCGTAAATGGTTCTAATTCCCTACCACTTTGTTGCCAAAGTGGATTTTCAACAACTACTCTTCTTATTAAAACTAATAAGAACAACCACGGCAATACTTACACTAACAACTTAGTGTAAGCAATAACAACAACTTCTTGCACAAAACACCTTTGTACAACTACAACAACTTCAGCTCTAAGCAAGAACAACTTGTTGCTACCTCAAAACTTCAACAAAGTTCTCTCGAGAACTTCCTCACATTGGGTTAAATAAAGTAGTGGGGATCACACTTTCACACTAGTCTAAACACAAGCAGGAGATCAAATATTTATGGTTCCTCTTGTGTTAGAATCACTATCTCTCAATATACAATAATAAAAAACAAAGAAAGTCTTAACAAGCTTTAAGCAGTTTTACACATATGAGAGAAATGTACAACAATGAATAATGAAGCATGATGATGGTGAAAGTGTATATTTGCCTCATCTGGGCTTCATCCATTTATATGAGATGTTCATCATGTTTTTAGAACCTCCACCATGTCTTCAACTCTATCAAATGTCAAGACAATGTCCAATTAGTCTTTAGCCACCCTATGAAGTGATTTGATCCTCAATAACCACCCTAGAGAATCTTAGACATGGATAAAATAGTCAAGGAAGCATGTATTATGTTTAAAAAAATCCACAAGAAATTTGAGCAAGATTGAAAAGATAAAATACCATGAATCTCTCTTGGATTTTGTTCCAACAGTCATAAAAAAATTTGAATTCTGAGACACATCGATCGATCGAAGTGTTTGGGCTGAGAGATCGATGTCCTCTAGAGAGTTTCTAGTTTTGAACCTACTTGACATCGATCGATCGAAGTCTCCCCTGGAGAGACTGATGTGACATTGATCGATCGATGTCCCTTGGACAGAGAAATCGATGTCTTCCAGAAAGTTTCTGGTGTGAAGTTGCCTGACATCGATCGATCGAAATCTCTCTTGGAGAGACTGAATTTACATCGATTGATCGATGTCCTTCAGACTGAGAGATCGATATCTTCCAGAGAGTTTCTGGTTTTGGACTTCTGGGACATCGATCGATCGAAGTCCACAGTCTGAGAGATCGATATTGGACAGAAACTTTTCAAACCTTAATAACTTCAACATAAATCGATACATAGATCGATCTATGTGAGAGATCTATGTTCCATACTGTGTTTTTCTCATCTTTGCTTCAAATTCCAAGTGTGACATTCCTTTTTAACTTATTTAAAACACCATTTTAAATCATCAAAATATTTCATATCACAACAATCTCTCCTTTTTTGATGATTTCGAAAACCAAAACATTAAAGATGTTTTTAATTGAAAACTTGCATTTGAGCTAGCTAAATATTTCAAGCTTGACATTTTACAACTCCCCCTTAGTCCATGCTCCACCAAGACATAAACCATGTGAACATATCCAAAACTCTCCCTCAACAAGTAATCTTTCAAAAAACAATGAATGTGATGAAAATGCTTCCTTTCAACCAAATCATGCATCAAGTGTAAATGCATCATGCCATATTTTCAATTTTCACTGATTACTCAACTTGTGTGCCAAACATGCCAAGTTTTAATTAAGCATATTTCTGTCAAGCATGCAACATTACCTATACCAATGCCAAGCATATACCATACCAATGTCAATTTCATGCAACATACCAATACCAATGTCAAGCATATACCATACTAATTTTTCCCCCTTTTTTGAAAGCATCAAAAAAAATGAAGGATAACCAAAAATATCATTAATAAATACGAAGTTCTAGATACACAAATAACAACAATTTCTAAGCCTTATCCTATAGCTAAAAGGGAAATGAAAAGAACTAGGAGCTCTATTCTTCGTCAGAAGAGAAAGCTAATCCGGGAATGCACGCCTTGAGTTTCGCCTTGAGCTTGTTGTATTTCTTTTTGATTGTGGAAACTCGCTTCTTGAGGCTTGTGTTTTCTTTCTCAAGATCGTCAATCCGAACTTGTTCCTTGGTGAGATCTTCTCCCTATTGATCCAATATATAATGTAGATCGTTAACTTCATCCTCAGCATTAAAAGATAACTCGGAACCACTACCCTCCTCCATCGGAGCTTTTCTCTTATCCACTCGAGAGGGGCTTGGTTGAGTTTGGGTTTGAGGTTAAGGTTCAGTGGGAGGCTCGGTGGGATGTGTTGGAGGAATGGGTTTTTCTGCAGGAATGTTCTCGGCCTCTTCCTCCTCCGGTTCATTTTGGCCTCCCCTTCTTTGTGCTTCTTTCTGAGACTTGTGGATTTGTTGGATGTTAGCTTTTGTGTAATAGTCCTTGGCGGCTATCTTTTCTTCGTAAGTCTCATCCAACACCACATTCTCCTTTCTTAGCAATCTATAAATTAGATTGCTATATGGGAGGGATTTTGATTTCTTAGTGACCGCCTCCATCACATTCACAAAGAATATCTCCCCAAAATTTAGTTGTTCCCTCGTGGCTATACGATCGGCAATGTAAAAATCTAAATTACTTGGGAATTTGGCCGACTTACCATTGATGCAAAAAGTGACAATGGCAAGCAAAACATGGTATACCAAAGGCATATTATTAGTGTTACGGGTGGGATGGAAGCCAAGGAAAGTCTTTGCCTCATCCGCGGTCACCTTATACTTATAGTTGTCCCATTTCCATGGATCAAAATCATCTAAACCTTCATCCGGGACACCAAGAAGCTCATTTATTGTTTTTGTATCACATGCTACAAGTTGAACATTTATAACCAAATTCAATGAAAATGGCATCCCATTAAGGTATTCTACCCATAAATTAGCATAGAATAACCGAGTGTAGTGGGTAGACATACAATCCATTTCAGAAACCTCCCAAATAGGTCTCTATTTTTTATCATCAAATCAATTGATGATCGGTCTCAATCTTCA
The DNA here is from genome assembly GCA_036186865.1 of Eustoma russellianum. Lineage (NCBI taxonomy): Eukaryota > Viridiplantae > Streptophyta > Magnoliopsida > Gentianales > Gentianaceae > Eustoma > Eustoma russellianum. The sequence goes on from AP025059.1 coordinate 24,112,076, forward strand.
TTGCTCAAAATGTCTTGAATTTTGAGCAATTTTAATGGAATAGTGGACCTATTCTTCTCCTCCCATTCATCAAGTAATGTTTGAGCTCTAAGTGAGATATATGCAAATTTATCTGGACCCAATGGTTCTTCTAGAGCATTTTCATACTCACTGGACTTGAGCCAAGGAAAATTGTTGATTTGAAGCCTTGCCCTAACCTCTCTCAACATGCTTTCTTGGGAAGTGCCTTTTCTTCCAAATTCCCTATGTTCTAGATCCAGTTGGAACTTGGGGATGAGATTGTTGAGGCATATTGTCCTCTTCACGAGAGGTTCTCTGTCTTTTGGAATCATTTTTTGTTTTTGGGGCCATTTTTGAAAGTAGATGATTAGAGCTAGAGAAGCCTCAAGAAGTTTGATGTAGGTGAAGAAATTGATATAGAAATAAAGTGGGTAAAGGAGAAAAAGAATTTTGTTGCAGGTTTTTGTGGTTGGAAGGTCGGGTTTTTGGAGAAAATGGCAGAGAGTCGCAATAAAGAGGATGAAAGTGAAGGGTTTTCTGATTTTCACAGCTTTTATACACCATGTGTCTGATGACATCAATCGATCGATGTCATAGACTTCGATCGATTGATCATCGATCGATTGATGCCTTCAACTTCAATCGATCGATGTCTCATTTTACATCAGTCTCTGAAACATCTACATAGATCGATCGATGTATGCTGATTTCTGTCTTTTTGGCAATTTTGACCCTCTAAACATTGTTTATCATCCCTAATCTTGTTCTAATAGATTCGAATGTCTCAGTAGGAAGGGATTTGGTAAAGATATCCGCTAGTTGGTAATTGGTTGGAACAAATTCAACACATACTAATCCTTTTTGGATACAACTTCTTATAAAATGATGTCTTACTTCAATATGTTTGGTTCTACTGTGGTGTACCAGGTCTTATGCTATACTTATGGATGATGTGTTGTCACATAGGATAGGAACTTTGTCAAACTCTACATTGTAATCATTTAAAGTGTTTATCATCCAAAGTAGTTGCGCACAACATGAAGCGGATGATAAATATTTGGATTCTGCCGACGAAAGTGACACACTATTTTGTTTCTTGGAAAACCAATAGACTAAGAAATCTCCAAGGAATTGACATGTCCCGGAGGTGCTTTTTCTATCGACTAGGTTTTCGGCGTAGTCAGAGTCAGTATACCCTCTTAAATCAAAACAACCATTTTTTGGATAAAATAACCCAAAGTTCAAAGTTCCTTTTAAATACCTAAAAATGTGTTTAATGACAACTAGATACGATTCCTTAGGCATAATTTGAAATCTAGCACATAAACACACAGCATGCAAAATATGCGGTCTACTTGCGGTTAAATAAGGTAGACTACCTATCATACCCCTATATTTTGTTACCTCAATCGGCTTTCCTTTTTCATCTTTGTCAAGCTTTGTACTTGTGCTTATCGGTATGCTTACACTCCTTCCATCCTCAAACTTGTATTTCTTGAGTAAATCTTTTGTGTATTTTGTTTGAGATATGTATACTCCATCTTGAGTTTGCTTGATTTGAAGTCCAAGAAAGTAATTTAGCTCATCCATCATGCTCATCTCAAATTCTCCGTCCATCAATTTAGCAAAATGCTCACAAAGGGAATCATTAGTAGCACCAAATATGATATCATCCACATAAATTTGAACAAACAATTGATGGTTTCCTTGTTCTTTAATAAAAAGAGTGTCAGACTTTTCCTCTTGAAAACTCATTTTCTAGTTGGAAGTTACTTAATCTTTCATACCATAAAGGGCCTTTTTGAGTTTAAATACATGATTTAGATAATCATGATTTTCAAACCCCGGTGGTGGAGCTACACACACTTCTTCTTGAATTATTCATTCAAGAAGGCGGATTTCACATCCATTTGATATAGTTTGAAATCCTTATAGCATGCATATATTAATAGCATACTAATAACGTCTAACCTAGCTACGGGAGGGGCAAAAGTCTCATCATAGTCTATACCCTCTTCTTGTTTATATCATTGAGCTACTAACCTAACTTTGTTTCTAGTGATGCTTCCTTTATCATCCATTTTATTTCTAGATGCCCATTTAGTGCCAATTATGGGGTGATAACTAGGTTTAGCCACTAGTTCTCAAATATCACTTCTTTCAAATTGATTTAGTTCTTCTTACATGACTAATACCCAATCTTCATCATTTATAGCCTCTTTTATATTTTTATGCTCAACTTGTGAAATGAAGGCATTTTCATTAAATTTTCTTCTAGTCAATATGCCTTGACTTGTTTCTCCTAATATCAACTCTCTTGGATGGTCTTTCTTATACTTATATGAATCCGGTAAATTTGAAATGTCTCCTCGCACTTCTTTATTTTCAAGCTTAGGTTCATTTTCAATAGGATCAATCCTAAGGTCAATGACAATATTCCCTTTTGGATTCTCAAATTTTTCTATATGACTTACTTCAATTATTTCTTCATCATCATCGTTATTTATGCACGGTTCATCCTCAAGGAGTTCACTAAACTTAACATGAATTGATTTTTCAACTTTCATACTCCTTTTGTTATATATTCTAAATGCCTTGCTATTTAGAGCATATCCCATAAAGATTCCTTCATCTACCTTGAAATCGAGTTTATCCAAGTTATCTTTGGTGTTAAGTATAAAACACTTACAACCAAATACCTTGAAATAATCAATATTGCGTACTCTGCCTTTCCAAAGCTCATAAGGAGCCTGTTTGAGAGATGGTCTCAAGTAAACTCTATTTATTATATGACAATCGGTATTTACCGCTTCAGCCCAAAAATACTTGGGTAGCTCAAATTTATTTAGCATGGCTTTACTCATTTCTTGAAGTATTCTATTTTTCCTTTCCGCAACACCATCTTGTTGAGGAGTTCTTAAAGCCGAGAAATTGTGTGCATACCCTTTGGATACACAAAATTCTTGAAACTCATCGTCGAACTCACCACATCTATCATTTCTAATTTCTTTAATCGTGTCTTCTTTTTGATTTTCTAATCTTCTTCAAAGTTTTATAAACTCTTGACATGCATCATTCTTTTTAGCTAAAAACATGATCCAAGTGTACCTAGAGAAGTTGTCTATCACTACAAGGTGTAATGTTTTCCACCTAGACTTGCCGTACCAGTATCCCTATACAAATCCATATGGAGCAATTGTAGAGGTTTGGTGATGCAGATTTCACTTTTGGGTTTGAAGCTTGCTTTAACAAACTTTGCCTTTTTGACAAGTGTCACATAAGCTATGGTTTTCGAAATCAATTTAACCTTTTCATTTTTGCAAATCTCTTTGAAATTTTTGAAACTAATATGTCCAAGTCGTCTATGTCATAGTTGAGTCAAATCATTTTTGGCAACTAGGCAAGAAACCTTTTGTGATATCAAATCATGTGTGCTAAATTTATAAACATCATTTTTCCTTATAGCCTCAAAAACAACTTTATCATTCTTTTTCACAATGCATTTTCTTTTCACAAATTCAACTTGAAAAGTAGCATCAGATAGTTGGCTAACACTTATCAAATTATACGTAAGCCCTTCTACATATAATATATTATTAATAGTGAAAGAAGAGTTACCAATCTCTTCATGTCCAAGGATTTTGGCTCTTCCATTGCCAAAATACACCGTTCCACCATCTTGGAACTTGAGCTTGGTGAACAAGATTTTGTCTCCGGTCATGTGTGTTGAATATCCGATGTCCATAAGCCATTTGGTTCCTTCTTCTTTGGCTACTCCATTTATCTTGAGAGCCTACAAAACCAAGAGATTTATGCATTGTTATTCTTTAATGGTTGAGTCCTTTAGGGTTAGCTTGTCGACCCTTAGGCTTCCAAACATACATACTATCAAATCTAGCTCTACATGCATTTTTCACATGTCCTACTTTGTTACAATGAAAACAAATGGGTACATGCCTTGGTTTATAAGATGATGAGCCATGTTGTGTTTTTCTCTTATTTGGCTTTTTCTTTAATGCCTTGGGCTTAATGGAAAAATACGATGAATTAAATCCTAAACCGGATTTATCATTTCAAATCCTTTGATTTCCAAGTAATTTGTCTGGATTATTTTTACCATCGGTTAGTTTTTGTAAGTCTATTCTCAATTTCTCACATTCTTTCCTAATTTTCACATTTTCAAGAGCTATGGTTTTATGCATGGTGAGTATGATGTCATGATCTTGATACATTAAAATATTCTTGTCATGCAAGCTCTTGTTTTCTAATATGCATTTTTTAAATTCTTTCTTCAGGTGTTTATATTTTAAATTCAGTTTTTCAAACTCACCTTGAAAATCTTCTATTTCATCTTGTAAATTTGAAGAGTTAGAGTTTACCTCAAGGTCGTTCTCAATTGCCATGAGACAAGTATGTTGTGCTTTTGGATTCTCAACTATTGCAACAAGTCCAACATACCTGTTCTCACTTTCTTCTCCTTCCGATTCGGAGAGGAGATCATCCCACGTGGTTTCCTCCGCATTTAGGGCTTTTCTCTTTTGAGGAAAGACCTTCTTTTCTTTCTTTTGCGGCTCCTTATCGTGGCAATCGGCATTAAAGTGACCGGGTCAACCACACCTATAGTAATTTTCACTTGCTTCTTTATCTTTGGGTTGTCTCTTGAAAAACTTCCTTGCCTGAGCCTTGTTTCTTGTGGCCATTCTTCTAAATTTTCTTACTAGAAGAGCAACTTCCTCATCCAATTCATTGGACTCTACCACCAATCCTTTGTGTGATGCTTGTGTGGGATTGATAGGATTCATCCTATTTTGTTCATCAATAAGAATTTCATGAGTAAGAAGATTACTGGATAGCTCATCAAGGGTAAGAAATCTTGAGATTCTTTGATTCGGTGATAGCGGTGACTTTAGGTGTCCATTCCCTTGGCAAAGAGTTGAGGAGTTTTGAGACAAGGTCTTCATTTGAGATTTTCTTGTCCACCATGGAAAGTTGATTCACTATTCGAGTGAATCGGTCGATTGTCTCCTCAATCTTTTCACCACTCTTCATTGTGAACATTTCATATTCCTTCATCAGCATTAGTCTTTTGGCCATTCTTACTTGCTCAGTCCTTTCATGTATCATTTTCAGCCTTTTTCATGCTTCATGGGCTGTTTCAAGACCTTGAAGTCTTATGAGCTCGGTGGTGGTAAGAGCACTTGAAAGAATATAGAATGCTTTGCCATTTATGGCGAAGTTTATCTTCTCTTCGTCGGTGTAGTCATCCTCATCTTTGAACATTGATTCTCCTTTTGAGTTGGTAATCATAGGAACTTCGATTTCTTTGACAACGGCTCTCCATATATATAATCCACAGCCTTTCAAATGATTGATCATTCGAAATTTCCACAAAGAATAATTTTGGGCATCAAACATAGGTGCTTTAGTGTTTGATCCTGAGAATAGTACAGTTGTCTTGTAAGTTGAGGTGTAGGATGAAGAGGTTGTCATTGCCATGATCTTTAACCTTGCTACTTGCAAAGATTGGCCAAGCAATCAACATTAGGCTCTGATACCAATTGTTGGGTTTGTAACACACTCTAGAGGGGGAGGGGGTTGAATAGAGTGTTGGGCAATTTAACGGAGTTTTCTTGTTTGGCTCAACTCAAATGAAATTCAAAATGAAAGCAAGAATGAGAGATGAGAGACAATGAATTGAGTACATCAGATATAGAGTGGTTCGAATCGTAAATGATTCTACTACACTATCACTTTGTTGCCAAAGTGGATTTTCAACACCTACTCTTCTTATTAAAGCTAATAAGAACAACCACAACAATACTTACACTAACAAATTAGTGTAAGCAACCACGATAACAACTTCTTGCACAAAACACCTTTGTGCAACTACAACAACTTCAATTCTAAGCAAGAACAACTTCTTGCTACCTCAAAACTTCAACAAAGTTCTCTCAAGAACTTCCTCACAGTGGGTTAAATAAAGTAGTGGGGACCACACTTTCTCCCTAGTCTAAACACAAGCAAGAGATCAAATATTTATGGTACCCCTTGTGTTAGATTCACTATCTCTCAATATACAACAATGAAAAACAAAGAAAGGCGTAACAAGCTTTAAGCACTTTTGCATATATGAGAGAAATATACAACAATGAAGAATGAAGATTGATGATGGTGAAAGTGTGTATGCCTCATCTTGGATTCATCCATTTACAGGAGATGTTCACCACGTTTTTGGAGCCTCCACCATGTCTTCAACTCCATCAAATATCAAGACAATGTCCAATTAGTCTTTAGCCACCCTATGGATTGATTTGATCCTCAATAGCCACCCTAGAGAATCTTAGACATGGATAAAATAATCAAGAAAACATGTATTATGTTAGAGAAAAGTCCACAAGAAATTTGAGCAAGATTGAAAAGAGAAAACACCATGAATCTTCCTTGGATTTTGTTCCAATGGTCATAAAAATTTGAATTTTTGGGGACATCGATAGATCGAAGTGTCTGAACTGAGAGATCGATGTCCTCTAGAGAGTTTCTAGTTTTGAACCTACTTGACATCGATCGATCGAAGTCTCCCCTGGAGAGACTGATGTGACATCGATCGATCGATATTCCCTTGACTGAGAGATCGATATCTTCCAGAAATATTTTGGTTTGAAACTGCCTGACATCGATTGATCGAAGTCTCTCTTGGAGAGACTGAAGTGACATCGATCGATCGATGTCCTTCAGACTGAGAGATCGATGTGTTCCAGAGAGTTTCTGGTTTTGGATTTCTAGGACTTCGATCAATCGATGTTCCCAGTCTGAGAGATCGATGTTGGACAGAAACTTTTCAAACTTGAATAACTTCAACATAGATCGATCGAAGTCTCTCTTTGAAAGACTGATGTGTACATAGATCGATCTATGTGAAAGATCTATGTCCCATAATGTGTTTTTCTCATCTTTGCTTCAAATTCCAAGTGTGGCATTCCTTTTTAACTTATTTAAAACACCTTTTTACATCATCCAAACATTTCATATCCACATTTTGTGTTATTCAGTCCCACAGAACTTTGTTGACTTCTCCCCATTCTGTTAAAGAGAGGAGCCGCGTACAAAAATGACTGTTTACGGGTAGAGTGTCCATATTTATATCTTTTTGGGTTATAAGTTTCTGGCCGACGAGTTTTATAGTTGGACTCTGCCAGCTATCAACAACCTTCAAGCTACTCTGATTTACGGCGTACCAATCTTACAAAGTACACATTGATTCTCCATGTTCAATCTCAGAAACTGAATACCCAATTTGGCAGAATAAATGAAAATTTTGTGTTCTTCTGTGGAGCAAGTAGGCCGGTCACATATGGCATGTTCATTCATAGAATTCAGATTCGAACAACTCAAATATCCGTTTTTGTAGGTTTTTTGAAGGAGAGCTAACCATGTATCTATGAGTGTGACCACTAGTGTCATATCCCGTATTTTTGCAAGTCTAGCGTTAAATAATTAAAGCGGATCAAAAATATAGTTTTGATAATTATATATGTTTATGAGGCTTAGTTAAATGAATTTTAGGTGAAAAATAATTAAAAAGCTAAAATTAAGAAAATTAGGCCCAAAATACCAAAACTGCCCTTCCCAGTTAAAAATCTGAAGGAGCTATACATTATGTATAACTCCCCCAGAGAAGTCGACTTCAGCGTCGACAGTTACAAATGAAAAGAGGGAGAGGATCGACTGAGAGGAAGAGAAGAGAAAAGAGGAAGGAAGAAGAAATCGCGGCCAATCCTAGGTGCAATCCGTCTCAAAAAAAATTTCAACCAAATCACCATAAGATTTTCTAGATTCGAAGGCAAGTGACTTTTCTATACGATTTACGCAATTTTGATTCAATAGGCCCTATTTCTCTAGAAAGAGAAAATTGGACCACACATTTGTAATTTTGATCCGTTTATTTTTTTTTGTAATTAATCCGTTTATGTTAATTGCTCTACTATGTGCATTTATGGTTGTTGATTGAGTAAAGTTATGACCTTTTGGACCAAATTTATGAGAATATATATGATTACTAGATTTATGATGAATATGCCCTAAAGATGTCGTTTTTGATGTGATTTATTTCTTGGTGATTATCTATCATGCTTGTTGCGGGGTACCTTAGATGAACTGAGTTGGTGTGAGGAAGATTTGATGAGTGTAAAGTGGGTGGCGGCTGAGTTCGAGTTGTAGAGAAAAAGGGGTTTGAGTGATTTTCAAATACATGATTTAAATGTGCACAAAAAACGAGCATAAGATAAAACGTGCATAAGATATACATGTATGCATGATACATTGCTATTACTTGCCTTATTTAGCTTATATATAATGTTGCCGGACTAACGAGCCATGAAGCGTTAAAGCTTACATCATATGGCAAACATTTGTTGTGTTTATACTATTTTCAGGTGCCACCATTAATGAACTAAACTAGTTCATTAAGTGAAGTACTTAGTTTATTAAACTAAGTAGTTCATTAAAGGAGGCCACATTTGGAAAAGGCACAAAGGCAACAAAGTTAAGGAACGAAAGTTTTCTCCTCCTCCCCTCTTAATTATACACGCCACATATACATATATTACATATATTTTCAGATTTTTTAAGAAAAGGCACATACACATGTATTCTAACGTACTACCGACACGTTATATATTTTACGTACATACGTTAACGTCACACCACTATACTTAATTCATATTTATGAGTATATTCAAGTCTTATATCATATGATATAAGATATGGTGATGACAAATCAAATATGACACGATAAAAGGTTCTAAACCGAAAATTGTCGTATCGGGCGAATACCGAAACTTCGCCAACGTGTCACGTACTTGCCATAAATAGATGGCCAGCCCCTATACTTCAAAATTCCATAAAAATTTCGTGGGCTACATGTAATATTCAGCCGAAAATTCTTTCCATGTTGTCACACACAAATCACCCCACATTAAGGCCAAAATGTGAAGATTCCAAGTTTAATTTTGTCACATGTGAATGGTACCACTTTAGACCAGCCAAGTGCTGAGATTTAAAGTATATATTATATATATTATGTATAACATAATATATATAACATGTGCAAAAGTTGAAATTTAAATTAGAGAAAAATCGGGTAATCGATAAATATCGAAAATTCGGTTTTCTACGCACACAACACATGGAATATTTTTGGTACATCATGTGACACGTATCTAAACACTTTTTACATATGTTATACATCTTAAAGTGTTCTAGAAAATTAAATTAAGGGCTGATTGGAATATAACATGTGTGTATTATTAAGTGCATTATTTTACAAAGTTAGCAAAAATAAATTTCAGCACATGCACATACATATCCAATGCCACCTACAGCTGAGATGGAGCTTATTTGGAGCCTTGTTGGCATATTGATTGGTCGAGAATCAATCATATAAAGTTGGTGACTCAAAGAGAGAAGCTACAAAAGGTAACAATTCAAATTTTGTCACAATTGTGACACATGCTGAAAATTCAGCATGTGTGCTAATGATGGCCGAAATTTTCATCTATTATGAGACATATTTTATTATCTTAAATTATATTATTGATTGGAAGAAGAAATGGAAATGATTTGAATATTATCTAATTTAATAAAGTGTGATATTCTACATATCACACATGCTGAAATTTTTCAGCATGTGTAAGACTTGTGATGGCCGAATTCTAGAGCTTAAGAGTGTCCAAGTTCATTTCTCATGTGATAGGAATATTTACCATCAATTGGTGATTCATTTTAATTAGAAAAATCAAAGAAAAATAGTAATATTTTAAATTTTATCTTCACGTGTCACATGCTGAAAATTCAGCATGGTAACATCTATTATGGGCGATTTTTTCATCTTAGCAAGAAAGGAATTTTTGTCTTGCAATTTATGAGATACATCTTATGGCACATGCTTAAGTGTAATTCTCAGGTTTTTTCAAGTCATCAATGATGACAACATTCATCCAATAAGAAGGTGCCAAGTAAGCGAAGCCTAAATGATCATCCAATAAGAAGATGCCAAGTAAGCAAGACTTTGTCACAATGGTGTCTTACATCCTCCCAAGGACTTAGAAGATAATTTTCAAGAGGGGGAGGCACATACAAGGGGACGGCCATGCACATTAAAAGGAAAGAGAAGAGAGCAAACAAAACAAGCACAAGCATTGCAAATTAAAGTGATCAAAAAGCCTAGCTCTTCTTCTTCTACATTCTCTTTCTTTCTTTCTTCTTGTAAGCCTATTGTATTCAAATTCTTCAATCTTGAATAGGCTTGACATAGACCACCACTCATTATATATCTTTGTAAAAGATTGATCAAGGTGTGATCAATCTTCATTCTTTCAAGGTGGTGGTGTTCGTGTGCATTGTATTCAACATACAAGGTTTGTAAAGGGTTGGAGTTGGTGTGTAACTCCATCAACCCTGTGGTAAGGTGTTTTTGAGTTGTGTGATTAGTGTGAACCAAGGAAGGTGTTCCTTGAAGACTGGAGTAGGTTGTTGATAACCGAACCAGTATAAAATTCTTGGTGTCATTTACTTTCAGTATCTACTTTCAGTTTTAGCACTGTTTATCCTTTTTGATCACGCTCGTAAAAATAGTAAACGGATTTCAAAAATTACAAAACTTTCAGAAAACATAGCTACATGTTTTAAGGTTCTTTTGGCGTAAGTTTCAACCCTTTTGGACAAGTATTAGTCATTAAAACGTCCAAAGTTCTGAGACTAGTGCAGTCTGATTTTCAGACTTGCAAAGGTTGAGACTTTGATTGTAGTTGACCTACTTCCCAAAAGAATTTTGCAAAACTGTTTCAACCCATTTAAATATAGTATTTAAGGAGTTAGTGGTTAAATTTTCAGAGCTTTTGGACGTTCACACAAATAGGAATAAGTTTTTCAAAACCATCTACCGTTTCTGGCAGATTCGAGCAATCTGAGTACCAACGGTTTTTGAAGGGGTTAAAGGTTGAATTTTAATTTGAAATTTTTAGGGGACCGTCATAACATCTGAGGCTAAGTTCTCTCAAAATTTCATAATTTATGGAGACCTATAACCTGGTTTTAAAAACATTTTAAAACTGGTCCTGAAAACAGAATCTGTTTTCAGAAGTTGAATTGTTTAGGTTTAAACAAATTTTAAAAACCACACTTTCCGCACCACCTATTCAACCCCCCCTCTAGTGGTGCCTTGCAGATCCTACAAGAGTTTGGTTGGAAGGTTTTGCGAACATGTTCCAAGATATGAATTGTAGAAAGCCTAGGGTTTATGTCATTTGATGTATTTAAGGTTCAACACGATGTCATGAGTGTATATGTAGGTTGGATTTATGTTTTAGGATTGGATTTAAGTGTTCTTTAAGCTTGGAATGAAGAGGGTTGAAGTTTAGGCTGATATTGGGGTTAAACTTGGTGAAAAATAGCAGAAACAGGGACTTAGACCGATCCATGGAGGACATCAATCGATCCAAGTGGCCCTGGTAGGATGTTCCGACTCTGGAGGACTTCGATCGATCAACTAGGGGACTTCGATCGATTAATGTCTAGGAAAACTGAATATCGATCAATCAGAGGACCACATCGATCGATCGATCTAGCCATGGTTATGAAACTGAAACTCTCTGGAAGACATGAATCGATCAGGAAGGGGGGACATCGATTGATCGATGTCCAAGAGCTTGACATTGATCAATCAGAAGGCCACATCGATCGATCGATATGGCCAGTTCTGCAGAATTTAAGCTGAATCTTTTAGGAATGATAGGAAATGAATGGCAAGCTATATAAGAGACTTGTGTGAGATGTTTGGGGCTAGAGTATGAGTCTAAGGAGTGCCTTTGAAGTGTGCTTGACGTATGTTGAGGTGGGTAACCTTAAATGTGAAGGAGTAAGGCTAAGTATGAACTTAAAAAGAATTTGTGAGCAAAAAATGTGGGAACTAATGCGAGTGAGGTGTGTTTGAAGTTTGTGCCCGGTACTCGTTATGTAAAGTGTGAGTGCATGTTTAGAGGCTTGATATGATGTGACATGAGTATTTTGCACCACGACATGAGCATTTTGCATTCCGACATGAGTTTTGCCTTGTGAAAAGACACATGTGTTTAAAGAAAGGCTAAAGTTCTCAAACGACAAGTTTAGGCTGCTGGCTGATATCAAGGTATAAAAGTCACGCCTGCAATGTCAAGATATAAAAGCGTGACCTATAATAAACAGCAGGGTATAAAGTTCAGTTATGGGTTGTGGACCTTTTAGCACGGGGTATAAAGTTCTGTTTTTCTTTGGATTGATCACCCACAGGGTATAAAGTTTCTGTTACGCGAATAATAAGATAAGAAGAAGTATGAAAAGTTTGTGAAATGACACGTCTGACATGTTTGTGAAATAAGGCTTATGCATGGTTTTTCGTTCTGTTCAGTGCGTGGTTTTGAAGTAGTGCATGCATCATATGACATGAAGCATAAGATTGACATATAAGAAATGACATGTGCATATGATCTGTTTACGTGATATGTTTTGCTTGATACATGCCCGATATTTATTCTTGTCTCGTATATGTGCCTTATTGGAATTTGTAGTTATGCACAACAATGTTATTTGCTAACCCGAGCACCTTATTTTGGGCATTGATTAATGTATTGGTGACTTATCGCATGTGATCCGGTAAGGTGTATAGACGGGTTACTTGCTAGCGATGTTTTTCGCTAAGAATAGATACTCCTTTCCTTTTTCAGGTGAACCCGAGTATGAGATGATATTTGCAGAAGACGATGGCGAGTGTGCCCATTGGGATGATAGACATTGAAGCAAAAAAGGCCATGTTAATTTTTTAGTCGATAGACCTTCTATTACTATTTGTGCTGGAGGATATAGTAGACATTTTCGAATACGCTTCATTTCTGTTGTATTTCATTTTGTTACATCATTTTATTGAATTTTAAATTTTACGACGTTTCCGCTAATACATCTTACATCATGGATGACGAGTGCGTGATATGTTTTGACGCCTTGTAGTTCTCGTAGCAGACTGCGGTAGATGCAATGGTATCGATGTCCTGTATCGGATCGGGACGCTACAGGTGGTATCGGAGCCTAGACTTTAGATCTATCTCGGAAACTTAGAATCATGATCTTTTAGTAACTTAAGATATGATTTCCCTTTAAGTTTGATCTTTAGGTATAAGCGCTAAAAATCTAGAGTCTAAGTACGATCCGGACTGGGTGTGTGTGAGCGCGTTCTCCACTTAATTTGCAAATTAAGTTCTCTTATTTCATACCCCACCCGTTCTTTCGTATTCGAGCTTTCAGTATTATCCTGCGCTTACGGATTGCTAACAAAGGTACTGATCTATCAGAGAATGCCTCCGCGAAGAGATAACACCAGAAACTTTGGTAACGGGCGGGAGATTCAGCCACCTAAGGTGGTACTACCCCAGGTGCTCACGGATGCACTAACTGTGAAAGCCCAGGGTTACGCCCAACAGCAGCAACCTCCGCCTCCTCCGCCACTGCAGCATAACATTCGTTTCTTTTATGGAGATCTGAGGAAGATCAGGGTCCCAGAGTTTGCGGGATGCACTGATCCCGAGGAGATTTAATGCTGGTTGGCTGAGGTAGAGAAATGTTTCGGGCTGGTGCAAGTTCCTGAAAAGATTAAAGTAGATGTGTGACCCCACCTATGCAAGAGGGTGAATGGTGGGCTGGAATGGGACCCCACCTATTTCTTGGGCACAATTCTGTGAGGCGTTCCTGAAGTATTACATGCCAGAGACAGCAATTCTGGATAAGATAAGGGCGTTCGACAGGCTCGAGCAGGGTCGGATGATAGTGTCGGAGTTTGCCGATCGTTTCTATGCCTTGGGTAAGTTTGTACCCGTGATTATGTCTAATAATCGCTTAAAGATGACTAAGTTTGAGTGGGCTCTAGACTCAAGAATACAGTCAGCGATAGTGAACCCAGGGATGAAAACCTATGAGGATATGCTGGACGCGTGCTTCTGCGTCGAAAGTGATTTTGTAGAGAAAAAGGGGTTTGAGTGATTTTCAAATACATGATTTAAATGTGCACAAAAACGAGCATAAGATAAAACGTGCATGATATAAACAATCGTGTGCATGATATTGCTTAGTACTTGCCTTATTTAGCTCATATATAATGTTGCCGTACTAACGAGCCATGAAGCGTTAAAGCTTACACTATATGGCAAACATTTGTTGTGTTTATACTATTTTCAGGTGCCACCATTAATGAACTAAACTAGTTCATTAAGTGAAGTACTTAGTTAATTAAACTAAGTAGTTCATTAAAGGAAGCTACATTTGAACAAGGCACAAAGGCAACAAGGCTAAGAAAGGAAAGTCTCCTCCTCCTCATTTACATCACATATACACGCCTACATATATATATTTATATATATTTTCAGATTTTTTGAAAAAGGCACATACACATATATTCCAACGTACTACCGACACGTTATATATTTTATACGTACGTTAACGTCACACCATCATACTTAACTCATATTTAGGAGTATATTCAGGTCTTATATCATATGATATAAGTCATGGTGATGACAAATTAAATACGACACGATAAAAGGTTCTAAACCGAAAATTGTCGTACCGGGCGAATACCGAAACTTCGCCAACGTGTCACGTACTTGCCATAAATAGATGGCCAGCCCCTATACTTCAAAATTCCATAAAAATTTTGTGGGCTACATGTAATATTCAGCCAAAAATTCTTTCCATGTTGGCACACACAAATCACCCCATATTAAGGCCAAAATGTGAAGATTCCAAGTTTAATTTTGTCATATGTTAATGGTACCACTTTAGACCGGCCAAGTGCTGAGATTTAAAGTATATATTATGTATAACATAATATATATAACATGTGCAAAAGTTGGAATTTAAATTAGAGAAAAATCGGGTAATCGATAAATATCGAAAATTCGGTTTTCTACGCACACAACACATGGAACGTTTTTGGTACATCATGTGACACGTATCTAGTCACTTTTTACATATTTTATACATCTTAAAGTGTTCAAGAAAATTAAATTAAGGGCTGATTGGAATATAACATGTGTGTATTATTAAATGTGCACTATTTTACAAAGTTAGCAAAAATAATTTTCAGCATATGTATATACATCATACACGCACATTGCAGCTGAGATGGAGCCTATGTGGAGCCTTTTTAGCATATTGATTGGTCAAGAACCAATCATACAATGTTGGTGACATAAAGAAAGAAGCTACACAAGGTAACAATTTGAATTTTTGTCACAATTGTGACACATGCTGAAAATTCAGCATGTGTGCTAATGATGGCCGAATTTTTCATCTATTATGAGAAATATTTTACTTCTTAAATTATGTGATTGATTGGAAGAAGAAATGGAAGTAATTTGAATAATATTTAAATTAAATAAAGTGTGATATTTTATATCACACAAGCTGAAATTTTTCAGCATGTGTGAGACATGTCTTGGCCGAATTCTTGAGCTTAAAAGTGTCCATGTTCGTTTCTCATGTGATAAGAATATTTACCATCAATTGGTGATTCATTTTAAAAAGAAAAATCAAAGAAAAATGGTAATATTTTGAACTTTATCTCCATGTGTCACATGCTGAAAATTCAGCATGGTAACACCACATTTTGGGCGATTTCTTGGCTTAGCAAAGAAGAAAATTTTGTCTTGCAATTTATGTGATAATCTTGAGCTTTATGGAAATTATTTTGTGATGATTTTGGCACATGTTTTAAGTGTTATCTCAGATTTTTCCAAGTCATCAATGATGACAACATCCAACCAATCATGAAGTGCCAAGTAAGCAAAGCTTAAGTGATCATCCAATGAGAAGGTGACAAGTAAGCAAGACCATGTGACAATGATGTCTTACATTCTCCCAAGGACTTAGAAGACAATTTTCAAGAGGGGGATAGCACTATAGGGGGGCGGCCAAAACAAATTAAAAGGAGAGAAAGAAGAGCAAAACAAGAACAAGAACAAGAGTTGCAAGTTCAAGGATCAAAAGTGTTCTAGCCTTCTTCTTCTACATTCTCTTTCTTTCTTTCTTCTTGTAAGACTATTGTATTCATATCTTTCAATCTTGAATAGGCTTGATATAGACCACCATATATTCCATATCTTTGTAAAAGATTGATCATGGTGTGATCAATCTTCATTCTTGCGAGGTGGTGGTGTTCGTGTGCATTGTATTGAACATACAAGGTTTGTAAAGGGTTGGAGTTGGTGTGTAACTCCATCAACCCTGTGGTAAGGTGTTTTTGAGTTGTGTGATTAGTGTGAACCAAGGAAGGTGTTCCTTGAAGACTGGAGTAGGTTGTTGATAACCGAACCAGTATAAAATTCTTGGTGTCATTTACTTTCAGCACTGATTTTCTGTTTTAGCACTGTTTACTGTTATTAATCACGTTTATAAAAATAGTAAACGAACTTCAAAAATAACGAAACTTTCAAAAAATATAACCACACGTTCTAGGGTTCTTTTGGCGCAAGTTTCAAACCTTTTGGACAAGTATAAGTCATTTAAACGTCCAAAGTTCGGAGACTAGTGCAGTCTGGTTTTCAGGCTTGCAAAGGTTGAGACTTTGATCGTATTTGACTAACTTCCCAAAAGAATTTTTCAAAACTGTTTTAAACCATTTAAATATAACATATAAGGGTTAGTGGTTAAATTTTCAGAGCATTTGGAGTTGTGTACAAATAGGAATTAAGTTTTCAATTCAGTGTATCGGTTCTGGCAGATTTGCGCAATTTGATCACCAACGATTTTTCAAGGGGTTAGAGGTTGAATTTTAATCTGAAATTTTTAGGAGATACTCATAACATCTGAGTATAAGTTCTCTCCAAATTACAGAATTTTGAAGACCTGAAACCTAGTTTTCAAAATGTTTTAAAACTGGTCCTGAAAACAGAAACTGTTTTCAGAAGTTGGGTTTTTGGTTCAAACTAATTTTAAAAACCACATTTTCTGCACCCACTATTCAACCCCGCCCTTCTAATGGTGCCTTGCAGATCCTACAATTGGTATCAGAGCGCAGGAACACTTACAATAAAAGGATCCAACGATCTTAGTGAGATGGCAACCACTAGCGACAAAACCGAGGAAAAATATATGTCAAGCCGAATGCATCCACTATTTGGAAATGAGGTAATTCTGATTCTGACTCGGATTCTGAACTATCTTATGATGATTTATATGTTGAATATCTTGAATTACATAAGTTTGCTAGAACTCTCGCAAAACAAAAGAAACAGTTAATTGAAGACAAGAAATTGTTAGAATCCTCTAACAAAGATCTTGTGTCTCAATTAAATGATTCAAAAGAAGAGTCGTCGTGCATTATAAATTCATTAAAGTCTGAAATTTCATCATTAACATCCGAGAACACTAAATTGAAATCCGATATTTCAAATTTGAAATCAAGGAATACTGATTTAGAGAAAATGATGAAACAATTTGATACGGGATCCAACATGCTAGATCGCATTATTTTATCACAAAAATATGACAGTGATAAAACTGGATTAGGATACAGCGAGACAAACGAAGCATCATCTAAACCATCCAAGTTTGTTTTGTCTAAGAAAGTAGACACATCAAAGGCATACGTAGCGCCTAAAATAAAGCAAAAACCCCCTCTCCCCACATCTCGTCATATCTCTTCTTCATCTCATACGAAGTATAATTATGTGCCATATAAATATAAGAAGAAGACTAGTACACCACTCATTTGATCTCATCGTGCTTCTTATTCTTCATATCATACAAAGAGTAATCATGTGCCATATAGAAAGCCACCGATGCATACGAGACACTCATATCACAAAAATGCATTTAGATCACGTCCCGTGCATGCAAACCGAAATGCACATCAAAAACAAAAACCATACTATATGCATGATGGGATTCTTGGCCAAAGGCCAAACGCATTTGGCCCTAACATATATTATGTTGCGTTCTCATCACCTTTCTCACCTTTTGGAAGACCTAGAAAGGTCACCCAAATTTGGGTACCAAAAGGGACATTTTCAAAGGGTTGAAATAAATAACCCTTACGAACGCACGTTATATATGATTTTTCTCCTTCATCTTTACATGCATCTTTTGATTTAATTTTCAAAATAAAGGGGGAGAGAAAGCATGATTTAAGGGGGAGAGAGATACTGATTGCATAAATCGAGGGGGAGCAGTATTGATTGCATAAATCGAGGGGGAGCGGATTCGATATTTAAATATCGAATTTTGAATTTATGCATAATTAAAGGGGGAGCGATAGGATTTAAATCATGTGCATAAGTTATTTTGAAAATCATCAAAAGGGGGAGATTGTAGAGAAAAAGGGGTTTGAGTGATTTTCAAATACATGATTTAAATGTGCACAAAAACAAGCATAAGATAAAACGTTCATGATATAAACAATCGTGTGCATGATATTGCTTAGTACTTGCCTTATTTAGCTCATATATAATGTTGCTGTACTAACGAGCCATGAAGCGTTAAAGCTTACATCATATGTCAAACATTTGTTGTGTTTATACTATTTTCAAGTGCCACCATTAATGAACTAAACTAGTTCATTAAGTGAAGTACTTAGTTAATTAAACTAAGTAGTTCATTAAAGGAAGCTACATTTGAACAAGGCACAAAGGCAACAAGGCTAAGAAAGGAAAGTCTCCTCCTCCTCATTTACATCACATATACACGCCTACATATATATATTTATATATATTTTTAGATTTTTTGAAAAAGGCACATACACATATATTCCAACATACTACCGACACGTTATATATTTTATACATACGTTAACGTCACACCATCATACTTAACTCATATTTATGAGTATATTCAGGTCTTATATCATATGATATAAGTCATGGTGATGACAAATTAAATACGACACGATAAAAGGTTCTAAACCGAAAATTATCGTATCAGGCGAATACCGAAACTTCGCCAACGTGTCACGTACTTGCCATAAATAGATGGCCAGCCCCTATACTTCAAAATTCCATAAAAATTTCGTGGGCTACATGTAATATTCAGCCAAAAATTCTTTCCATGTTGGCACACACAAATCACCCCACATTAAGGCCAAAATGTGAAGATTCCAAGTTTAATTTTGTCACATGTTAATGGTACCACTTTAGACTGGCCAAGTGCTGAGATTTAAAGTATATATTATGTATAACATAATATATATAACATGTGCAAAAGTTGGAATTTGTATTAGAGAAAAATCAGGTAATCGATAAATATCGAAAATTCGGTTTTCTACGCACACAACACATGGAACGTTTTTGGTACATCATGTGACACGTATCTAGACACTTTTTACATATTTTATACATCTTAAAGTGTTCTAGAAAATTAAATTAATGGCTGATTGGAATATAACATGTGTGTATTATTAAATGTGCATTATTTTACAAAGTTAGCAAAAATAATTTTCAGCATATGTATATACATCATACACGCACATTGCAGCTGAGATGGAGCCTATGTAGAGCCTTTTTAGCATATTGATTGGTCAAGAACCAATCATACAATGTTGGTGACATAAAAAAAGAAGCTACACAAGGTAACAATTTGAATTTTTGTCAAAATTGTGACACATGCTGAAAATTCAGCATGTGTGCTAATGATGGCCGAATTTTTCATCTATTATGAGACATATTTTACTTCTTAAATTATGTGATTGATTGGAAGAAGAAATGGAAGTAATTTGAATATTATTTAAATTAAATAAAGTGTGATATTTTATATCACACATGCTGAAATTTTTCAGCATGTGTGAGACATGTCTTGGCTGAATTCTTGAGCTTAAAAGTGTCCATGTTCATTTCTCATGTGATAAGAATATTTACCATCAATTGGTGATTCATTTTAAAAAGAAAAATCAAAGAAAAATGGTAATATTTTGAACTTTATCTCCATGTGTCACATGCTGAAAATTCAGCATGGTAACACCACATTATGGTCGATTTCTTGGCTTAGCAAGGAAGAAAATTTTGTCTTGCAATTTATGTGATAATCTTGAGCTTTATGGAATTTATTTTGTGATGATTTTGGCACATGTTTTAAGTGTTATTCTCAGATTTTTCCAAGTCATCAATGATGACAACATCCAACCAATCATGAAGTGCCAAGTAAGCAAAGCTTAAGTGATCATCCAATGAGAAGGTGACAAGTAAGCAAGACCATGTGACAATGATGTCTTACATTCTCCCAAGGACTTAGAAGATAATTTTCAAGAGGGGGATAGCACTATCGGGGGGCGGCCAAAACAAATTAAAAGGAGAGAAAGAAGAGAAAAACAAGAACAAGAACAAGAGTTGCAAGTTCAAGGATCAAAAGTGTTCTAGCCTTCTTCTTCTACATTCTCTTTCTTTCTTTCTTCTTGTAAGCCTATTGTATTCATATCTTTCAATCTTGAATAGGCTTGATATAGACCACCACATATTCCATATCTTTGTAAAAGATTGATCAAGGTGTGATCAATCTTCATTCTTGCGAGGTGGTGGTGTTCGTGTGCATTGTATTGAACATACAAGGTTTGTAAAGGGTTGGAGTTGGTGTGTAACTCCATCAACCCTGTGGTAAGGTGTTTTTGAGTTGTGTGATTAGTGTGAACCAAGGAAGGTGTTCCTTGAAGACTGGAGTAGGTTGTTGATAACCAAACCAGTATAAAATTCTTGGTGTCATTTACTTTCGGCACTGATTTTCTGTTTCAGCACTGTTTACTGTTATTAATCACGTTTATAAAAATAGTAAACAAACTTCAAAAATAACGAAACTTTCAGAAAATATAACCATACGTTCTAGAGTTCTTTTGGCGCAAGTTTCAAACCTTTTGGACAAGTATAAGTCATTTAAACGTCCAAAGTTCGGAGACTATTGCAGTCTGATTTTCAGGCTTGCAAAGGTTGAGACTTTGATCGTATTTGACTAACTTTCCAAAAGAATTTTTCAAAACTGTTTCAAACCATTTAAATATAACATATAAAAGGTTAGTGGTTAAATTTTCAGAGCATTTGGAGTTGTGTACAAATAGGAATTAAGTTTTCAATTCAGTGTATCGGTTCTGGCAGATTTGCGCAATCTGACCACCAACGCTTTTTCAAGGGGTTAGAGGTTGAATTTTAATCTGAAATTTTTAGGAGATACTCATAAAATCTGAGTATAAGTTCTCTCCAAATTTCAGAATTTTTGAAGACCTGAAACCTAGTTTTCAAAACGTTTTAAAACTGGTCCTGAAAACATAAACTGTTTTCAGAAGTTGGGTTTTTGGTTCAAACTAATTTTAAAAACCACATTTTCCGCACCCACTATTCAACCCCGCCTTTCTAGTGGTGCCTTGTAGATCTTACAGATTTCCATAGAGTGGCGGCAAGAGTGGCCGATGCAAGATCCTCTGACAGAAGTAAGAGGCCAAGGGAAGAGGTGAGAGTTGGCAGCAGACCCGGACGTTGGGTCCAGATCCCGAAGAGAGACCCGATGAGAAACTTCAGAGATCCCCACCACAGAATCTGGTTGCGCAGCAGGCCGTGGGAGTTTTCCCACACTGCAACAAGAGCCAATGCAGGGAATGTAGAAAGTTGGTGGGAGTATGCTACCGATGCAGACAAGTGGGCCATCTTATTAGAGATTGCCCAGAAATGAGGAAGAATGCTTCGGTAGAAATAGAGGGCTAAGCCGAGGGCGAATGCTTGAATTCATCTTATGACGGATACCGATGTACATGAAGTCACCGATGTGGTAGCAGGTACAATTTAAATTAAGTTTGAATTCTGATTTGAATTAAGTCACCGATGTGATAAGGCCACCTTACCACAGGGTTGATAGAGTTACACACCAACTCCAACCCTTTACAAACCTTGTATGATGAATGCAATTACGCACGAACACCACCACCTTGCAAGAATAAAGATTGATCACACCTTGATCAATCTTTTACAAAGATATAGAATGTGTGGTGGTCTAAGATAAGCCTATTCAAGAATATGAATATAAGTACAATAGGCTTTCAATAAAGAAGAAAGAAAGAAGTGTAGAAAGAAGGAGTGCTAGGCGTTTTTGATCACAAGAATGTAATGCTTGTTCTTGTCTTTGTTTTGCTCTTCTCCTTTCCTTTTTATCCACTATAGCCGTCCCCCCTTAGGTCCTTCTCCTCTTGAAAATTGTCTTCTAAGTCCTTAGGAGAATGTGTGGAATCATTGTGACATGATCTTGGTTACTTGGCACCTTCTCATTGGATGATCACTTAACCTTTGCTTACTTGGCACTTCATGATTGGTTGAATGTTGTCATCATTTGATGACTTGGAAAATCTGAAAATTCCACTAAAAACATGTGCCAAAATCAACATAAATTAGTTGCCATAACTCATAAGATTATCATCCAAATCAAGCAAGATAATATTTCTCCACACAAGGTCATAAAATCGGCCATAATGAGTAGTTGACATGCTGAAATTTCAGCATGTGATACATGATGCTCCATTTCAAATTACTACCAAATTTTCTTTGATTTTTCTCCAAAAATTAATCATCAATTAGTAGACAATATCCTCATCATTTTGGAAATTAAATTTGGACACCAACATGGCCACAAAATCGGTCAAGGTACATACACACATGCTGAAATTTTTTTTTCCAGCATGTGTGATATTCAAGATATCACACTTTATGACTTTATATCTTATTCAAATTACTTCCATTTATTCTTCCAATTGATCACATGTTTCAAGACACAAAATTTGTCTAATTTTGGAGAGAAAATTCGGCCACCCTTTAGTACACATGCTGAAATTTTCAGCATGTGTTACAAATGAGATAAAGTTTAAAACATTACCTTTTGTAGCTTCTTTCTTTAAATCACCAACATTGTATGATTGATTCTTGACCAATCAATATGCCAAAAAGGCTCCAAATATGCTCCATCAAGTGCATTTAGGCGTGTACACATGTATATGCATGTGCTGAATTTTATTTTTGCAAACTTTGTAAAATAGTGCACATTTAATAATACACACATGGTATATTTCAATCAGCCCTTAATCTAATTTTCTAGAATACTTTAAGATGTATGACATATGTAAAAAGTGTATAGATACGTGTCGTATGATGTGCCAAAAATGTTCCATGTGTTGTGTACTTAGAAAACCGAATTTTCGATGTTTATCGATTACCCGATTTTTCTCTAATTAAATTCCAACTTTTTGCACATGTTATATATATTATGTTACACATAATATATAATATAAAATTTAATTTTCAGCACTTGGATGGTCTAAAGTGGCGCCATTAACATGTGACAAAATTAAAATTGGAATCTCCACAATTTGGCCTTAATGTAGGGTGATTTGTGTGTGCCAACATGAAATGATTTTATGGCTGAGAATATCATCATATGCACGAAAATAATAAGTATTTTTGAGGTGTAGGGGCTGTTCATCTATTTATGGCAAGTACGTGACATGTTGGCGAAGTTTTGGTATTCGCCTGATACGACAATTTTTGGTTTAGAACCTTTTAACATGTCGTATTTAATTTGTCATCACCATGACTTATATCATATGATATAAGACCTGAATATAATCATAAATATGAGTTAAGTATGGTGGTGTGACGTTAACGTATGTACGTAAAATATATAACGTGTCGGTAGTACGTTGGAATACATGTGTATGTGCCTTTTTCAAAAAATCTGAAAATATATTTTTATATATGTATGTAGGCGTGTATATTGATGAAGAGAGGAGGAGGAGACTTTCCTTTCTTAGTCTTGTTGCCTTTGTGCCTTTTCCAAATGTAGATTCCTTTAATGAACTACTTAGTTCAATTAACTAAGTACTTCACTTAATGAACTAGTTTAGTTCACTAATGGTGGCACCTGAAAATAGTATAAACACAAAAATGTTTTCCATTTGATGTAAGTTTTAAATCTTCATAGCTCGTTAGTACGGCAACATTATATGTGAATTATATAAGGCAAGTAATATGCAATGTATCATGCACATTTATGTCATGCACGTTTTTAAGCACATTTAAATCATGTATTTGAAAATCACTCAAAACCCTTTTTTCTCTATATGGAGTTGGTGTTTAACTCCAGTCACCCTTTTGTTAAGGTGTTTTTGTGTTTAGTGGAAACCGAGGAATGTATCCACGAAGACTGGAGTAGGTTGTTTTAGCTGAACCAATATAAAATTATCGGTGTTCTTACTTTTTAGCACTTTCACTTTCAGTTCCTGTTTTCTACATCGTTTTCATTGCAACGGTAAAAATAGCAAACGATTTTCAAAAATCGCAAACTTTTGCAGAAACATAGCTAAACGTCCTAGCTTTCATTTGGCATATGTTTTACCTCATTTGGATAAGTATAAGTAAGTCAAATATTAATAGTTATGAGACTAGTGCAATCTGATTCGCAGATTTGCAAAGGTTGATAACAGCAACGTGGTTGACATACTTCCCAAGGGAATTTTTAACAACTGTTTTAACCCAATAAAATACACATCTTGAGGGTCAAACCATAAATTTTCAAGTCATTTAGAGTTCCCAATTAATAGGAAAAAAATTTTCATTTCGGAGTACAGTTTCTAGCAGATTGACTCAATCTGTACAAAAACGTGTTTTCTAGGGGTTAGGCTTGAAATTTTAATTTGAAATTTTTGTGAGACACTCACAACATCTGAGAGCACATTCTCACCAAATGTCATAATTTTTGGATGTCTATAACCAGGTCGTCTAGATTAATCAAATCAGGATCTGAAAACAGAAACTGTTTTCAGAAGTGAGTTTTTGGACCAAAAGTTTTTAAAAACCGAATTTTTCGCACTCACTATACAACCCTCCTCTTGTAGTGGTGCTATGTAGGTCCTACACATAACGTCCTCCACATCTCACAGTTAAGGAAATACGTGACGGATCCGAGCCATGTGCTTGAAGCACAACCGTTGGAGCTCAATGGTGATGTTACTTATGAAGAGGTACCACTGAAGATCGTGGACCTGAAGGAACAAGTGTTAAGAAGGCGAGTGATCCCCTATGTAAAGGTGCAGTGGAGTAATCACTCTGTTAATATATGTATTTGATATAAACAATAAACTAAACATCATAAGTTAATAACTACTGATTATTATAGTAATAATAAATTTTATTGTAAGAAAATTATAATTGTTCAATACTATCTACTAAAAATGTATATTTTTATATGTATATAAAATTTTTATAATAGAAAAATATATTTACTTTTGTTTGAAATTAACTCAAATATTGTTTGAGTTTGACCCGGTTTAAAAGTGTTCAAATTCAAAATTGAGTATATAAAAGATTGTATTTGAACTCGAGTTGAAAAAGTTTTAAAAACGTTTGTTTCGATAAGTTAATATCCAGATTGACTCGGATCGTTTGCAATTGCAGACCCTTCATGATTGGGAGAAGAAGTTTGAGCTAAGTTGTAATATCCGGAAAAAAAAAGAAAAGAAAATAAAAAAAAGAAAATAAAAATACTAATAATAAATTAATTATAATATGTTAACTACAATAATAGCAAAAGAAAAGGGAAAAAAATAATAAAATATTAGATATGTTAGTGCAAGTGTGCGTGTGTGGGGATAAGGGATGGGGGGGAAAATATTTTGCAATGGATTGAAATTTTAGATTTAGTAAAATTCCTAAAACAAATCCAACCACCTCCAAAACCCTTCCCCACAATATTAAAATACCATAAATCCTCCCCCTCCTAAGACAAATTTTCAGCAGCAACCATTAGACAAAAAAAAAA